>JAVIAB010000106.1:21051822-21299322 GCA_032433765.1 Megaustenia siamemsis
TCATGATTGAGGGGTAAGAACAATATCTCTTTGTCCTGATTCATGATTGAGGGGTAAGAACAATATCTCTTTGTCCTGATTCATGATTGAGGGGTAAGAACAATATCTCTTTGTCCTGATTCATGATTGAGGGGTAAGAACAATATCTCTTTGTCCTGATTCATGATTGATGGGTAAGAACAATATCTCTTTGTCCTGATTCATGATTGAGGGGTAAGAACAATATCTCTTTGTCCTGATTCATGATTGAGGGGTAAGAACAATATCCCTTTGTCCTGATTCATGATTGAGGGGTAAGAACAATATCTCATTGTCCTGATTCATGATTGAGGGGTAAGAACAATATCTCTTTGTCCTGATTCATGATTGAGGGGTAAACGGGCTGGCGAGCGGGCGGGCGGGCGGGCGAGCAGGTAGGTAGGTAGGTAGGTAGGTAGGTAGAGATTAATGGATGCCAGTATTAGGTGGGTTGAAATATTCAATAACAACAAGAAAAACGGAACGTTGGAAGGTGTGAGCCAAAGGGAAAATATATTGAATGGTTTGAGGCGCACATAAAAATATCGACACAGGAGCTATTGCACAACGCACAAGATCTAGGGTTATGTAGGTGGTATGATATCCATTTACAATATATGATATATTAGTTAGGGATAATTCTTACCATCGAATATGTAAAGAAACAACAGATAAAATAGTTTGACCTCTTCATAAAACAGAAAGATCAAATATAACACAACGTGTCTATAAACCCACTATAGGTGGGTGTGGAAATACCAGACTTTGGTCGACCGCTCACCTCGATTCTGAAAGGTAAATCTGTTATATTGCAAAAATGAGATTTAAAATTGCTATTGCAAAAATAAACAGTAAAGAAAGCAAAGTGATTCTAAATAGAAGGCATAACTTAAAGGGCCAACAAAAATGTATCTTGTATTTATCTTTTGTACTTTCGAGTTGAAGACGGCATATAGGGGAGACAATCTAGATTCTCTATGACCGACGACCTTTGTTAGTGTCAGACCTTGCACAAGACACGCATTATGTCTCGTCATACTTCCCTTTTCTGGCGAACCTCTCAACCTCAGCAATGCAGCTGAAAAGTCTACTTGTTGCTGCTCACCTCAGTGTTCTTTTTACTGATTCTGTAGGTTGGCCTATTTTTTCTGTTGCCCTCTGGTTCCCATTTGAGGGCTTGCTTTGAGATTCTCTTGTTGTCTCTTTTCATCACAAGGCCAACCTTCTACGCCAACATTCATTGTAGATGCTATTGTTGGATGTATGCATATTTCCACCTTATTCTCCTGGTTATACAAGATAAATAAACATTTTTAACGATTTGTCATTTCTATTTCGGTACAAGTCTTCAATTCATTCCCTAGTAAACGAAGTATTTTCCTGCGTCATTCGTTTTCAAATGCATCTAATTTATTTTCTGTTTCTTTAGTTGTTTTCAAGTTCTCTCATGCATATATAAGTAAGGGTGGATAATACAGTGACGGTAGATGGCGCAAAAGAATCAGAAGTGATCAACGGCTCAAAAAGCGAAAACAGCAACGTGTGTTGTACACAAGAGCATATTCAGGACACGAAACAGGAATATGGCTGACCACCGTGTAAGAGATTGGAGCCTCATCGTGTACTATTCAAAAAAAAAAAAAAAAAAAACGCCATGGAGTAAAATTCTAACTTATGTCAGAAGAAAAACCCCGGGGGGGGGGGGGGGGAGAGAACACCAGAATAAGGCATGGATGACAGCAGAACCCCTGGATAAAATTACAGAAAAAAAGAATAAGGCATTGATGACAGCAGAACCCCTGGAGAAAATTACAGAAAGAAAGAATAAGGCATGGATGACAGCAGAGACCCTGGAGAAAATTACAGAAAGAAAGAATAAGGCATGGATGACAGCAGAGACCCTGGAGAAAATTACAGAAAGAAAGAATAAGAAAGCAGACATAAATAAAAGTAAAACGAGAAGTACTAAAGCCAAGATATAGGAAACTTACATAGAGATGAACAAAGAAGTGAGAAGATGCATTAAAAGGGATACGATGAAATATATAGATGAACTAGCTAAAGAGGCAGAGTTATTGAGTTATTTGCGGGTCATCATCATTGCACTCAGAACATGTCCATAGGTGCTCAGATCCCCTCCTCAGCAATTCCCTCAGTGTCCAGCGACTGACGACTCCAGTTCTATGTTGGTTGATAAGTCTTCTTACACGGCCACCAAGTTTCTCATTTCTGGCTGTGCCCATCTTAACTCCCATTTCCATCATCCGAAGAAGTGACGTTGATCTGTGTTTGTCGAAGTCCTGTGCTCTTCCAACATCTCGAAGGGCATTGATGATGTCCGCCCGATCCATCAGTTGCCCGTCCTCAACGACAGCGCAGCTAGCCAATCTGTCCGCTCTCTCATTTCCCCATACTCCCGCATGTCCAGGGACATAGACAAAGGTGACCTTACGTATTTTGGATTTCTGCAACGACTCTACCCATTGCATGCATACAGAGCCCGCCTCCACTTTTTTTTATCATGCTCATCGAATCACTCAGTATACATGCGTGGGTGTAGTCTTGTGACTCTAACCATTTGAATGCCTTGGTCACTGCCATCACCTCCATTGTCATGCTACTCGTGGTCATGACGTATGCACCACTGTCTTCCTTGGCTATTCTGCCTGCCGAGCGTGCTGCAAATGCCCATGCACTTCTTTCGTGTCGTCTTACAGATCCGTCTGTATAGATGACTGTATCTTTCTCATCGGTGTTATCGAAGATAGGACCGTTGACCTCAGCATAAACCACGACCGGGTTCTGTTCCCTACTTTTCCTGTCGAGTGTGACAATACATGAGAAAGTCCCCTTGAATGACGTAGGCACCGGTATCCACTCCTCACCAACGCTGATATTGGTAAGCCCACAGACCTGTTTGATGACATCTTCTGCTCGGCCCACCCATGATTTGCCTCTTTTTAGCCTGGTACCTTTCTCTGTGTTGAGCACGTGGTGCAATGGATGCTCTGTATCTGTACTAATCTTCAGGTATGCTCGTGCTCTCCAGATCTTGATTCTGTCATCCATTCTTGACTTTCCAACCATGGATAAAGATGCAGAAGTAGCAGCAAATAAAGGACATAGGAAAGAACTGTACAACAGCACAAAGAAATTAAGTGGAAAATATAAACAGATCAATGCCTTTATTAAATATAAGAAAGTAAATATGCTTAGTAATATAAGAGAACAAATGAAGAGATAGACGAAGCACTTTGGACTCTTGAACAGACCTGGCCCAGATAACCCTCCAAAAAACTACCAGCAGAAGAATAGTTACACGTTAACTGTGGAGAACAAAGCAAGGAAGAAATAATGAAAGCCATCAATTTATTTAAAAATTGTAAAGCCACAGGACCAGATGAAATTCCTTCAGAAGCCATCAAAGCAGATATTAACACCTCTACCACGATGTTGCACAATCTACTAGAGAAAATTTGGGAGAGGGAAGAAATACCTAAAAGCTGGAAAAAATGTTATATGATCAAACTACAAAAGAAAGGAAGTTTACAGGAGTGCACAAATTATAGGGGAATTATGCTACTATCAATGCCAGGAAAAATATTAAGCAGAATCATTCTGGGGAGACTAAAAGAGGCCATAGAGAAATATTTGAGAGATGAACAAGCAGGTTTTAGGGGAAAAAAAAACAGATCATGTACTGATCGTTCGTTCGTTCGCTTTCGCCAGCTTTGACCTCTGACGAAGTCCCACCCACTCAATTTTGTGGGACTGAATTTTGCGTGTAAAGTCTGTTTTATCCCATTACAGGATGCCCCTCGCCATGCAGGCAGATTTACTCCGACTTCAGAGGTACTAATTTTTAGGGAATTAGTAAAACCCAGGTGTCCTCGCCAGGGTACGAACCCCGGCTGTTGCCGTGGTAAGCCAACCGCCTATTGATTGCGCTAACCGGACACCCATGTACTGATCAAATAACTACCCTTCGTATAATAGTTGAACAAAGCTTAGAACTACAGTTCCCACTGTATAATGGATTCATAGATTATGAAAAAGCATATGATAGCTTAGACAGAGGAATGCTTTGGACGTTGCTGAGTCATTAAGGAATCCCATAAAGTTTATTAACTTGATAAGAACAAAGTATGAAGGAATCAAATGTAGTGTGGGCAGCTTACAGATGCATTTGAAATAAAAACAGGAGTAAGGCAGGGATGCCTTCTATCTCCATTTCTCTTTCTACTGGCCATAGATTGGATTCTGAAGATAACTCAGAACAACAGAAATATAATCCAATGGTTTCCAGAATCAAACAAGACAAATGAAATATCTGGGCCATGTTAAAAGACACAGCAGCCTATTAAAAGTAATCTTGTAAGGGAAAATACCAGGTAAAGAGGCAGATGCAGACCAAAACTAACATGGACGAGTAACATCAAAAGGTGGACAAGCTAGCCTATAACAACCTGCATAATCAAAGCAAAAGTCAGAGCGGAATGGTGCTCTATAGTAGCCAACCTTTCATGCGGAGACAGAACTCTAAGATGATGATGATGGATAGATAATATACTTCATTTGAACATCCAGAGTTTTGTTTTTGTGCTTAGTAATATTGATTGACATATTTTATCAAAGTTTCTGAAAATGAATAGCGCCTTTGGTAAGTGTTTGGATTCTAATTTCTTTCCTTTTGTTTTCCTTTCTTGCAGTTTTCATCATCATCATCATCATCATCATCATCATCATCATCATCATCATCGAGTGCCTTCTCCGCAACGAAAGTTGGCTACCATGGATCGCCATTCTACTCTGTTTCTTGCTTTGGTGGTGCAGGTTGTCATAGATTGACTTGTCCATCTTTTGATGTTACTCATCCATGTTAGTCTTGGTCTGCCTCTGCCTCTTTTGCCTTGTATTTTCCCTTCCAATATTACTTTTAGTAAGCTGTTGTGTCTTTTAACATGCCCAACAAATTTCATTTGTCTTGTCTTAATTGTATTTAGTAGTTCTCTTTTTAATTTTTAGTTGTTTTAAAAATGCATCGTTTGTTTTCTTTTCTATCCATCCAATTCTACCTATTCTTCTATAAATCCACATTTCAAAGGTTTAAATTTTCTGTTTATAATGTGTAACAAACACATTTAATCAGCACAATCATAACCAAATACTTACTTGGTATAAATGGAATGACACGGACAAGGCCTCCCAAATCGATTTTATTTTGACTAGAAGACATCAAAGGAGGGACATAACAGACTCAAGATCTATACCAAATGCAATATTAGATTCTGACCATAAGCCTGTTTTACTATGGCAGAAAAAATGGGTTAGGAAACTACAGATGACAAGACCTCAAGCACAAAGAATCGATCTAAAAGCAATAAAGAATGTAAACATACAGAAAGAAATAGAAGAATCCGTAACCAACAAATACCAAACCCGAATACAACCAACAAACATAGAAGAAGCATGGAAACAGTTTAAAGAAGGTCTAATAGAGTCAACACAAGAGAAATGCGGTCTGAAAAATATAGGAAAGAGCAGAAAGAAACTTACAAGATGGTGGAATGAAGTAGTTAAATCAGCAGTGAAACACAAGAAAGACAAGTATAAAACGTGGCAGAAGACAAAAACAACAGAAGACTACAATCACTATAGACAAGCCAGAAATGATAGCAAAAAGATCCTAGAACAAACAAAAGCAGACTCATGGAAAGCATTTGGTGAAGAATTAGCAAAAACATGTAGAGAAGAACCAAGAGAATTTTTCAAAAGTGTAAAAGCAATGAGAGTAAGAAATAATGATTATAACCCAACCACTATAATAAACGACAAGAACGGTAGACCAATCAGCAGCAGGAAAAACATAATAATCAGATGGAGAGAATACTTTAAGGAACTATTAAACCAGGGAAATACAAACGGAAATACAGAGTTTAAACATAGGCAGTATGATGAACAGGAACCGAATATACTAAAAGCAGAAGTAGAATGGGCATTGAAACAGAATAAAAAGAACAAAGCAGCTGGTATAGATGGAATAACAACAGAAATGCTACTAGCCTGTAAGGAAACAGCTATAGATTGGCTTACTATCATATTCAATATGGCTTGGGAAGAAAGAAAAGTCCCAGACGACTGGCAAAAAGCTATCATTGTCCCATTTTGGAAGAATAAAGGAAGTAAAAGGGAGTGTGAAATGTACAGAGGAATATCCCTATTGAGTCAAGTTGGTAAAATGTTTGCTAAAATATTAGAGAGGAGAGTAAGATACATAATAGAACCTCAATTAAGCAATAATCAATTCGGATTCAGAAAAGGCAAAAGCTGTACTGATGCTATATTTACATTGAGACAACTATGTGAAAAAACAATAGAATATGACAGAAACCTAAATATAGTGTTTATAGATCAGGAAAAAGCGTTTGATCGTGTGGACAGGAACAAACTTTGGCAAACTTTAGAAACATACGGGGTAGCAGGACAACTACTAGAAAATATAATAGCACTATATAAAAACAGTCAAAGTGCCGTCAGAACATCGGAAGGTCTGTCAGAATGGTTTCAGGTTACAACAGGAGTAAGACAAGGATGTGTCCTCTCACCACTCCTCTTCATCATATATATGGACAAAATAAATCAGGAAACAACCAACAACAAGGACAAATCAAATAATAACATAGAGGTAGAAAACTCCAACATCAATGAGCTACTCTTCGCAGATGACCAATGCCTAATATACGAGGATGAAAACCTGCTACAACAGCATTTAACATCTCTAGATAAAAGCTGCACAAACTACAGTATGAAAATTAACACAGCAAAAACAGAGGCTATAAGAATAAGCAAATTAAGACACCCATTAAACATCAAGATCAAAGACAAAGATATAAAACAAGTAGAGGAATTCAAGTATTTAGGCACAATGTTCACAGAAGATGGAAAATTAGACAGAGAAATTGACATGCGAATACAAAAAGCAAATGCTGTCACATACCAGCTTTCACCATTGCTAAGACATCCAAACATTTCTATGCCAGCTAAACAACAAATGATAAATAGCATCTTCATACCAACTTTGTGCTATGAAAGTCAAACATGGACCCTTTCTAAATCACATTTAAGAAAGATCAATACATGTGAGATGCGATGCTTGAGAAAAGTAACAAACAACACAAGAAGAGATAGAATACCAAATGAAACCATAAGAAAAATGGTAGGAACAAAACCCTGCCAAGAATATATAGAACAACAACAACTTAAATGGCTTGGCCACCTGGTCAGAATGAATCCTCACCAATCACCATCAAGGGCGTTCTTCTCGAGAATGCATGGAAAAAGACCAAGAGGAAGACCCAGAAGAAGATGGATAGATGCAGTGACAGAGACATGTAACAACAAAGGAAAATCACTAATTCAGACAATTCGAGCAGCACAAGAACGACAAATGATATAAACCACGACACCTTTTAGGTATCAGTGAAAGAGAAAAGAAAGAAGAAGAAGAAATTTTCTGTTCTATTTTCTTGTCTAATGTCCATGTTTCTGCAATATACAGGAATATTTAGAAGATGTAACATTTTGCCATTCTTAGTTTCAGCTTTGTTGATATTTGTTTTGTTGTTAGTATATTTTTCATGGGATTAAAATTACTTTCCCCCATACCTATTCTTTTGTTTATTTCAATTTTACATTTTCCATCATTGGTTATAGTATGCCCCAGGTAGTTGTAGCTCTGGACTGTCTCCAGATGTATTCCCTCAACTGTGATATTTAATTGTAGGTCTTGAGAATTTTCTTTGTTCATGATCATAGTTTTAGTCTTTTTGAGATTCATATCTAGTCCATAGTTTTTGCTTGTTATGTTTATCACATTAAGCAATTGTTGTAGGTCTTTAGGATTTTCTGCTAGTAGAACAGTATCATCGGCATATCTTGGGTTATTGGTTATCTTTCCATTAATGTTTAGGCCTGGCGTCTATGAGATGTTTTTAAATATTTGCTCAGTGTAAGGATATTGAACAAGCTTGGTGATAGGATGCATCCTTGTCTTATTCCTCTTTTATGTCCATGGGTGTAGAGTTCTCCTTGTTATATTTTATTATTGCTGTTTGCTCCCAGTACAAATTACCTATTAGTCGTATGTCTGTGTCGTCTAGATTTATATCCTTTAGGCAATCTATAAGTTGGTTATGGTGTATTCTATCGAAAGCTTTGGTGTAGTCTATGAAGCAGGCATATATTGGTTTGTTTACTTCTATGTACTTTTCAATCAATATTCTCATGCTAAATTTGGCTTCTTTTGTGCCACTGTTTTTCTTGAATCCAAATTGTTGCTCATCTAATTCAGTATTGATTTTATTCTGAATTCTTCCCCGTATAACTTTTATTACAATTTTTGTTACCTGGCTCATTAGACTTATTGTTCTTAAATCACTGCATTGAATTGCACCATTCTTTTTAGGCAATGCAATGAAAGTTGATGTTTTTAGTTTGTTTGGTATGTATCCTATATGGTATATGTCATTGCATATGTCTGTGATCACTTCGATGCCAAAATCTTCTAGAGCCTGTATCATCTCTATCTGTATATTGTCAGGTCCTGTTGCCTTTCCCTTTTTCATTGTTTTTATAGCTTTTTCTACTTTAGATTTAAGAATTTTATAGTTGTATGTACATTTTATGTCTGGCTTTTTGTCCCTTTCGTCATGAAATAATTCTGTTATATATTCTTGCCATCTATCTATTATATCTTTGTTGTCTGTTAGTATTCTTCCCTCTTTGTTTGCAATATATCCGTTTCCTGCAGTTTTTTTTTGTCTTTATTAGTCATTCTCTTTATTTCTGTGTGCATCTCTCTTAAATTTTGTTTACTTTCCATAGTTTCGACTTCTAGACATATTTGGTTGAGCCAGTCTTCTTTTGCCTTTTTGCACATTCTCCGTATTTCATTGTCTATATCCTTGTATCTGGCAGTGTTTATCGCTTGTCTTCTTTCTTCCATTTTTCTAAGATTTTGTCAGTTATCCATTTATGTTTTTTGTTACTTTCCATTTTGGGCAAGGCGTTGCAGGATTCTTGCATGCTGTTTTTTATGCATTGCCATTTTGTTGTGACTTTTTCCTCAGGATTTTCTCTTCTGTACTGCTCAATCCCCTCTACTAGCAGCTTCTGATATGTGTTCTTTACTTGTACAGTATAAGTTTCTTTTACATCTTTCTGGTTTAACGCTGTTATATCTATTGGTGTTGCTGAATTAGTTTTTTGTTTGTTTCTCTTTAATTTGATTTTCATTTTTATCATTACAGGATTGTGATCTGAATTAATATCTGTGCCTGGGTAGGTTTTGGCTTTCTTGACGCTGTTCCGGAATCTGTCTTTTATCATTATGTAAATTATTTGATTCCTCTTCCTGTCTCCAGGACTTTTCCTGTGTATAATTTCCTTTTCTCTTGCTCAAAGAAGGTGTTGCATATTATCAGTCTGTTTTCTTCACAAAATTGTATTAATTAATCTTTCTCCTCTGTTATTCCTTGTTACCTTGAACAGCAGTTTTCATCTTGTAAGATATGAGCAGTCAAAAAAAGCGCTCGACTTCTTAAACTGCTTTTACTTCAAAGAGGTAAAGGTATCAAGATGCACCAAGGTGCGTAGAGATGCGAAGCTGCTGTAAAGCTGATGATAATAGCAATACTAAAAAAATGAAGAAAAATGTGGTATGGTGACAGCTTCATGTGGTAATGGACGAAACAAAAGTCGACGTTTCGGCCAAGTAGGCCTTCATCTGGACGAACAACAAACACAAAAATTACATATAACGATATATTAAAATATCTAACTACATGGCGATAATACTCTATTATCCACTTTTTTTTCTTCCTTTTTTTAGTATTGCTTCTACTTCAAAGTACAATTCTTAAACTGGATGAAGTGATAGTGATGACATGGTATATGTGTTTTCTTGGATAAATAGCTGCCAAGATCAAAATTTGTGGAGAGACATGATCACCTACGCCACTAGGCCCGGTACTTGATGACGATGGATTATGTTCACATTGTAAATGAATTTGATAGGACTGGAATTCATAAGAAACATTAGTAAGAGGGGGAAAAAATGTTAGAGGAAAAAAATAAAAATGGAGATGCCGGGGATCGAACCCGGGGCCTTTCACATGCAAAGCGAACGCTCTACCACTGAGCCACATCCCCTCGGAAAGCTATTTTTTTTAAACTCTATATATAAAAAAATTACTTAAAATAAAAAAAAAAAAATAGAAATTTGCTATATATCAGTTCTTGAGTTCTGATGATAGTTTTTATAGTCGTGACTTCTGTTCATTTATTAAATGCATTTCATAAATAAAAATGAAAGTTTGATTATTAACCAGTACGAACATTAAAAATTGAATACCCTGCACTGTGACCTTATAACAAAGTTAACAGTTTTGAGTTTTCATTTGTTTACGTTAACAATCATGGCGGCCAAGCAACGACACCGCTCCACACTCAAGAATTATCTTAAGTCACATTCTCAATCGGCTTCATCAAGGTACGACTTCTAAGTTGAAATATAAATAAGAAATGACGTATTTTATGCTACAAAATTAAGTGGGAACCTCATATTTCTTCTAGAAAAGTAAGGCGATTTGAATAAATTTAAAATCGTGCCCGGCAGAGTAGTTTTTTTTAGATAAGATTGATTAGATTGCATGTGGTGATCATGATAATAATTAATATTTAATGCAGATATGAATATTGAATATGTGATGATGAGATGATGATGATGGTGATGCATGGCAACACTACAATATGTAGTGTTAAACAGTGACTACATCACTACACTCAACAGGTTACAGTGAGTTGAGTGAGTTATAGAGAGTATAATATTATAATATATAAATATAAATAGAGTAAGTTAGTAACTATCAATACTATCACTGTCCATTAATTAATTTTAATTAACTAACTACTAATAACTTAAATAACTAAGTTACCATAAAAATCATAACATAAATTTAATATTATTAAAGACATGAATGATACTTACACATGTGCAGTTTGAACAGAGGAAGGACTGAGCGAATGTTGCCATTTTTGTTGCGAATGTTTCCCAATAGAAACTGGGGTTAAGCAAGGATGTATTTTATCGCCCTTGTTATTTGGAATTGTTATGGACCTCATAATGAAGAAATGCTGCACTGGTAATAAAGCCTTTATTTTGCCTTTATTAAAGGCATCGAATGGATACAATAAGGATAAGGAGACCATTTGGAGGACCTCGACTTTGCTGATGACATAGTTCTCATCAGCAGTCAGATAAAAACGATGCAGGAAAACACAAATGAACTATCATCAATAGCCAGCAAAATTGGGCTTGAGATCAATCAAAAAAGACTAAAGTCATGAAAAGCTTAATTCCAACGGACGACAAAATATACATGGAAAACAAACCAGTGGAAGAGATCGATCACTTTATCTATCTTGGAAGTCACATTGATTGAGAAGGGGATACAAGCAAAGAAATTAGAATCAGAATAGCTAAAGCAGCAATGTCTTTCAGAAGCCTTGAAAAGTTGTGGAAATCAAATCAAATGTACTATCAACCCTTACGTATGCGTGTGAAAGCTGGAAAACAAGAGATATAGAAACACAGTTGAACGCATTCGAAAATAAATGTCTAAGGAGAATACTTGGTATAGAATGGAACGAATTCAAAACAAACGAGGAAATTAGAGAAATCGCCAATCAACCACTAATATCTTCAGTAATAAAGAAAAGATGATGGTCATATGTTGGACATGTGATGAGAAGAGATAATAACCGAATAGCAAAGCAGGCCCTCATGTGGGAAACAACAGGTAAGAGAAAAAGAGGAAGACCCAGAGAGACCCTGAGAATAACATTGATGAGAGAGGCAAGAGCAGCAGGATTTGGCTCCCTCAATGAGATAGAGCTGCTTGCACTGAACAGAGACAAATGGTGATTTGATAAAATATCTTTAAAAGAATTGAGTTATTTGCGGGTCATCATCATTGCACTCCGAACATGTCCATAGGGGCTCAGATCCCCTCCTCAGCAATTCCCTCAGTGTCCAGCGACTGACGACTCCAGTTCTATGTTGGTTGATAAGTCTTCTTACACGGCCACCAAGTTTCTCATTTCTGGCCGTGCCCATCTTAACTCCCATTTCCATCATCCGAAGAAGTGACGTTGATCTGTGTTTGTCGAAGTCCTGTGCTATTCCCACATCTCGAAGGGCATTGATGATGTCCGCCCGATCCATTGGTTGTCCGTCCTCAACGACAGCGCAGCTAGCCAACCTGTCCGCTCTCTCATTTCCCCATACTCCCGCATGTCCAGGGACATAGACAAAGGTGACCTTACGTATTTTGGATTTCTGCAACGACTCTACCCATTGCATGCGTACAAAGCCCGCCTCCACTTTTTTTATCATGCTCATCGAATCACTCAGTATACATGCGTGGATGTAGTCTTGTGACTCTAACCATTTGAATGCCTTGGTCACTGCCATCACCTCCATTGTCATGGTACTCGTGGTCATGGCGTATGCACCACTGTCTTCCTTGGCTATTCTGCCTGCCGTGCGTGCTTTAAATGCCCATGCACTTCTTTCGTGTCGTCTTACAGATCCATCTGTATAGATGACTGCATCTTTCTCATCGGTATTATTAAAAGAATTGAAAACTGCTAGAACTAAAATTCATATAAGAGAAGGTGTATCTTGGTCTACGCCCTATGGGCGGGCTGGCTACAGCTCGAAAGATCAATAGATAGATAGATTAAAATATGAATTATGTGTATTTTCAAAATAAATGTCTATTTTTATTTATTTATTTTTAAAAATCAAATTACACAGCTGTAATCTATAATACAGGGTGTTTCTAAAGTCGCAGTGCCGTGAATTTCTACTCTCGGAAGAAAAACGTCACCAGAAATGCGGTTAACTAATGCGTCACACAAATTGTAAAATATTCAAATATACTTGACTGCTATCGGCGAGCTTATAATGGGTAATGTTGGTATTAACACAATAAAGTGCCTAAAGCATATGTTGAAAATGTCCACCACGGGCCTCAAGACATGTCGTGATTTGTCTTTCCATATTTGCGAAAACCTTCAGAATAATGTCTGGTGATATTTGTTTAATCTTGTCAACTATTTCAGTCTTTAGGTCATTAATTATCTGCAGATTATTTTCATAAACTTTCCCCTTCAATGCCCCCCACAGATAATAATCTGGGGGTGTTAGATCTGGTGAACGAGCAGGCCAGATTCCACGTGAAATAATGCGATTTGCAAATATGCTTTCTAAATAATTGAGTGTTGTTGTGGCTGTGTGTGCTGTTGCCCCATCCTGCTGAAACCAGGATTCCATAATTTCCCGTTCTGTAAGGTGTGCTATGAACGGTTCCAGAATTAAAGTACGGTAACGTTCTGCATTTATTGTTTCATTAAAAAATATAGGTCCTATTATCCGCATACGACTTATAGCGCACCACACTTCGACTTTTTGATCGTAAAGCGGCACTTGATGAAATTCATGGGGGTTTTCACTGCTCCACAGCCGATTGTTCTGACTGTTCACATAACCGGATAAATGAAACCAGGCCTCATCAGTGAAAAAAGTGACGTCAAGGATGGCAGCGCCATGTTCATAAATAAATTCTGAAACCACATGCAGTAGTTTAAACGGGATTCATAATCTCTTTCTTGGAGTTGAGACACTTCAGTTAATTTGTATGGACGATAGTGTAGTTCACTTCTTAAAACCTTGTGAACAGAACTCTTAGATATTTGCACCTGTTGAGACAAGTGGTTTAAAGATGCATTTGGACTCATTGTAATTCTGTCTTGGAGTTCCATAATTTGGTCTTGTGAAATTGAAGGTCTTCCAGATCGGTGGGTGTTTCTTTAATGACTGTGCATTATTTGAAAATCTAGTTGTTCCAATTTATTTATGTAAATCACGCATCATGTACTGCTGTAGCTTGTTCCTTTTTCGGTAAAGTTAAACATATAACATCACTATTCACAAAAGGTATTCGAAATATCCACCACGTTTTAGTTGGCAAATGTTGATACGTTTTTTCATATTGTCAAAAACCTTACGCAGTATGGGCTGTGTAACATTATTAATGTTGTTGGCGATTGAAACCTGCAGCTCATCGAGTGTGTGGGGATTGTTTTCGTACACTTTTCCTTTCAGTTCACCCCAGAGATAGTAGTCCATGGGAGTAAGATCAGGAGACCATGCAGGCCAAATTCCGCGAGAGATTATACGATTAGCAAAAATTTCATATAAAAATTCCAGTGATTTTACAGCAGTGTGAGCAGTTGCGCCATCTTGTTGAAACCAAGCTTTTTCAATTTCTGGCTCAGAAAGTTGGGTTACGAATCGCTCCAGTATGTTAATCCTGTATCTTTCTGAATTTATTGTGTCATAGAAGAAAATTGGGCCGATTATCCGCAGACGACTCATTGCACACCACACTTCTACTTTCTGATCGTGGAGAGGCACTGGGTGCATTGCATGTGGATTTTCATCACTCCAAAGACGATCATTCTGCCTATTCACGTACCCAGACAAATGGAACCATGCTTCATCTGTGAAGAAAGTGAAATCAAGGATTTCCTCACCTTCTTGGGCCAGAAAATTCTCAAACCACATACAATAATTAATTCTGGATTGGTGATCTAATTCTTTTAATTGAGGAACAACGGAAAATTTGTACGGATGTAACTTTAATTTTTTTTTCAGAACTCTATGAACAGTACTGCTTGATTTGTGTACTTGTTGAGCCAGCTTTCTTATTGATTTGCCAGGACTCATTAGAATGCTGTCCTGGATGTTGAGAGATGTTACTTCAAGAACAGATGGTCTACCAGGACGGCTAACATCATGTACACTACCGGTGTTTTGAAATTTGATTATTAAATTACTCACAGTATTTCGATGAGGCACTGGTGTATCAGGAAATCTATTCACAAATTGTTCAACAACCCCATTCGAATACTTGCCGCCGTTACGGAACACATGCTCCACTATAAATACTCTTTCTTCAATCGTTAACACCATTGTAAGCCAGATCTATCATGTAGCAGTGATGTTTAAATGAACACGTAAATGGTGCTTGAACTATTACGTCATACATAGATAAAATTTAGGTGCGTAATTATTTCAACAACAAAAAATGCACAGTCATTAAAGAGACACCCTATATAATGTGAATGAAATATCCAAGCTTTGATTATTTACTCTAGGCAAGCAGATTTGGTAACTCATAATGAATCAAAACTTCAGAACCACAGCAGGGAAGCATCTCTTCAGACAAAACAGTTCTCAAACAGCAACAGCTCACACACAAAATCATATCCAGTACATCTGCCGAATATTCACTGTAGGACTAGTAGGAATTCAGCAACAATTGAAAGGTAGATAACAATTAATTAATAATTAACAATTAATTTGTCTTCAAGTTTGAACTATACATTATATATTTTTTTCACTCATTCTGTGGTACAAGGTAGCCGTGAGAGCTCAGTGGTTAGTGAACTGGACTACAAAGGACAAGGGGAAGGGTTTGATCCCAACCGACGGCTTCCGGGTTCACCCAGCCATGAATGGGTACCGGATTTTTTTCTGGGAAAGTAAAGCAGCACGGGCGTAATACCGACCACATTACCCCAAAAATAGGGTCATTAACACCATATTTCCCTATACGCCACTTGGCGTGACGGGCGTACTTTACTTTTTTTTTTTATTCTGTGGTACAAATCTTATAAAACTTCTTTCTCATATTAAAGTATTATACTTTCTAATACTTCTCTGATACAAGTGTCTGATAAATTCCTAGTTTAAGTATATAAAGTATTTAAATTTGAAAGAGTAATGTCCCTTTGAGTAACATTGCACTTTATTTGGTGGTTCTCTAATCTGTCATCAGAAGACCCTAATTGTAGAGAAAAAAGAAACAATGCAAAGGTAAAGTTTTTAAACCTAATCCTAAACCCTAATGTAGTTTTTTAGTGTTTCAGAACCACTATAGTTTTGTTTAGAGGTCAAAGCAAAAATAGAGCTAATTTCCAATATTAGGAAGAAACAATCATAATTTTTTGGCCATGTAATGAGAAGAGAACAACTTGAATATATTGTAACAACTGGAAAAATTGAGGGACGAAGAGATAGAGGGAAGCAAAGAGAAAAAAATAACAGACAGCTTAAGAGAATGGCTTTGCAGAAGGTCAACAACAGAAATGATAAATAGCTGCCGAGATCGAAAGTTGTGGAGAGACATGATCACCTATGCCAGCAGGCCCGGTACTTGATGATGATGATAGTTTTGTTGTGATGTCATTTAAGGGGAGATCACTCTTTTCTGATACAAGTGTCTGATAAATTCCTAGTTTAAGTATATAAAGTATTTAAATTTGAAAGAGTAATGTCCCTTTGAGTAACATTGCACTTTATTTGGTGGTTCTCTAATCTGTCATCAGAAGACCCTAATTGTAGAGAAAAAAGAAACAATGCAAAGGTAAAGTTTTTAAACCTAATCCTAAACCCTAATGTAGTTTTTAGTGTTTCAGAACCACTATAGTTTTGTTTAGAGGTCAAAGCAAAAATAGAGCTAATTTCCAATATTAGGAAGAAACAATCATAATTTTTTGGCCATGTAATGAGAAGAGAACAACTTGAATATATTGTAACAACTGGAAAAATTGAGGGACGAAGAGATAGAGGGAAGCAAAGAGAAAAAAATAACAGACAGCTTAAGAGAATGGCTTCGCAGAAGGTCAACAACAGAAATGATAAATAGCTGCCGAGATCGAAAGTTGTGGAGAGACATGATCACCTATGCCAGCAGGCCCGGTACTTGATGATGATGATAGTTTTGTTGTGATGTCATTTAAGGGGATATCACTCTTTTTTCTGAAATAATTTAAGTACTTAAACTAAGACTTGACCCAAGTGTCTATGATCATGTCTCAACTCTCTGACAATTAACACATATACTGCTGTTTTAATTTAGTGATTATATGCACTGAATGAAGATCTCAGGCTCTGTAGCCTCCAAATACTGCAGCCTAGTTTTGTAAGATTAAAACACACCACACACAAACCATAAGGGAGCCGCGATAGTTTAGTGGTTAGTGAACTGGACTACAAAGGACAAGGGGTAGGGTTCGATCCCAACCGATGGCTTCCGGGTTCACCCAGCCTTAAATGGGTACCGGATTTTTTTCTGGGAAAGTAAAGCAGCACGGGCGTAATCTATCTATCTATCTATCTATTGACCTTTCGAGCCGTAACCGGCCCATAGGGCGTAGACCAAGATACACCTTCTCCTATATGAATTTTTGTTCTAGCAGTTTTCTTTTAAAGATATTTTATCAAATCTCGCCATCTGTCTCTGTTCTGTACAAGCAGTTCTATCTCCGGGCGTAATACCGACCACATTACCCCAAAAAATCATGTGCCGAAGGTCTGTAAAATTTATGGTCACTAACACCATCTTCCCTATACGCCAGACATTTGGCGTGATGGGGGTACTTTACTTTTTACTTACACACAAACCATATTATATGTAATTTACGATACAAAGCAACGTAAGTCACAACCTCAGATTCTCTCTAGGAGATTAAGGTGATCTTATCAAATTGCACCAAATTAATACAAAAATAATTCCTTGATTGCCAAGTGATTGTGGCTGTCGAAATTGAAAAGAAATATTACAATTATGTGACTACTTTTTACCTTACACAATATAGGATAGAGAAAAAATAATTTAGTAACAAATATAGGACAAATAAGACTAAAAATAATAATTTGATAATCACCAAGTTGAACATTGCATGTTTTACAACAATTTTAGTTTAGCAGATGAAATCCTATCACTCATCTTCTGGAAACTCAAGGTTGGTGACCTTAGCAGAGCCTCACTGGTGTGCCGCAGGTGGCATAGAGTGTCAGGAGATAAGTAAGTAGAAGCTTTCTATGATTTTGATGGTAATAATATTATTGTTAATAAATATCCTTAGATGTTTAGTTGAAGCTTGGAAACAGTGTGACCATCATTTTTATTTTAAATGAGACTGTTTTTTTCTTTAGTCATGGACTAGCAAAGCAGCCAGCAGCCTGTACATCTTGTAGGTAATGGCAAAGTTTTTTTTTTTTTAAATTCTCATTCTATTATTCTATTTCTACAATCTTCCTTCACAGGGTGTCTTCTGTCTTGCCTACTCTATTTATCTGTTACTACTGTTCTCTCCTGGGAGCCACAATATCTCAGTGGTTAGTGAACTGGACTACAAAGGACAAGAGCCTGATCGACGGCTTCTGAGTTCACCCAGCCTTCAATGGGTACCAGATAATTTCTGGGAAAGTAAAGCGGCACAGACATAATACTGACCACATTACCCGAAAAATCATGTGCCGAAGGTCTATAAAAATTATGGTACTAAGACCATATTCTCTATATGCCACTTGGCGTGACAAGGCTCTTTACTTTACTTTTTACAGTTCTCTCCCAGGTTGTCTTTGGTCTGCCTCTCCCTACCCTTCTCTCTGAAGGTCACTGTTTGATGGATTGTTTCAAAATATCTTCTGAGCACATGATCTTTGTTCAGCTCTAACACCTTGCTATTACCAGTCATGTTATTGATTAGTTTCTTCTTGAGAAACATTTATTTCCAATCCCGTAATACACACTGTATTTTGAAGACATTTACCACGAATAATTGCCTATTTATTGTAGAAGCAAAGTTCCAAGACAAGAGACAAACCAGATGCAACTCAATACTCTCTAGTCACATGATGATTATATGCATGAATCACCACTTAGCAAGTTGTCCTATTTTTGGAGATACCTTGCTGACAGTGTATTAGAGTACACAGCTCTCTAGTGACAAAGATGGTGTCAACAGACAGTTTCAAATCTGGTTCTGTGTGGTTTTCTTGTTTGTTGATTTTCCAAGCACTGTAAAACTACCTGTGACCTTATTTACACTATATTCACCTTGAAAGTATGACTGCAACTAATGCATTGTATAGTTCATTACTTTTAAAAAGTCAAACACTATTTTTCTAGCTGTTTAAATTCTTTTAGCTCCTATCCACATGTTTTTGTGCATTCCTAGTATGTTGTAGTTTTTTTTATTTCCTTTGGATTATCTGCCAGTCTTATCTCGTATTTTGCAGTTATGGCATCCATTCTCTTATACTAGCTTACGTGTGTCTCTTCTCTTTGTTATTCATCTGAGTTCTATATTCCAATCTCCAACCTGTGACAGAATGAGTTCCTCTGTTTTTCTTTTATGCTGTACTATGATAGTATAAATCCATGTATTCCTGCCTTGGAATACATAATGAAACAAGAGATCAGATGGTTTGGCCAAGTGAGAAGACAGAAAGACCAAAAACTCAACACAAAGAGCCTTTAATAAATGTTGCAAGAACACTCAGACTCAAAGGTCAATCATGAAAAAGATGGATTGATGGACTATTAGAAACACTAGGAAACAACAGCAGCAGAGGCCAACAGAAGAGCAAATGACCACAATTTATATTGGTAATGGTTGGTTTTGAAAATAAGGCCATATATGAATGAGGCCATGCACTTTAACTCTTTCAGGTCTGGCGCCGAGTCCTCGGCATGATACGTTTGGACAACACCGATATGTCGGACATTTTGGATGTAGCTGAATATTTGTTTCGTTTTCACCGAATTTCATTTTTGTTTCAACCAATACTTGATTTCCGGTCGTAAGAGTTATTTTCCTTGATCTTCCGGTGCGGACCAACGTGTTTCGACAATTGATTCTTTAAAAATTATTCATTTATATTCATTGTTTATTTTTGTGAAATTTCTATCACAAAATGGCCACGCCCACTGCTGGTAGTTCTTGCAGTACATCTCGCCCAAAACGATATAGTGCAGAACAAGCGAAATCTATGTTCGAAACATTGTTATTTAGTGAATCAGAAATGGACTATTCAGATTCAGACGAGAGTTTTTGTGGTGATAGTCATGATAATCGTAGTGGTAAGTCGAGTGGTAAGAAACCAAGACTCTCTAACTCTTGTTTAGGTTTAGCTGGTCGATGCCTCCAGTCCAGCACTATCAGTGACTCAGAGGAATTTAGTGGCAGTGATTCTGACGATGAAACTGATACTATTCTGTCAGCCAAAGCTGACAGGACAGATGTGGCTAGGAAGCCTGCTGATGGGTGGCATGAAGCCAGAGATGGAGATACCATAGGAAAATCTAGCTTCCAAAATATAAATTCTGGATGTAAGTTAGATCTTCCAGAAAATGCTTCACCTTCCAAGTATTTTCTGAGCCTGTTGACTGACACAATTGTTGACAGTCTGATTCAAAATATCAACAGTTATGCTCAGCAAAAAATGGAATTGAGTACTCCTGTACGCAGGTATTCCAGTTTTGCTAAATGGACACCGCTGGACCGTAATACTTTTTTTCAGTTTCTGGCAGTCCTGATTGCCATGGGAATGAATGCACAAAATTATATAAAGGATTACTGGTCCATTCAATCATTTAAAAGTAGTCCTTGGTTTAGGTGCATGTTTAGTCGGACAAGATTTTTACTCATTTATCAATCTATGCTTGATGCGGCTGGTCCTGATGCGGCTGGAAAATGTAAAATTGAGCCGTTCATCAATTCATTGATCGAAAAATTTCAAGAAGCATTTTATCCGTTTGAAAATATCTGCATCGATGAGATGGTTATAGGCTACAAGGGAAGATTTAAGTACAAGCAGTACAATGCCAGTAAGCTAAAAAAATATCATATCAATTCATACAGACTTTGCGACTCAATCACCGGATACGTTTTCAACCTCCTGGTATATTTTGGTACGGACATAGCTTACAGGCCTGAAACAGACCCACATTCATCACATGCTGTCAAAGTTTTCGACAAGTTACTGGAAGGCATCACAGATCATCATCATTTGTTTGCTGACTGGTATTATACTTCCCTGCCACTTGTTCAATTTCTGCGGCAGAAAAATCACAACTACACTGGAACGCTAAATTCCAACAGACGCGGATTTCCAGCAGAAGTCAAAAAAAAATAAATATCAGTGAATGAGGCAAAGTGGTTCATCAATTATGAGGAGCAAGTTATGTGTGTCAGCTGGAGGGATAAAAAATCCAAAAAGCCCTGCCAATTGGTGACAACACATGGAAGTGTCACATATGAGGTCAGAAATTAAGGTAGGAGTCAAGTCAGAAAGCCATCACCCATCCATAGCTACAACCACTCAATGAATGGATGTGACAGAGTAGACCAGATGATCTCATATTATGGGAACCACACAAGGAAGACAGTCAAGTGGTGGAAGAAAATATTTATGTGGATAATTGAGATCACACAACTCAATGCTCATATTTTATATAACTTGAGCCGCCCTAACACCGAAAAGCCTATGCCTTTTGCAGATTTCAAGGAGCTGCTTATTTATGATTTGTGTAGCATAGCAGGAGCAGAGACACCTATTCCTAACAACCGTCTTCAAGTTGATTTATCCAAGCCGGGGAAAAAATGGAACACGAAGCCGCAGAGATATCAGGGTGCCATCCATCTCATTGATTTTGATGGGAAAGACCTGCAGTGTGTTCATTGTTCGGAGCAACGGAAAGTAAGAAAACGAAGCAGCTATTATTGTACAGGTTGTCCGGATAAGCCACATCTGTGCGCTAAAACATGCTTTAGGGAATATCACACACAATAAGTACATATGTGTCTATAAAAATAATAAACTTGACTTGTAAATAATATTGTTGTGATGTAAAAAAATTTGAAAATTGTTTATTCTGGGATTATTTATAAAAATGTGCATAATTTTGTTATTTGTGGACATAAATTCATCAAATAAACTGTATTTTCGAGGAATTTGGATTATGTTGTGTAATATTTCAAGACAAATGGATAGCAACACATATCTGGATGGAAATGGGTAAGTGAAATACAATATTTTAAATTTAAAATTATCTACCTTGAATATTTTTTTTTTTAATATAACTATTCCTTTAAATAATGACATATAAGAAATATATTGCTATTTTCATTTTCTGTATCCATTTCCCTTTCCAGTGATATATAACACATGCCACATTTATCTTAATTACTGTGTGAAGTAGTCAAATGAAAAAGGTATATGGTAAAATTTCTGGAAACAGGAAAAAAAATCGAGTTTTCTGGTCCAAATCTGAAAATTCCTGTTTCCTGTTCTGGTCCTGAAAGAGTTAACCATTGGAATGAGGATATACACTATACATCTTTGAGATGAAACTACACACCATAAATCTTTGAATTGAGGCCATGCACTTTAATCATTGGAATTAGGCCATATACTTTAATCACTTTATATCAGAAGTATCATTTCCTAAATAAAATTATATTATTGTATTAATTATTTATCTGAAAAGGCTTTTTGTTTTAAAAAAAAAATGATTTTGACATAGAAATCACTTTATATTCTGACTTCGTCTCCAGTTTGCTATGGAAAAAAATGTATGTCAGGTTTGTTGGAGCAACCAGCAAGGAAAAGGAAGATAAAACAGCAATTCAGAAACTTGAACTAGGATTCTGGAGAAAGCTGTGCTTGTTGAGGTACATGCTTTTCTTGTAAATTTTAACATTTGAAGGTTTTGTGTGTCCATTTATTGTTACAGATTTGTTTGGATTAGTTGGTCTTGTTACAGACTTATTTAGTTTAGTTAGTCTTGTTACAGATTTGTTTAGTTTAGTTAGTCTTGTTACAGATTTGTTTAGTTTATTTAGTCTTGTTATAGATTTGTTTAGTTTAGTTAGTCTTGTTACATATTTTTTTAGTTTATTTAGTCTTGTTATAGATTTGTTTAGTTTAGTATTTTTTTGTGCATTTGCCATCCTGCATGATACCTGAACTATCTTGGGGACATTTAGTTTCTTTTAATCATCAATTCTCGTGGATCAAATAACCTTTTGGTTATTTCCAAGATTTCTTTTCCCGCATAATAAATCTACTTTTTTCACAGACTCATTAATTCATTTTCATTTTCCTCTCAGGCCGAGGATAGCACATAGGGCAGAAGTAATTGTTTTCATTGACAATCTGCTGCTAGTCCTTGTAGTTCTTGGTTGTTTCTTGCTCCCATGGTTGAGCCTTTCCTATTAATTGTTCTGATTAGTGATTCTCTTGGCCTACATTGTTTTCTTTTACCAGTTAGTTTTCACATGAATGCTTGACGAGGGAGACTTTCTCCATTCATTCTCAGCACATGACCGATGTATTTCCAACATATTTTTCTTATAAATCTTGACACATATTCTCTGTGCACAGGCAATGGGAAGAGTCACTGCTGTTGTAAAAAATATGTGGGGTCACCTTTGTCTATGTCTCTGGACATGCTGGAATACAGGGAAATGAAAGAGCAGACAGGTTGACTAGCTGCGCTTTTGTTGAAAATGGTTAACCAATGGATCGGCGGACGTCATCAATGCCCTCTGAGATGTGGGAAGGGCACAGGACTCCGACAACCATGAGTCCACATCACTCCTTTAGATGAAAGAGATGGGTGTTAAGATTGGCACAGCCAGAAATGAGAAACTCAATGGGCATATAAGAAGACTTATCAACCAACACAGAACTGGAGTTGTCAGTCGCTGGACATTGTGGGTACTTGTTAAGGAGGGGATCTGAGCACCTATGGACATGTTTGGAGTGCAATGATGATGACCTGCAAATAACTCAAAAACATTTTCTTGTTTTGATTCATCTCTTATCTGTTCATTTTCACAGATGTAAAGAGTTATAATTTGTATAATATTTTTTTGCTGTTTTATTAAATAAAGCTATTCACTTTAATAATTTAGCTTCAATGTGCTGCAAGAACACTGATCCAGGTATTCTCTGGGAAGAAGAGAGTTATCCTTCCTTTGTCTTGAGGCTTAGGCTTATTCCATGAAGTCACTAACACATCATTAGCCAACAGTAATTGCTGTGGGACAACCTTTACCTTTATATTTTTAAGAACACTGATTTTAATCAGAACAATTATAATAGTTAAAATACTAAACCAAATGTTCATATAACATGTTAACCCTTAGTGGATAATGCACCATTTCACATTGAATTATGAAAAGTTATGGTATCACAGTGTGTCACATAGTGTAGCCATGGTGGCTTACTGGTTAGTTTGGTTGCTATTGTTCAAAAGGGTCCACTTTCAATTTCCAGATGTGGTGAATTCTTTTCAGTCTAACATGCTTCAGAGTTCACCAAACCCTTCAAAATGAGTACCAGAGTTTATTTCTAGAAAAAAAACAAGGGGGGCCTGAAATACTACTGACTACATCACCCATTCAATAAAATGCCACTGGTCATCGGAAAAACCTGATACTAACACAATGTTCCTCGTGTCTAATTATGTGGAGGGAACCATTTACTATTACTTAATTTAACATAATGTTGTGCAACAAACACTAAAATAGATGTAGTTTAGTTTTAAACCAATCCACCGATTATAAACCAGTAATAGATCATCCCCAGTAACTATTCTGACCTCATGAGCTAGTTTATTGAGAAATATAAAAAAAACGGTATGGTTTAAAGCTTAAAGCTTTGCGTAATAAGTGTATGACACAAATTAGAATGCTGTTTCAGCTCAATAGGCCTTCAGCAACAAATATACAACACACAAACAGATATGTATTACTAGAGTAAACTTGTATGATGATAAACAAACATAGAGTAGCAGCGGTATTATCAGCTAGTTTATTGCCATTTTGGAGGATTCTGTGCCACTAAATTTTACTTTAAAAGCATTGACACTAACAATTTTGATACTTTTTAAATGTTACAAATTACTTTTTCCTTCCACCACTGCAAATGGTCATATGCATTTTATTTGTGCTTAAAAAATGTTGACATTGGCATTAATGTGAATTATGTAAATATGGATATACTTTGAAAGCATAGTTTATATTATAATAAGCAGTAGCGTAACATAATTTATATTATGTATGCTACTGTTGTAGGATTTGTGGTAGGGGAAAATTTGGCTCTCATTTTGTTGTTTTCATTTTTGTTTATTCATTGCACACATTTTGGATGCCACTTTTATTATGCAGACATTTTATGCCACAATAAGCAGCAAGACATGTGCAAGCTATGAAAAATTGCTGATATAATTATAAATAAAATAGCTGATATAATTATAAATAAAATAGCTGGGTTCTGGACCGTGTGACTGAGTGAGTGCACGTGAATCTAGACCATCCATCAACCAACACAAAATTGGAGTCGTCAGTCGCTGGACACTGCAGGACTTGCTGAGGAGGGGATCTGAGCACCTATGGACATGTTCGGAGTGCAATGATGATGACTCAATAAAATAAATCAATAAGCAGCAAGACTATGAAAAATAGCTGAAATAATTAAATTTGTCATGTGTGAAATGTTTTGACGAGCTAATAAACTCTTTGTTTTGAATTGCTTCTAATAAGGGTATGTGGCTTCATCTTTGGCTTATTTAATTTTTCCTATATATAGTCTAGGAGTCAGACAAGGCTGTGTTCTGTCACCGGACTTGTTTTCACTTTACAGCGAATATATTATGAGATCAATAGTAGACAAAAATGGAATTGAAGTCAACGGTCACAACATAAATAATTTGCGATATGCGGATGACACAGTCTTAATAGCAGAGACAGAGAACGAACTACAAGAAATGATAGACATAATAGAAGAAAGCAACAAGAAAGGTCTCAGTCTGAATAGTAAGAAAACAGAAGTAATGGTTATATTGAAGAAACAATCATCACCATCATGCAGCATAAAAATAAACGAGACAAATCTAAAACAAGTGCAACGTTTCAAATACTTGGGCACAATAATTACATCAGATGGGAGATGCACCACAGAAATAAAAAGCAGAATAGCTCAGGCCAAAATAGCATTTAAGAAAATGAAAAATATCTTATGCAACAAATCTATGTCAATAAAAATGAGAAAGAGAGTTCATCAGTGCTATATAGAACCAATTCTGACCTATGGAAGCGAATCATGGACAGTAGACAAACAAATGAAAAGATGGTTAGAGGCCACAGAGATGGGATTTCTCAGAAGAATGTTGAAAGTTCCCTGGACAGATAAAAAGACCAATGAGGAAATTCTCAAAGAGGCCAACACAAAAAGGGAGCTCTTAAAAAACATCAGAAAGAGGCAATCAACATTTTTTGGGCACATCATGAGAAGAGGAAAGTTGGAATACTTGGTTACAACTGGCAAAATAAAAGGAAAGAGAGATCGCGGACGACAAAGAGAGAAAATACTGGATAGCTTGGTGTCGTGGCATGGAAAACAGTCAACAACAGAACTGATACGATGCACTGTAGATAGAAGATTGTGGAGGGACATAATCGCCTACGCCAACCGTCAGGGTACATGATGATGATGATATATAGTCTAACACCATCATCATTGAGTGCCATCTCCGCATCGAAGGTTGGCTACCATGGAGCACCATTCCACTCTGTCTCTTGCTTTGATGGTGCAGATTGTCATATGCTAACTTGTCCATCTTTTGATGTTACTCGTCCATGTTAGTCTTGGTCTGCCTCTTCCTCTATTACCTTGTATTTTCCCTTCCAATATTGTTATATAGTCTATAACTCCTTTAAATATCCAAAGATCTTGTCTTTAGAGCTGTATCATAAATTCATGGTTGTTCTTGTACTGTATTCTGTAGACCAGAGATTTGTGTTCTGCTTTTTCTGGTGATATACAGCAAGGATAGAAGTCTTTGTCTTCAATTCTAAATATCTCAAATGTGTGTTGTAAACATTGTGTATCCAGATCTCAGTCTGAGTAAAACTTTACCTTTTCCATGAAAGAAGGTAAATGGTGTCAACATTTGGGCGAGAGACCTTGAAAATTTAATTCTCAACACAACACAGAACACAAATGGGGGACTGGTTGGTCTCGAGGCAAGACGCCAGCCTCGAGACAGAGAGGTTGTGGGCTCAAATCCTGGCTACACTGGTTGGAATTTTTATTTATGATTTATTTCTGAGGCAACCACCCTTGGTCTCAACAGCGAGGCCCAGCTTGAAACGTCAATTACTCATGGACGGAAAAAATATGAGTGCCTCTGAATTCAGGGTTATCTACCTGTGTGGCGAGAGACCCCTGTGCACACGGCTGCCAGGGAAAAATGGATTAACATGCAAAATTCAGTTCCTAGTCACCAGGGACTTCATCTGAGGTAAAAGCTGGCAAACGAAAAAAAAAAAGAAAAAAAAAAAGCATAAATTATTTATATTAATTATTTTCAGATGTAAACAAAAGAGAGACAAACTATATCTGAAGAAATTGAAACATCCAGACCTCTACACAGGATTGAAAGAAAGACCAGAGCTTTCTCTAAGGTATATTTTCTTTTCTTTAGCTTATTAAAACCACATGCCACTGTGAGCACTAAATCACTTTTTTACTCTGACCTTATGACCTATCCAACTCTAGCATTTGCCTATTATCAGTATAAGGCTGATGAAGGCCTGTGCTGAAATGTCATAGTTTGAAAAGTTTGAATGCAGATTTAGCTGCTTAATACCATTTTATGTTTATTTTCCACATTTTCTGCAGCTCCATTCATAGCCTCGCATGATATTTAACATGTTTTATTTTTATGCCTATCATGCACATGTCCTCCACTTGATTATATTTTTACTCTAACAGTCAAGCTGGGGTGAGATTTGAGCTAAGTTTCACAAACTCAGAAAAACTGTTGTATGCTGTTCTACACAGTGACATCTACTGGTCAACAATGTCAGTCAGTGTGCGGTGGTATGCTCTTACATTTCCTGACATCAAAGATATTCGCTGTGTTTTAATACATGCCTGCTCTCCCCTGATGTTTTATGAACCAAATAAACCAGCACAGGATGGGTATGTGTTCAGTAGCATAGTACACAATATGAGTATAAAAAAATAGTGTTGGTTAAATGTTTTTTTTTTAAATTATATATTTTTTTCTGAATTAATACATTGCTGTGTATTTTATTTAGTTAATTCTTTCTTTATGCGATTTCTGCAAATCTTGTCTTGTATGTGTACATATATGTAGAATGATATGCAAAGGGCTGTAATTACCGTAATGTTAGAATTGTTCCTTCTGGCACTACAGCGAATTCTGAAATCTATTCCTGCAATTTGTGGACTCGGGAGAAGATGTGTGACATGAAAGACAAGAAATGTTGTGCAAATGCAAATTGTTTATTACATCACAACAATATACCTACTCACACCTCATTCGAAGTGATGCAATTTTTGTTGGAAAACAACATACTGGTGGCTTCCCCACCCTCTGCTTTCACTTAGCCCCCGTGTGACTTTTCTTTGTTCCCTAAACTAAAAATGAATCTGAAGATGTGTCACTTTGACATTGTAGATGGCATCAAATTTAGAAGCTGAAGGTGTGCCACTTTGACATTGTAGATGGCATCAAATTGAGAAGCTGAAGGTGTGCCACTTTGATATTTTAGGTGGCATCAAATTGAGAAGCTGAAGGTGTGCCACTTTGATATTGTAGGTGGCATCAAATTGAGAAGCTGAAGGTGTGCCACTTTGACATTGTAGATGGCATCACATTGAGAAGCTGAAGGTGTGCCACTTTGACATTGTTGATGGCATCAAATTGAGAAGCTGATGGTGTGCCACTTTGACATTTTAGGTGGCATCAAATTGAGAAGCTGAAGGTGTGCCACTTTGACATTGTTGATGGCATCAAATTGAGAAGCTGAAGGTGTGTCACTTTGACATTGTAGGTGGCATCAAATTGAGAAGCTGGAGGTGTTTCACTTTGACATTATAGATGGCATCAAATTGGGATTGCAGGTGGCTTGGGACAGATTTGAGGAAAAAGATTTCCACTGTGCCCTTGAGGCATGGAAGAGATGCTGGAATCGCTATTTTTTGACTATTTCAAAGTTGAGTGGCCATGGCCAAGATTAAATAAAGTAAGCCTGTAATTTTTTCTTGGCATAGTCCAGGAACTTTCTGGTAACCCCTTGTAGATATACTAAAAATTAGAAAAAGTAAGAGAGATAGAGAGCAGAAAAGAGAAGAAAGTAGAAAAAAAAGAAGAAAGGTAGAAAAGAAACAAAGTAGAAAGTGGGTGTGGGGGTGGGGGGGGGGGGGTTGGGAGAGTGGGAGCAAAGTAATTGATAGGTAAGAAAAGAGAGGAGATAAGAAAGAAGATGAGATGACAGTGAAGTAGACAAGAATTGGAGAGAGAGAAAGAGAGAGGAGTGCTGAGGAAGAAAAATGAAGAGAGAACATATTAATGAGAAATATGGAAAAATTGAAAAAAACAGTGATGGTTGGAAAATTGAAGCAAATAGAAAAGAAAAGGGAATTAAGTAAAAAGAAATGGAGAGTAGAAAAGAGAATGGGAAGAAATGAAGAAAAAAGTGAGGTCTATCAGAATAGATTGAGAAGTGAGGCAAGAAAAATAGGAGAAAGTCAAATACAGAGTTATCAATATACTTGAAAATTATAACAGATTAATAATTCTATTCTTTTCATGGCATCAGTTTCATTGCAGTCGGAGCATCCCCATACCACTCCACCATCAGTATCAGCTTTACCAATATATACAGCACTGTCCCACCCATACTGCCTGCTCTTTTCAGGAATGAGGGCAAATTTGGTAATGTCTTGGAGACAAATAATAATAAATAAATATTATTAAATAGGGAAACTTCAGAGGCAATAATAGGGAATGTCTTCTTTGTCCAGAGACAAGTTCTATTCAGTGCCAGAGCTGCCAGGCTGCTTATCAACTATTGATTAATAATGTTTAAGCTTAGTTTACTTTTATTTGAAAGATCATCATCATCATTGCATATTGTACAACTCCGTAGCACTCAAATCCCCTCTCCAGCATCTTCCCCAATGAACATCATCACTGCCACATGCTAAAGAAAAGCCCTGAAGATGGTTTCAGCACAGATGCAAGAACTCCATAGCACCAGTGAAGAGCTTGAAAGTAAATAGACCACTTGGGTAGATTCTTATCTTAAGAACTTTTGTCCTGGTAGTGGCAATATTTGGTGTATTCTTTTAGACTTTTAGCTACCAAAGGTTTTTTTAACATGTGCAGAGTGCACATAAGGAACCTCAAATTTTTCACTTTAATACATTTTTTGCTTTATTTGAGCACGCTAGTAAGTAGACTTTGGAATTCACTATTCAGAGACTGTCAAGAAAAAAATTCATGGATTTGATGAACAAAATGTCCACCAGCTGTGGTGATATTCAAACTTGGTACCTTCCTTTTCAGATGTCAACATCTTGCTTTTAGTCTACACAGCACTCCCCTCCACCAAATGTTTAATGTCTTAGAGTCATTTAGAGTTATTTTATATACCTTTTGTTTATTTAGGAGCTTAAATAACTGTATGGTTTTTTTTTTAAAGACAATTCATCAGCCAAGTACTGACTCTATAATGTAAACGTAAAGTAAAGGTAATGTACGAAACTTGAATTGGTGTCAAGCATGCGAGTTTTCACCCATAAGTGTCCGGAGACTTCTGGATAGGGTCGCTTCAAGCATTGAAACTAACGATGGGAGGCGGCATCCCTCACCTTCCCAGAGTACTACCCTGGTACCCATTTCTGCCAGTGGCTGGGTCGTGCAGGGGAATTTTTTTTTCAAACCACAAGTACAATTCATGCTATAAAGTGAGTCAGTTAACCCACAAGTCATTATCCATTTATACTGGAACTGTTATAATTAGTAAGATGTATCCTTTCTGACAGAGTTATACAGAAGTCTTTAATACTGCAATACAATGGTGATATCAGAGCTGTCTTACAAAAGCAGAAACCAGTGGGGTCAGATGCACAGATTCAGTTACATGAGCTACAAAATGGCCTAATCGTAGCAACGTATAAGGTACTCTTGTTAGTGACTGTGCTCATGTTAGTACCAGGATTCAAACCATGTTTAATTATTCTCTCTCTTGCATTTTGAGAAAAATGGTGCACATTCTTTCCAAAAACATAACATGACTCTGTATATGTGAAATATTGCACACTATTCCAAAGAAGAATAGTGATTATATGAAATGAATATGCTACAATTTATAAATTTTAAAAGAGTTTTGTCTCATATATTCATTAAATGTAATCATTAAATTATTTATTTTTTCATGCTAATACACAATATAAAGTTAACTCAATAAATTAATTATATAATTATCTATGGAATAAAACATAAAAAAAACAATCACACAAAAGTGATCCACAAGACTAACATATACTAAGAAACAGATACTTGCTGTCTTTATATATATATTTGTTTGTGTTATATTTATTAAAGGGAGCCGCGATAGCTCAGTGGTTAGTGAACTGGACTACAAAGGACAAGGGGTAGGGTTCGATCCCAACCGACGGCTTCCGGGTTCACCCAGCCTTAAAATGGGTACCAGATTTTTTACTGGGAAAGTAAAGCAGCATGGGCGTAATACCGACCACATTACCCCAAAAATCATGTGCTGAAGGTCTGTAAAATATAAGGTCACTAACACCATATTTCCCTATACGCCACTTGGCGTGACGGGGGTACTTTACTTTTTTATATTTATTAAAGTAATTTTATGTTTTTTTTTATATTGAAGAGTATTATCTAAAAATATATAAAGCAGGAATAATAAATGAGAACAAAGTTTTAGAAGAAAGCTAAACAACTTAGTGATAAACTACTTGGGAAGTTGAGGAAAGCAATAAGGATAGATCTAGGGCAGATTAGCAATGTGATTGGGAAACATAGGGAGGAAGTAGTACTTGGAAGTTCAAAAGGAGTAGCCCAAAATAGGCTGCTGCACAGACAAAATTATTAGGAAAACATCTACCTAAAATTGTCAAAATTGTAGATGAAAAAAATTAAGAGTTCCTCAGAAGTTGAATAATATCTGCCTATGTGGTGATGGACACCTGAGGTCATGCCTGCTGGTGTGGAAAAAAGAAAAAAGTGATCAGCACTCAAAATTCAGTCCCTTGGGACTTTCCTGGAGAAATAAAGATGGTGTATGCAAACAAACAACAACAAAGTAAAAAAAAGTAAGTAAAGTACCCCCGTCACGCCAAGTGGCGTATAGGGAATATGGTGTTAGTAACCATAAATTTTACAGACCTTCAGCACATGATTTTTGGGGTAATATGGTCGGTATTACGCCCGTGCCGCTTTACTTTCCCAGAAAAAAATCCGGTACCTATTAAAGGCTGGGTGAACCGGAAGCGTCGGTTGGGATCGATCCCTACCTCTTGTCCTTTGTAGTTCAGTTCACTAACCACTGAGCTATCATGACTCCCAACAACAAATTGGTCAGTGACATATAGTGGACTGCTTGTACCAGGTTCAGTGAACCAGAACTGATCAAGATGCTACAACAATATCCTTTGTTGGGTTTGGAAATAGACTAACAAGTCTGGCCAAGCAAATAGGGACCAAAGAAAGAGGGTAAAAAAATACTTAAAATTGCCTTGCTGAACTTAGATGTATTAGGCCTAGAAGGCACAAAGTATTGCACCTTGCTGTAACTGACAGCAGAACATAATTAGGCTATTTAAGGCATCCTGTTAAGGTCAGGCAATGAAGAGGAGAAATCGTCAGATCAGTTATGAGGAAAGATGAAGAAGGTTGAAAGTCTTGGAAGCGCTGGCCAAGGACATGTCCAACTGAAAGTAAACAATAAATGCTAGCCTAAGTAGTGGTGAACTAAAGTAAAGATGATTCCTAGTTGTGGAAGAAAATAGCAACAATTACAAATAAAGCTCTAGTGTGGGGGATACATTAGTCTCATTTTTTTTATGCTGATAACATTCAACCTTCATAATGATGATGTTGCTGATAATTATGGTTGTTGAGGAAAGAAGAGAGAGGGAGGAAGAGAGAGACAAAAAGAGAGAGAGAGAGCTAAGAAGAAGGAAAATAGATTTTATGTTAAAAAGAATGAATAAGGGAAAAGAAGAGTAACTAAAAGTGAAAATGGTAGGAAAAGTAGAAGAATATTGAAGGGAGTGAAGAGAGGAGATCTAGAAGAAAGTGGGAAGAAATAAGGAAGGCAGAGAAAGATAAAAGTGATAAATATTTCAGGAGGGAGGAAGAGATTGAGAGGTGAGACAAGAAAAATGTGGAAAACATAAATACGCAGAGATTAGTAGTAGAAGCTGTAGTGATGGCACTATAGAGGGTAATTGAAATTTTATTGAAAATATGGTAATAGATACTTTATTGTTGATATCATTTGATTTGACTAAAATGGAGCTGGTGACAGCAAAGAATACATTTGTATGTTCCTATATTTACTATCTGAGGATTCAGGCTGATGGTGAAATAGCCTTTGTGGGGTGTACATTTCATTACCACAATCTGATCTCACGATGCTTTCGTGGAGGACCTGACAGGTACATGTAACTAGTAAAATGTTATTTTACAAGTAAGAATTTACTTTTTACATTTTACACCCACCCAGTATTGGAACATTAATCATGTCTAGACTTCTCTATCCAATAAAAGAAGATGATCTACTGTAGGATTATGGATTAATGGGGAATATAGCTACTCAGAATATGTCACAACTATCTTTGGAAAATGCGAGACAGAAAAAAATAGACGAGGGATGACGAAAAGTTATTTTTAGTAACATGAACATGAAATACATAGTCACATTTTAGCAAATAACGTCCGGACTAAAACTGAGCATAATGAAGTGTTTTAATATTCTTAATAATGTTTGTGTGGTGCAGAATCACAGACATTAAATTAGAAAACAAAAAAACAATATTGAGACCCATGAAATGTGGTTTTAAGAAGAGAAGGAAGATTTGGAAGGGCAGAAAAGAAAATAAATGATGAAATTTTGAAGCAGTTGAAAATAATTTTGTTTTTGACACATAAAAGACACAATAGCCTACTAAAGGACATCTTAGAAGGAAAAATATGAGATAAACGAGATAGAGGTAGGCAAAGACTGAGGTAGACTGAAAACATAAAGAGGTGGACTGGTAAACCTACGACAGCTTGTACCATCAAATCAAGAGAGAGTGAATGCTACTTCATGATAACCAATTTTGAGACAGAGATGATACAAGATAATGATGATACAAGATGATGATCTAATATGAAACTTTCCAAATCTTGGTTTGGCTGATTCTACTAATTAGTATATAGTAAAAAATGAACCATATATAAACCTGCTGCTGGATAAGTAACCAATAAACTATTTTTGTGTTTTTACAACTTTAGATTAGTTTAACTAATTGCTTATGAATATATTTGCTTATTCTGATGGAACTTTAGACCTTTAAAATGAGGATTAATGACACTGTTATTAAGCTTACGACTTCTATACTGTAGTTCAAAGCTTTGTTCAACTATTATACGTACGGCAGTCATTTGATCAGCGCATGATCTGTTTTTCCTAAAACCTGCTTGATAATTTCTCAAATGTTTCACTATGGTCTCTTTTTTTTTGTCTCTCCAGAATGATTCTGCTTAGTATTTTTCCTGGCACTGATAATTCCCCTATAATTTGTGTACTCCTGTAAAATCCCTTTCTATGGTAGTCTGATATGATTGATATTAATACAAAAAAACAAATAGAGTAGGAAAGAGTAGCTAAATTCTGGTATTTTTTAGAAGATTGACAGATTAAGCACATCTTAATGCCACACTCATCAGTTGCAAATATTACTTTTTTGTGTGTGACTTGTTATGTGTTGTATCATTTTGTTTGTTGTCAGGCTGTGGTCACCTCCTTCACATGCATGTGCGGAAGATGATGTAGATCCTCAATATGGTGAGCTGACAACAATGATAACAAAGGTTTTATGTCAAATGAATAAAATTAAGAAAAAAAAAAGAATTAAAATGAATAATGAAGAAAAAAATCTTAGCCTCAGTCACTACTATAATAGTTGTTACTAATCGACTCAAATTTGTTTGGCTACCTCATAGCATTATTCGCTGCATTTTCTGAGTTGCAAAGGGTTGTTTGATGTGAGCCGATGGCTGAGGAAATTTTCCTGGTCATGGCCAAAAAAAAAACATGGAAAAACAACCAATTTCTTGAAAAAATGTTTTTTTTTTGCATTATTTGAGTTTGTATCTCATGAAATGGGAACAAAAATCCAACACCAAATGATACAAATCCAATACTTGGGGTCACTGGAAGTAGTAATTAGGAAGGTACGTTGAAGGGGAAAAAGTTTGACTACTGCAAACTGCCAAATTTGGAAGAATTTGTATTTTGATGCAGTAAATTTTACTGTGTGGTAATTTTTTAAAGGGTTAATTGATTGTGTCTGATATGAGGGCTTTACTAAAGCAGTAGTTAGTGAACTGGTCTACTGGGGATAAGATTGACAGCTTCTAGATACACCTAGCCATAAATGCGTACAACAGCTCTTGAGAAAGAAAAACAGTATTGATGTAATGCTGAGAACTATACCAAAAGATGTACCAATGATAAAAAAATATGGATACAGAATCAAAGTTTTGAGATACCACCATCTTGATCAGAAACTATTGCTTTCTCTGTTTTCAGGTTGACATCTCAAGGTTTATGCAAGAAAATAAACAAAATAAAATGTGTCAGCTTTGTACAGCAAACAAGGCTAAACAAACTAATGTTTTGAATCAAAATATCTTAAATTTGAGACAAAAATAGCAAAACAATTTACAAATTCTAAAAGTCTTTAGAAAAGTAAATAAAAATCAAAAGTAAAAACAAAAACCTAACTAATGCAAATGGGGGTGAACAAAAGCTAAGTAGCACAGATATATGATGAATTGTGGTAATTGACTTGAAAACAGATAAAATGACATGGAGATAAAATTGGTGTACAAGTTGATACCAGAGAGTAACTAAAAATAAGATGTTTTTGTTTTGCAAAAATCTGAAAGTTTGTGTTGAAGAAAACAATAACTAGAAACCTTTCTTTCTTTGGGAGATGAGTTAGTAATTCGGATGATTCCACTGGCACGGGCGGTTCAGCAATTATGGATTTTAATTCGTTTGCAGTGATACCGGGGCCTTCCATAACCAACCAAAGAACCAACCAATAACCAGAAATATTTGCAAAATAAAATGGTGACTAGGGTGTTATAGTAACCGCATGATGTAGTTGGCACACATTTCCTCAACATGCAACTACTGCATGTCAAGTACACAAATAAGTAGCTGCTGAACAACGTTGACTGGCAAGTAAGACTCATAAAATAGATCCCCCATCAGCAACAACTGGTACATGTCCATGCTGCCCTAAATTATTCCTAACCAGTATCAAACGTAAAAGTCATATTATGTTATGTTGTGGTATGACAGTATATGTTATGTAATTGTTAATTCCTCATTGCTGTTCTTGTCTGTTGATGACACAAAGTAAGTGAGCTATCACATGAGAGAATTACTTTAACACCACATTACATTTATCACACTTGAGTAAAGTGATAAGTCACAATTGTTCATTACAACTTACAATAGTTCTTTATTATTCTGTCTTAACATTAATATCTATCTATCTATTGACCTTTCGAGCCGTAACCGGCCCATAGGGCGTAGACCAAGATACACCTTCTCCTATATGAATTTTTGTTCTAGCAGTTTTCTTTTAAAGATATTTTATCAAATCTCGCCATCTGTCTCTGTTCTGTGCAAGCAGTTCTATCTCATTGAGGGAGCCGATTCCTGCTGCTCTTGCCTCTCTCATCAATGTTCTTCTCAGTGTCTCCCTGGGTCTTCCTCTTTTTCTTTTACCTGTTGTTTCCCATATGAGGGCTTGCTTTGCTATTCGATTATTATCTCTTCTCATCACATGTCCAACGTATGACCATCGTCTTTTCTTTATTACTGAAGATATTAGTGGTTGATTGGCGATTTCTCTAATTTCCTCGTTTGTTTTGAATTCGTTCCATTCTATACCAAGTATTTTCCTTAGACATTTATTTTCGAATGCGTTCAACTTTGTTTCTATATCTCTTGTTGTTTTCCAGCTTTCACACGCATACGTAAGGGTTGATAGTACATTTGATTTGAATAGCCTAAGTTTTGTGTTTGTGCTAATGAGTTTTGATTTCCACAACTTTTCAAGGCTTCTGAAAGACATTGCTGCTTTAGCCAGTCTGATTCTAATTTCTTTGCTCGTATCCCCTTCTCGATCAATGTGACTTCCAAGATAGATAAAGTGATCGATCTCTTCTACTGGTTTGTTTTCCATGTATATTTTGTCACTTGTTGGAATTAAACTTTTCATGACTTTAGTCTTTTCATGATTGACCTCAAGCCCAATTTTGCTGGCTATTGATGATAGTTCATTTGTGTTTTCCTGCATCGTTTTTATCTGACTGCTGATGAGAACTATGTCATCAGCAAAGTCGAGGTCCTCCAAATGGTCTCCTTGTATCCATTCGATGCCTTTATTACCAGTGCAGCATTTCTTCATTATGAAGTCCATAACAATTCCAAATAACAAGGGCCATAAAATACATCCTTGTTTAACCCCAGTTTCTATTGGGAAACATTCGCTCAGTCCTTCCTCTGTTCGAACTGCACATGTGTAACCATCATACATGTCTTTGATAATATTTATGATTTTTGATGGTAAACCATATTGCTTCAGAATTTTCCACAAAGAATCTCTATGAATACTATCAAATGCTTTTTTGAAGTCGATGAAGTTAGGTACAAAAGGTTTTTGCTTTTCAATGTGTTCCTCCAATATAAGTCGTAGAGTGAAAATGTGGTCAAGACAGCTTCTCCCTTTTCTAAACCCAGCCTGTTCTTCACGCATTACTGTATCTATTGAATCCTTTATTCTATTTAGGATGATTTTACAGAATAACTTTGAGGCAACTGACAAAAGTGTCACGCCTCTCCAGTTGTTACAATCTCTAAGATTGCCCTTTTTTGGGATCTTAACAATGATTCCTTTTTTCCATTTATGAGGCGTCTTCTCTGTTTTCCAAATGATGTTGAACATTTTTTGGAGATGTATTAAATTATGGCTATCAATTGCCTTGAGGATCTCAGCTGTTAACTTATCCTCTCCAGCAGCCTTGTTATTGGTCATTAGCTTTAAGGTGGTTTCTATTTCACTCAAGGTGAAGTCATCTAAATTTACATCTAATTCTGCTGCTGGTGTTTCAGCTTCAAAATCTATTAAACTGTGAGGTAGTGGACGGTTAAGAATTTCTTTGAAGTGTTCCGCCCAACGGGCTTTTATGTCTGCGCTTGTTGTTAGCATTAATCCAGATTTGTCTAGAATTGGTGTTCCACTGGATGTATAGGTGTTTGTCAGCATCTTTTGTACAGTATAGAGAGTTCTGCTGTCTCCTGTAATTGCAGCTGTCTCTGCTTTCTCTGCCAAGTTGTCTATATAAGCTCTTGTATCTCTTCTTGCCGAACTTTTCACTTTGTTGTCTAATTCTTTGTATGTTGCTTTTGCCAGAACCTTTCCAAGATCTGTCTTTACATTAGTCACGGCTCTCTTTGCTTCTCTTCTTTCTTTGATGTATTTCCATGTGGTGTCTGAGATCCAAGCTCGTTTTTCCATTTTCTTCAGTCCGGCACTTGCTTCTGCTGCTGTCATTAGTATTTTGCTCTGTGAGTCCCACATTTCATTGATATCTAAGTCTATTTCACCGAGTGCTGAATAACAATTACTTAGCTCTATGTTAAACTTTTCCTTTATGGCTTCATCTTTCAGTTTATGACTATCAATTTTATGTGTAATTGACCTCTTCTGTTGGTTTCTAAATTTTAATCTTATTTTCCCAATGCACAAGTTGTGGTCACTATTAACATCAGCACCTCTGTAAGCTCTTACATCTATTAATGATGATCTGAATTGTTGTTTAATACATAGGTGGTCAATTTGATTTGAGGTTCTATCATCAGGAGATATCCATGTTGTTTTGTGAATATTTTTGTGTGGAAATAATGTCCCACCTATAACTAAATTTTCTATTAAACATAATTCTATTAATCTTTCTCCATTCTGACTTGTTGTATTACAGCCTTCTCTCCCCATCACATGTTCCACTCCTGCGTTATCTTGTCCTACTTTGGCGTTGAAGTCTCCCATTACAATTAAAAGATCGTGTTTTAATTAAGAACATTAATATGCACATTCAATAATAGCAAGTTCTTGGCCTGTTACAATTCTTATTAGATTTGTTTATACTATAACAGTGGTATGTTATGCTTTGTTAGGTCCAGGTACATCCTTAGGTGATCTTGATTTTGTCCTTGAATGCACTCCAGATACATCCACAGGTGATCTTGATTTTGTCTTTGAATGCACTCAAGATACATCCATTGGTGATCTTGATTTTGTCCTCGAATGCACTCCAGATACATCCATAGGTGATCTTGATTTTGTCCTCAAATGCACTCCAGATACATCCACAGATGATCTTGATTTTGTCCTCGAATGCATTCCAGATACATCCACAGATGATATTGATTTTGTCCTTGAATGCACTCCAGGTACATCCATAGGTGATCTTGATTTTGTCCTTGAATGCACTCAAGATACATCCATAGGTGATCTTGATTTTGTCCTTAAATGCACTCAAGATACATTCATAGGTGATCTTGATTTTGTCCTTGAATGCACTCCAGGTACATCCATAGGTGATCTTGATTTTGTCCTCGAATGCGCTCAAGATACATCCATAGGTGATCTTGATTTTGTCCTTGAATGCACTCCAGATACATCCATAGGTGATCTTGATTTTGTCCTTGAATGCACTCCAGATACATCCATAGGTGATCTTGATTTTGTCCTTGAATGCACTCCAGATACATCCATAGGTGATCTTGATTTTGTCCTTGAATGCACTCCAGATACATCCATAGGTGATCTTGATTTTGTCCTTGAATGCACTCCAGATACATCCATAGGCGATCTTGATTTTGTCCTTAAATGCACTCCAGATACATCCATAGGTGATCTTGATTTTGTCATTGAATGCACTCCAGATACATCCATAGGTGATCTTGATTTTGTCATTGAATGCACTCCAGATATATCCATAGGCGATCTTGATTTTGTCCTCAAAATACTGACTGTGAGTAAAGACTACGTGTCATAATTTGTACTAAATGGGAAATTTGGTGCTAATGCACACATTTTTTTTTCATAACTATTGTCAAATTTATGGATGACAAGGTCAGCAAATAAACAGGAAAGATATACAATCACAGTAAGTATAACAACAATGGATATTGAGTAAAAAATAATAATTAACCAGTGAGTAATAATTACTAAAGTAAATAAATAAAGTTTTAGTGAAATATTATATCTCATAAAATTTCTATATTTTGTCAGGGCTTCATGGTTATACTGGCATTGTCCTGCTTAGAAACATAAGACAAAAGCTATTAGAGTGTAAATTTACACATCTACACACCAGCAAAGATGCTCTAGGTAAATCAAGCTTAATTTGAATGCATTGTGAATATTTTGTTTCTCATTTATAATTTTTTTGTGTTGATATATTTGAAAATTCATTTATGGTATCTTATGACACCTTCCTCCAGGCATGTCGTAAGAGGCGACTAAGGAGGTTGATCGATGGCTTGACAAGCTGTCATTGTAAAAAGTATTGTTATGGAAACAGCGCCATAGATTTTAGATCAGTGATCTCTGCAATATGTGCCATTTTGGCATGCAAGGTTTCTGTTTTTGAGATTGTGGTTCTGCCCTATGTGCTGTCTTTGGCTTGAAAGGACAAAGATAGATAGATGACACCTTCTTTTCTGACATCTTCTATCCTTACAAAGCCTTCTGACTTCATACAGTGTAGTTCACCATAATTTCCTGTTCTGGGTAAGCATCTCAATCTCAGTAAGGGAGTTAAAGACTGCTATCTTTACCACAACAGACAATAGGACAACAGACAAGAAAATCACTGGAGTCTGTAGAAATGTGGTTTTACAGAAGAATGTTGAGAATACCATGGACAGCTAAGAAGAGTAATGAAGAGGTTATGAGAGAGGTCAAAGCAAAAAGAGAGCTAATTTCCAATGTTAGGAAGAGACAATCATCATTTTTTGGCCATGAAATGAGAAGAGAACAACTTGAATATATTGTAACAACTGGAAAAATTGAGGGACGAAGAGATAGAGGGAAGCAAAGAGAAAAAATAACATACAGCTTAAGAGAATGGCTTGGCAGAAGGTCAACAACAGAAATGATAAATAGCTGCCGAGATCGAAAGTTGTGGAGAGACATGATCACCTATGCCACTAGACCCGGTACTTGATGATGATGATGATCTTTACCACACTTGTCAGTGTTCTTATCAATGTCGCTCGAGGTTGACCTCTTTAAAACTTTTTCTGTTATTTTCCGTTTGGGAGTTTCCTTTGCTATTATTTTCTCATTCAGTGCAATAAGAATTGAATATCTTGTTTGTATGTTACTGGGTTACAAATACAAAGTTTACAGAACAGTATTTTGTTGTGTTCCTTTTTTATAAAGCTGTCACCATACCTTGTAGGACTGTATGTTACACCCCACTACTGGCTCCTTGCCAGACTTGCTACTGGCTTTACCGCAGCACTGCATTTATTTGCCGGTTCCCTACTTACTTTATACCGCTGCTACTTTATGTTTGTCCAGTGTCAACTATTTTTATCCACTTCTCCTTAACTTACCTGTCCCAATCATCCGAGATGTAGTAGTATTTATCTGTGCTTCATCGTTTGTTGTCGTTGTTCTTGTTTTCTGAGGAAGGCCGCTTGTAGGCCGAGACGTCAGTATTTTGTTGTGTTCCTTTTTTTGTGAAGCTGTCACCATATCTTGTAGGAGAGAACGTTACAAACCACTACTGGCTCCTTTAAAGAACAGTAAAATTAGTGTCTGATGATAATTTTATCACAATTGTATACACTTAATTTTACTTGTTGCTGCGTATTCATTTTATGTGACTATATGCTGCTTGCTTGCATTTGCCTGATGACTAAAGGAGTACACCTCTTCATCACCCACCCTTAAAAGGACGTTGAGTGGGCGTGTCTGCGTTGTGTTCTGATTTGCAGTATAACTGAGTATTTGCACCTTTCGACTTAACACATCAGACTTTATCATCATCATCATGTGCCATACCAGTTGGCTTAGATGATCATGTCCTTCCACAATCTTCTATCTACAGTGTATCATATCAGTTCTGTTGTTGACTATTCTCCATGCCATGACACCAAGCTATCCAGTATTTTCTCTCTTTGTCGTCCGTGATCTCTCTTTCCTTTTATTTTGTCAGTTGTAACCAAGTATTTCAACCTTTTTTCATGGTATGCCCGAATAATGTTGATTGTTTCTTTGTGATGTTTTTTAGGAGTTCCCTTTTTGTGTTGGCCTCTGAGAATTTCATTGTTGGTCTTTTTAGCTGTCCAGTTTTAACTTTCAACATTCTTCTGAGAAATCCCATCTCTGTGGCCTCTAATCATCTTTTAATTTGTTTGTCTACTGTCCATGATTCGCTTCCATTGGTCAGAATTGGTTCTATATTACATTGATGTACTCTCTTTTTCACTTCTGTTGACATAGATTTGTTGCATAAGATATTTTTCATTTTCTTAAATGCTACTTTGGCCTGAGCAAATTTTTTCTGCTTTTTATTTCTGTGGTGCATCTTCCATCTGATGCTATTATTGTGTCCAAGTATTTGAAATGTTGTACTTGTTTCAGATTTGTCCTGTTTATTTTTATGCTGCATGATAGTGATGGTTGTTTCTTCGATATGACCATTACTTCTGTTTTCTTACTATTCAGACTGAGACCTTTCTTGTTGCTTTATTTTTACTATTATGTCTACCATTTCTTGTAGTTCATTCTCTGTCTTTGCTATTAAGACTGTCATCCACATATCACAAATTATTTATGCTGTGATCGTTGACTTCTCTATCTATAATCTCATAATATCTTCTCTATCTCATAATATTTTTTCTGTAAAATGAAAACAAACCCGGCAACAGAACACAACCTTGTCTGACTCCTTATTTTATATATTGGAATTGTCCTGTTTGGTTGCTAATTCGTATAGCTGCTTTTGTTGCCAGTAAATGTTTTTTACGATTCTCAGTTCCTTGCCATTAATGTTTAATTTCTCCAGCATATTGATTATTTCCACATGTTTTACTTTGTCAAATGCTTTTGTGTAGTCTATTTAGCACATATATAGAAGATCTTTCTTTACCCCTATAGCTCTTTCAAATCAATGTTCTTAAGATGTATATTGCACTAATGGGGCCCTTTCCTTCCACAAATCCACACTGTTCCTCACTTATTTCTGGTTTTATTTTGTCCTTTACATTCTTATGATGATTCTTAGTAATATTTTTGTCATGTGGCTCATGAGACTAATAGTGCGATGGTCTTCAGAATCAGTGGTGCCTGACTTCTTTGGTATGGCCACAAAGATAGATTTTAGTAGATTTTCTGGTATGTGTCCAGTGTTATATATGTCATTGAGTAGTTTTGTTATGACTTGTGCTCCCAGCTCTCCTAATGCATTTACTTCTTCAATTTTATATTGTTGGGACCTGGAACATTGTCTCTTTTCATGTGTTTAATTGCCTCCTCCACTTCACTCTGCATTATTGATGGTCCTGTGTCTTTGTTTTAATTGTTTAGCTCTGTTCTTTCATCATCATAGTTGACTAATATATTCTGTCCATCTTTACATTATCGTCTCCTGCACCATTATTATATTTTCTTCCTTTGATTTCACACATCTTTAAACTTTGGCTTCTTTTCTTCCTGTTAATTCATTTAGCTGATTGTGCATACATTTTGAGTCTTTCTTTTGTTGTTTTTCCATTTGTTCACATTTCTGCCTTAACCATCCTTCCTTTGCTTCACTGCATTTATTTTGGATCTCTTTGTGCAATATTTTGTATGTCCCTTCTTCTTTCTTATGTTTTTGTTTTTCGTCCATTAGTTCTAGTATTTCTTCTGTAATTTATTTCTTTTTGTTGATTCTTTTAGTCATTAGTATTACTACTTTTGATGTTTGTTGAATTGATTGTTTCAGTATTTCCCATTGTACCTCGATGTCCTGTATTTTCTCAATAGCATTATATCTATTTTGTACTATCATACTGTACTTATCACTCTTCTTTCTATCTACTCTAAGCATATCTAGTTCTAATTTAATATTTCTTGGGGATTTCTGTGTCTTCCACAGTTTTATTCTTATCTTTCCAGCTACTAGTACATGGTCACTATTGCAATCTGCTCCTGGCCTTGTTTTAACAGTTGTTAGCCCATTCATGAATCTTCTCTGTACCAGTATAAAATCAATTTAATTGTGTACTTTTTTGTCTGGGCTTTGCCAAATCCATAGTTGCCTTCAGACTTCAACATGACATTTTTGTGTACTGGGTTGTCTTAACTTTTTGATCCCTACTCGCTTGGCTGGACTAGACAGGCTAGTCTGTTACTGGAGGCACCATGGAGAGGTGGAGCAGGGTCTAGATGGTTCTGGTTCACTGATCCTGGCACAAGCCATCAGCTGTTGATCGCTGACAACTTCGACTCTGCTGCTGTGAGGTGTCCCTCTGACTCCTATGTGACTATATGATATTTAACACATTCCCTACCAAAATGTTTAACATTCTGTGGCATGGCCGATTTTCACAATTTAGAAAAATAATTTGAAATCACAACAAGAAAATAAATGATAATTGATCTAAAACGCATGGTTTGTTCAGGCAGTTTGCTCAGGAAGTCAGATAAGAGGTTAAGTAAGAATTACACATTTTTAGTGGCAACAACAACAGAAGTAGCAATAAATTAAAAGCCATCAAAACTGGCTCCTAGGTTTCTCTTGTTTGTAACTGGAGCTGCATTTTGCAGTATTCCTGACTGGTTCCATGAATAGAACAGAATCTCCTGGTATAGAATGTGTTAATGAATATGTGCAAATGATATATATCCCTCACATTAATAGTAAATATTCACAGAATTAGATTTTACTGCTTTAATGAAATTAAATGAAGAGGTGCGTGTGGCCGTGCGGCTAAAACCACTGTTCTGCTATCTGAAAAGCCGGCGTACGGTGTTCGAAGCCCGCTGTAGACAGAAAGGATTTTTTCTATCGGGGGTGAGATAAAATCCTGAGTCTCACACGTCGTGGTGACTGCTTGACCAAGTGGCCTTTATCCCTCGGGTTCTATCATTGCCCCCCGACATACAGCAGCAATATGGTACTATGTGTCGTAAAGATAGTTTTTTTTTTTTAAATTAAATTAATACAAAGCTTTTATTGTGGATATGTTTTATTACAGCCAATGGATATGCAACATTTAACCCAGTCAAGAAAGATGATAAAATGAGCCACGTCCCTTGCATCAAAGCAATTAGCTTCCCATGGAAGACAACTCTGTTCAAGGGTGTTGTTCAGGTACTGAATAAATGCAAATTGTGCGCAGAGAAACAAATTAATAACAGAAAGTCTGAAAAAAATACTTTCATGGCTACATGAACCAGGCAAAGACATAATACAGACCACATTACCCCAAAAATCATATGCCAAAGGTCTATAAAAAAATTATGGTCACTAACATCATATTCCCTACATGCCACTTGGTGTGACAGGGCTCTTTAATTGCATTTACTTGCTACATGAACCCACAATTTCCTGATGGTGACACATTTTTATTTGACTGACATGACTTAAGGTTTATCTATCCTCAAAGATTGGACCAGGGAGTTTTCTCTTGGAAAGTAAGGCAGCCAATCATGATACTAATCACATCATCCATAAATGTGTCAAAGGTTATTGCAAAAATATGGACACAAACACTTTATTTCCCAGACCCTACATGACATTATGTAGTTCATATTAGTCTTGTTCTTTTGTCTCTTTATTAGGACTAGATTTTATGCATCTTACCACCTTATCCTCTGACCCCACCTCATGGTGACTGCACATGTCATCCATATCCTACAGTCCTATAGTCTCCCAGAATCCCCCAGAAATGGGATAAATGTATTAAAGATAATTTTATCACCTTATGTTTTCAACAAAGGCCTGTATTTAGAAAATATCCTAAGAATTGTTAGAGAATTGGGTGATCAGAGTGGTCTATTGTAAGACATCGGCCTTTGGACAGGAAAATCCTAGGGTTCAAGTTCAGTCACAAGTAGTTGAAATTTTTCACTTTGAAGCTGTGGTATCTTCATGTCTTTATCCTTCCCTGATCTCTGGGTAGTGAGATCTGCAGACATCTAGCCATCTTGGGTAACGATGGAAAAACAACACATTAAAGAACCCTTGGCATCTGAGAGTTGAAAAGAGTATGCCAAAAATGGGCGCTGTCGAAGCAAAAACTGTTAAGCCAATCTATCCATGTTGAGGATGGATGTGTTGAGCTTAAAGATCCAGATATCACAGCTTTGTCATATACTAGCGGCATAATGCATACTTAAGAGATAAACCCAGGAAGAGTTAGAGAGTGGTTAATAAGGAACAATAGGATGTTTATACAGCTGAAAGTCATGAATTATTTAAATATGATACACTGATGCTACAACACTTTTACTCACCTCACTAAGTGGCATTGAGAAATTATAATGTCAGTTCAAAGTAATAGTGAAAACTAACACACGCATCAATCTATCTATCTATTGACCTTTCGAGCCGTAGCCAGCCCATACAGCATAGACCCAGATACTCTTTCTCTTATCTAAATTTTTATTCTAGCAGTTTTCAATCCCTGTAAAGATCTTTTATCAAATCTCGCCATTTGTCTCTGTTCTGTGCAAGCAACTCTATCTCATTGAGGGAGCCGATTCCTGCTGCTCTTGCCTCTCTGATCAATGTTCTTCCTAGTGTCTCTCAGGGTCGGCCTCTTCTCCTCTTAACTGTTGTTTTCCATATGAAGGCTTGCTTTGTTATTCAGTTATTATCTCTTCTCATCACATGTCCAACATATGACCATCGTCTTTTCTTGATTACTGAAGATATTAGTGGTTGATTGGCGATTTCCCTAATTTCCTAATTTATTTTGAATTCATTCCACACTATACCAAGTATTATCCTTAGAAATTTATTTCGGAATGCATTCAACTTTGTTTCTTTGTTGCTTGTTGTTTTCCACCTCTCACATGCATATGTAAGAGTTGATAGTGCATTTGATTTGAATAGTCTAAGTTTTGTGTTTGTGCTGATTAGTTTTGATTTCCACAACTTTTCAAGGCTTCTGAAAGACATTGCTGCTTTAGCTATTCTGATTTTAATTTCTTTACTTGTATCCCCTTCCCGATCAATGTGACTTCCAAGATAGATAAAGTGATCGATCTCTTCCACTGGTTTGTTTTCCATGCATATTCTGTCATCTGTTGGAATTAAGCTTTTCATGACTTTAGTCTTTTCATGATTGATCTCAAGCCCAATTTTGCTGGCTATTGATGATAGTTCATTTGTGTTTTCCTGCATCATTTTTATCTGACTGCTGATGAGGACTATGTCATCAGCAAAGTCGAGGTCCTCCAAATGGTCTCCTTGTATCCATTCGATGCCTTTGTTACCAGTGCAGCATTTCTTCATTATGAGGTCCATAACAACTCCAAATAACAAGGGCGATAAAATACATCCTGGTTTAACCCCATTTTCTATTGGAAAACATTTTCTCAGTCTTTCCTCTGTGTCACCTGCACATGTGTAGCCATTATACATGTCTTTGATAATATTTATGATTTTTGATGGTAAGCCATGTTGCCTCGGAATTTTCCACAAAGAATCTCTATGACTGCTGTCGAATGCTTTTTTTGAAGTCAACGAAGTTAAGACACACATCTAAATGCTATATAAACTAATATTTTAACAACATATAAAACAGGTTTAGAAACATATATATAATAATGGACAAAAATTGGACAGGGTGAAAATTATTTAATATTTTAGTTTCTTGCTAACAATGGAAAGACTTCAAAGGAAATCAATAGAAGAGTGAACACAGATATGAATAAAACAAAACATCTGCATAACATATAACATGGTACTGATAAAAAATAGAACACTGTTTTCTAAGAGCCTGTATTTTTCCCATACCAGTAAATGGCTGAAAATGACATAAATGCCTTTGAATGCAGTTGTTACAGAAGAATTCTCAGTATATCTTGAGCAAAGAAAACAAAAAACGTCAATGTTATAGCGACATTATATTCCATAGAACACTAAAGTACTTAAAAATAAGTAAAATAAAATATTTTTGTCATATAAAATGACAAAACCTAGAGAATGTCATTATGGAGAGTATAATAACAGGAAAAAGAAAGACAGGCAGACAAAGAAAAAGGCGGTTGCAAGATGTCACAGATGTGTATTGGGTGACTACAGCAGATATTGGACACCTCATTGAGGACAGAGAAAACTTCAGAGTAGTCATACGGGAGTCAAGTTCCAGAAGGGACAAACTAGATGATGTTAAGAATTTATGCTGGCAATTAAAACATGTGGAGGAATTTAAATATCTAGATAATTAGTGATATACAGTAATTTACAGGCAGCAGAAATAGACTCACAATGGACATGTGATGAGAAGAGATAATAACCAAATAGCAAAGCAAGCCCTCAAGTGGGAAACAGCAGGCAGGAGGAAAAGAGGCAGACTCAGAGAAACTCTGAGAAGAACATTGATCAGAGAGGCAAAGGCAGCAGGAATCGGCTCCCTCGCTGAGATTGAGATGCTTGCACAGAACAGAGACAAATGGTGAGATTTGATTAAAGATCTTTGCATGGATTGAGACTGCTAGAAAGAAAATTTCAAAACAGGAAAAGAGCATCTGAGTCTATGCCCTATGGGCTGACTGTGGCTTGAAAGGTCGATAGATAGAAATAGACTCAAGGTGCAAGAAAGTGTATAAAATCTTTGGACAACCATTACTGCCAACAAAGAAATAACCTTTAGGGCAAAACAGGCACTCTATAACACAGTCTTTATTCCAATGTTGTTCACCAAATACCTTAGCTAGGTGCTAGACTCAAGAACAATAAGAAAAATAACTGCCTCAGAAATTAAATGTGTTAGAAACATGATAGGAAAGAGTGTGAGAAATAAGATCAAAACTGAAGAGCCAAGAAGAGAAAGAAGCTAGGAATAATTCCTGCCACTAAATATATAAAGAAAGAAACAACAGATAAAATGATTTAGCCACATGATAATACAGGAAGATCAAAGTACATAACAACAAGTCTTCAACAAATGTTACGAGAACACCAAACCAAGTATGAAACATGAAAAAGGTAGAATATTTGAAACACTAGGAAATATAAAAATAGGAGAAACCAACAAAAGAGTGAATGACTGCAAGCTAAATCTCTCTTTGAATATGAAAAACAAATGTGGAAAGAAAGAAGAAGAAAATGAATGATTTAATATTATGTTTTAATATGTTTTTTGTTCAATTTTATTTTTGTTAAGGATGTTGTTATACTGGACATAACACTTCTTGGTGAGAGTGGTGAGCCCTTTTGGATGGTCACTTCAGTAGTGCCCGTGGAAAGATGTACTCACACAAGTATGCTAAACTGTTATGGTTGTTGTTAACTCTGAGTTTGTTGTTGGAAAATTTATTAACTGTAAGTTTGTTGTTGGAAAACTTGTTATTTAAGAGTTTGTTTTTTGGAAAATTTGTTATTTGTGAGTTTGTTGTTAGAAAACATGTTAAGTAAGAGTTTGTTGTTGGAAAACTTGTTAATTGTGAGTCTGTGGTTGGAAAGTTTGTTATTTGTGAGTTTGTTGTTGAAAAATGTGTTATTTGTGAGTTTGTTGTTAGAAAACTTTTTAATTGTGAGTTTGTTGTTGGAAAATTTGTTATTTGTGAGTTTGTTGTTGGAAAACTTGTTATTTGTGAGCTTGTTGTTGGAAAATCTGTTATTTGTGAGTTTGTTGTTAGAAAACTTGTTATTTGTGAGTTTGTTGTTAGAAAACTTGTTATTTGTGAGTTTGTTGTTTGAAAATTTTCTATTTATGAGTTTGTTGTTAGAAATTTTCTATTTGTGAGTTTGTTGTTGGAAAACTTGTTATTTGTGAGCTTGTTGTTGGAAAATCTGTTATTTGTGAGTTTGTTGTTGGAAAACTTGTTATTTGTGAGTTTGTTGTTAGAAAACTTGTTATTTGTGAGTTTGTTGTTGGAAAATTTGTTATTTGTGAGTTTGTTGTTGGAAAAAAACAAACTATGAAGTCTTAAGACAACTAAAAGTGAAAAGAGAACTACTAAATACAATTCAAACAAGACAAATGAGATTTTTGGGCCATGTTAAAAGACACAGCAACCAACTAAAAGTAATCTTGGAAGGGAAAATCCAAGGTAAAAGAGGCAGAAGCAGACCAAGAATAACATGGACGAGTAACATCAAAAGATGGACAAGTAAGCCTATGACAACCTTCACCATCAAAGCAAGAGACAGAGTGGAATGGTGCTCCATGGTAGTCAACCTTCGATGCAGAGATGGCTCTCAATGATGATGTTGTTGAAAAATGTGTTAATTGTGAGATTTTGTTGGAAATATTGTTATTTATGAGTTTGTTGTTTGAATATTTGTTGATTGGGAGTTTTTGAATACATGTTAATTGTGAGTTTGTTTTTGCAAATGTGTTATTTTTTAATTTGTTGGTGGAAAATTTGTTAAATGTGAGTTTTTCTGTTGGAAAACTTGTTAATTGTAAGTTTGTTGTTGGAAAACTAACCACACAACTGATATTGTTGCACTTCCATAAACATTAAGTCCATCTTTATCAAAGTATTTTTAAGGTTTTTATGACAGAGCAATTTCTTCAAAGCTTCTGTGACCATTTAACAAACTGCTTCTGAATCAACAACCCTGATACCCATTCATGGCTATGTCAATAGAAAAGCAATATGTATTCCATTTTGAGCCAGGTACATTTAGTTAGAGACCTCAGTTAATTATTAAGCAATATCAAAGGAGTTCTTTGTAGTGTATTTGAACATCTTATTTACACTATTTGAGCATGGAATAAAAGAAAGCAACAAGAAAGGTCTCAGTCTGAATAGCAAAAAAACAGAAGTAATGGTCATATCGAGGAAACAATCATCACTATCATGCAGTATAAAAATAAACAGGACAAATCTGAAAAAAGTGCAACGCTTCAAATACTTGGGCACAATAATAACATCAGATGGAAGATGCACCACAGAAATAAAAAGCAGAATACTTGATAGCTTGATGTCATGGCATGGAAAACAGTCAACAACAGAACTGATATGATGCACTGTAGATAGAAGATTGTGGAAGGACAAGATCGTCTACGCCAACCGGTATGGCACTTGATAAGGAGCATGGAGCGGAGGTGTAGGTGTAATACAGCAACTGTACATTGGTTTTGTGGGACGAAGATCATGATGAGCCTGCTCTTTTCAAGCTTTCAGCTGAGAAGAGTACTATCTCATGCTCAACTTAAACACAGAGGACTTGAGTGTTTTTTGGTTAATCTTTGACATAAACATAATTATAATGTATTCTGAGATCATGAATCTTTTTTTTTTTACTTATTATATAACCATCTCTCATATATTCTCAAATTTTTTCTCTTCTTCATCAGATCAATTTGAGTTTGATGCAAATACATACAAGACCATAAACTATCATGATGACATAGGAATGCTTCACTTAGAGATAGGAAAGGTAAGAAATACAGAAGAAAGATAACATTCAGGATTGTTTCACTGATTCTAAACAGATGGCAGATGCATCAGTGGATGGATTTTACAAACTTTCAGAGACTCATATATATTTACATTTATGAGCATCTTGGTGTTTTAAATAATGAGATGATTTAATAGACTAACATCTGGATTTAGTGTCATAAAGGTACCAAAAAATGAGAGAGTTTGATAGACAAATACTGGGTTTACTGTAATAGTGTTTTAGATAATGAGATGATTTAATAAACTAACAATGTGGATTTACTATCATGAGAATCCAGGATAATGAGATTTGTGTTGTTAATGTCATGGGGTCAGTTAGAACTAGTTGCAGGTTCCAATGGTTTTCTGTTATGCTCAATTATTCTGTGGAGAAGTTGGGATTTGTCCATTCTACTAATAATTGCTATACTAGGTTCTCATTATCAGCAGATGCCACACTGTCTTCTTCTTCTTCTTCTGTGATCAGCTTTTGCTGTGCATTTAGATGTTTAGACTGGGTTGATTACAGGGCAAGAATTTGAGATCTTGTTCCCTGTAGTTTGTCACACAGGTTTCCTTTTGTGGGTTATATTTGTGTTCTTTGGCTGTTTACAGTGATTCAGTCTCATTGGATATGCTCTAGAGTTTGTTTGGATACTCCATAATCACATATTGCATTGCGACTGTTTTATTTTATGTAGGCATGCTCTGAGACCATAATAACTTATTCTAAGTCTTGATCTTGGTCTGCTCATGTCTGCTGAGCTTCTATAAGCTGTCCTGCTGGCTCATATTTTCACATAGTTCACTCCATTCTCATTTTTAGGTTGTTTCAGGTGTATCTTTATTTCTTTGAGGATCTGAGCTGGTTTGAACTGTTTGAGTTTCCTTACCTGTTTTTGCAAGATTGTCTGTTTTCTCATTCCCAAGAATGCTATTGTTTACTGGCCTCCATTGCAGGACTAGTTTTTATTTTATTTTTTTTTCCCAGGTAGCATATGTATGTTGTTCTTTATTTCTTAGGTGAAACTGTCCTGTTTAGGGGTTAGTTAATATGGCTTGTAAGACTACACTTGCAAAATTGAGAATGACAGTTTTTGGAGTTGACCTCTTGATTATTGAGAGTCTGTATGTAGTGTTGCTGCCTCTGCTCTGAAATTAGTGCTCATTTCTTTGACCGGAGGAATTTATTTCTGTCAGTAGGAATTTGTTTCTGTCAGTATGAATTTGTTTCTGTCAGTAGGAATTTGTTTCAGTCAGTAGGAATTTGTTTCTGTCAGTAGGAATTTGTTTCTGTCAGTAGGAATTTGTTTCTGTCAGTAGGAATTTGTCACTGTAGTATGTTATGTAGATACCACTGTCTCCCTTCTTTGCTTCTTGAATTGTGGATCTGTTTGTGAATATCTGTGTCTGTGATGTATTTTTCTTAGAGCATAATGAGTGTCAGGGCTGTCATTTCTGTCTCAGGTTGCATATTTTTGGAGGCGGTTCCTGGTACATCTAAGATTGTTTTTTTATTTCTTTTTGTGGGTCCGTGGTTTGGGTGTAAAGATTTCACACAGGTCCTTGTTTGGTTTTTGAATGTATGAAATGTTATCTGAAGATTTCCCTAGTTTGGGCTATTGTTTAGGAGTGTTTTTTTTTATTTGTATTGGAATTTTTGCTGCAGTGGATGATCTGATGGCCTTCTGAGCCATTCAAACTGGACTGGAGTTTTATACTTTTACGGAGTGCAAGAGGCTGAGATACTACACTGTGACTACTGCAGTTCTCACCTCATTAGTCAGTTTTTTATGATACAAACTCTTTCTAGGGACTCCAGCAGAGAGAAAAAGTGAGTTCTTGATCAAGTTTGGATTGCTGACTGCAGGTTGGCTGGCTCATGCACCCTAGATTAATGAGAAAGTTTTGTAAGCTAACTTCATAGTATATTCCATCTGCATCTTACTGTTAGAAACTTAGAACATCTGCATATACCCTGAAAGACATTTACGCAAAATGCAATTAAATATTTTCTGCCATCATTTAATCATTTCCATTAATCCTGTACTAACCAGTCATTATTTCTGTATAAATTCAGATTACAATTTCACTTCTTCTTAATGTATTCTTCATTTTATAGTTGGATGATGGAGGCCAGTACTTGAGTCATGCGTCAATATCCTTGTCAGTGCGTGTCATCAACGAAGTATTCAAGAGATCCTATTAGGACAAGATGGAATTATAATGTTTCCTGTCTGTAACCTGCTTAGAATGTTTCATTTTTTGTCATATTTGTATACTTTAAATTACACTCGTGTTCCTTTGGAATGAGAAGGTGAGGCTGAAAAGAGGTGGGTTTGAGGCTTGGGAAACACATAATCTCTGTACATCTGCCTTAACTTGTCATTTGGAAAGGTCATCTCAATGTCATCGGTGATAGTAGTAAAAGTAAAGAGCCCCCGTCACGCCAAGTGGTGTATAGGGAATATGGTGTTAGTGACCATACATTTTATAGACCTTCAGCATATTATTTTTTGGGTGTCATCTGTGATGCCTATGTAGAAATCTGATGGCTTGATCATGTATCCATTATCACTGTTCTAATGGCAGCAAACACAAGCAGCATTTATGCCCTTCTAAGCTAATGTCATTTGAGATGGCTGGGACATGTAAAGCTAACATTATTTGATATGGCTGGGACATGTAAAGCTAACATTATTTGAGATGGCTGGGACATGTAAAGCTAACATTATTTGAGATGGCTGGGACTGGTAAAGCTAACATTATTTGACATGGCTGGGACATGTAAAGCTAACATTATTTGCGATGGCTGGACATGTAAAGCTAACATTGTTTAAGATGGCTGGGACATGTAAAGCTAACATTGTTTGAGGTGGCTGGGACATGTAAAGCTAACATTATTTGAGATGGCTGGGACATGTAAAGCTAATATTGTTTAAGATGGCTGGGAAATGTAAAGCTAACATCTTTTGAGATGGCCAGGACATATAATTCACATGATGATGGCAGAATTCCAAAAGACATTCATTACATCAAGCAAGTGACAGGCATGTGATCTATTGGCTGATCAGCACACCAATTTATAAAGATACCCGCTTGCACGACATGAAACAACTCAATATCAGCCATGAAAATCTGGAAATGTGCCACAGATAGACAAAAATGGCATGCATTGATAAAGAGTGACATGAACATTGAAGACATAATTTTAAAAAAATAGGCAAGAAAAGATGCAAAAACAAAGACACAGCAAAAACACCAATGTCAGCTTCTCCATCCATCTGTGCCTGCTCTATATGTGGACAAGACTGTTTCAAGAATAGTTTACTACAAGTTGTGATATTTACACCATTTTGCCTGATGCATCCATCTCCAGATTTCTTTCAATTGATTAACAATTTTACCAGGACAGTGGCCATTTTGGCCTATACGTAGGGTTATTTAATGTGTGTAGAGTATGAATACATACATGACCTCCTGTTTTTCACAGAGGACTAGACATCGGATTTCACTACCTAGAATCAAGGCAAGAGTAAAGCCATAAAGAAACCACAGGTTCAAAGAGAAGAAATCTACCAACTGTAGGAGGGATTAGAACCCAGGATCTTCTTGTCCAGAGGCCAACATCATAACTCTAAACCATTCAGTCCCTGCTTCTTGTTCTTCAGCAAATGGCTTTGGCTGTTGATTTAGACATAGACCAGCACAAATAAGGTGGCGTGTTTGAGGTCTTATCAATTCCCCATAGTTTGTTATGCAGGGATCTTTCTGCAAAATTATATATTTTTCATTAAATTTATTTATTAAATAATAATTGTTAAAATTATTATATATAAAACTTTCATCATCTTAGCTGACTGCAGCAAGCAAAATGACAGCAAATCTTGTTAAGTGTATTTTTTCCGGTTGAGTATTTCCTTTTGTTTCTGTTTTGGCAGAAGATATGGAGATGGTGTTGTGCCCACTTTGTGCTAACCCCCTCTTGACTCTACACTAAAATGTTTGGGCATTTAAGGTCGGGCATTTAAAAACAAAGTTGAGTTGCAAGAATGCCAGAAGATGGATGAGCCTACTCACCACCAGCTGTCACAGGGTCCCTTCCTTGGAATTAAAACAAATTATGGACAAAGAAAAACAACAACAAGCTTTCTTGTCAGATTTCAAAGAGCAATAATTTAATCAAACAAGCAGGAAGCAAAGATAAAATAACTCAACAGCATTAATTAATTTATAGAAAAAGATAATGGAACCTCTAACTTAATCAATTTATTGTTAAACATAAATGAAACATCTAATTTATTTTATGGTAAAACGTAAATGAAATATCTAACTTAATCAATTTATAGGTAAGACATGAAATATAATTTTAACCAATTTATAGTAAAACATAAATGAACCATTTAACTTAATCAATTTATAGGTAAGACATGAAATATAATTTTAACCAATTTATAGTAAAACATAAATGAACCATTTAACTTAATCAATTTATAGGTAAGACATGAAATATAATTTTAACCAATTTATAGTAAAACATAAATTAAACATTTAATTTCAATTAATTTATAGTAAAACATAAATGAAACATGTAATTAAACATTCCTGCCAGTAATTCTGTTTATGTTCAACAAGTTGAGGTTGTAATAAATAAATGCCCCCTTGCAACTTTCAGTTTTTCCATAATTTATTTTCTATAGAAATAGTGAACCAATTCTTTTATTTAAACTCTTCTGTTTTGCTTGTGTTCAACTCCAGCTTTAGTCACCCTTGTAAATGAGGAGTTTCATCCCACTCCTGACAAAAACAGGCACAGAAGTTAGACTTTTGTAAAAATGGAGAACATTGTAATTGATAATAGAAACAAGGAGAACCAAAATTAATACATTTCTACTGACTCCATCAATAATTATTTCACATGATCTTGATACTTGATCCTTCCAGCACCTCTAGACATCGCGTAGGGCCCGTAGTGTTTTTATTTTACCATCCATCTCTATTTTGGAGCCTTGGTGGCTGAGTGTGCTGACTTCCTGACCAGAAGGGTCTGGATTCGATCCCCAGCAATGGCAGATTTTTTTTTTTCAGACTGACAAGGCTTCAGGGTTCACCCAGCCTTTAAAAATGGGTACCAGAGATTTTTCTGGGAAGTAAAGGTGGCCTGGCGTGATACCGACTGCATCATCCAAAAATGTGCTGTGGTCATAGAAAAATATGGTCACTAACACCATATTCTCCATACGCCTACAAAGGCACAAAGGGAACCTTTAATTTTTTTTTTCCTATCCTGGGTGATGTGTTTGATCTTATCCAGTGAGTCTATGCCTGCCAACTTTGTTTCTATTTTTTAGTGTCTATTTAGGTCTTCCTATTTTTCTGTATCCTGATGTTTCCCATACAAGAGTCTGTTTTTAAATTATTTTCATGTCTCTTCTCAGCACATGCCCGACATACGACCATCTTCTCTTCTTGGTTGTAAGATGAGATTGTTGGTTGCATGGCCATTTCTGTTAGCTCTATTTCAATCTTAAATTAATTTAATTGTACTCACATAATTTTTCTTAGACATTCGTCTTCGGATGATCTCACAACCCAGCTTATTCATAAATGTTCCTAGTAAATTGTACATCTCATACCTTCTTTCTAAACAGACAGCTGCCTTCATAAGAAAGTCCGGAATCCTACTCTGAATGAGCCATGAGATCGCAGAAGAAGAAGAATACCTTCTTTCTTTTTTAAAAGACAAACTTATACACCAGACCAACAAAACCTGACACGTCCATTCTTTCTCTCCTAGCTTCAGGTAGAGTGGCTGCTTGAATGTTTTTTTAACCTTCATCTTGGTTCGACACAATGCGCTCAACCTTTGAGCATGTTTTCTAGGTTATATTAGATCAAAACGACCATTAAAAAATTGTAGTTAAAATGTTATTTTTATTGGCTATGTTGTATGACTGATTGGTCTACGTATTTATAGTCCATATTGAACATGGGTTGGTTATGTTATGATTGACTACCACACCTATATTCTGAGCTTTCACACTTCTGCAGACATTTTATGTTTGTAAAATGTTATATGTAGATTTATTCTAATTAGAAAAAGAAGCAGAAACTGCATTGCACAAATGGTCTATTTTCCTTACAAATTGCCTTGTAAAGTTTACAAGCAAAAGTAAATGTTTAAGAAAAACCCTTACAAATTAAGTGAAAACCTTTACAAGATGGAAGGTATGATGTTATGTAATTATACAACTAGAATAGAAAATATGAAGCCACTGACATCTACTAAATTGGTGAAATAAGAAATGACATCACTAGGTTGACTACTGACTAGATATAGAAATTAGTTTTTCAACAAATCACAACAATAATGATTGAAAAACATACAACAGAACAGTCATCATTACTATTTCTGTACATGTAGAGATAAAATGTTCAAAAATGAATAATAATAAAAGATGAAAAAGTAAATAAGATCCTCTCCATATATACCACAAGGCTGTTTTCTAAGCTGAGTCAAGTGTTTCATACTTTCAGTGTTCTGTAACACGTCTCCTGTGACAAGGCTGTTTTCTAAGCTGAGTCAAGTGTTTCATACTTTCAGTGTTCTGTAACACGTCTCCTGTGACAAGGCTGTTTTCTAAGCTGAGTCAAGTGTTTCATACTTTCAGTGTTCTGTAACACGCCTCCTGTAACAAGGCTGTTTTCTAAGCTGAGTCAAGTGTTTCATACTTTCAGTGTTCTGTAACACGTCTCCTGTGACAAGGTGTTTTGTCGAGGAGTATGGGTTTGATCTTACTTCGGGCTGTCTATTGTTCTTTGTGCTTTCTGTTGTTAATTATTTGTGGATTCTTCCGAGTGTTGTAAACATACATGAGCCCTGGTTATAATAATTATACAATAACTAAAAGTTATCACATGGCTGGACAAACACATGATGTCATATCGACTGACTCACAAAGTATGCTTCACTGGATCAACAAGAAAACACCCCGTAGGGATGCACCTACTCAACATGTCTCCTGTCAACAGCCTAATTTGGATATATTGCCCCAGACATGCAGGAGTTCATGGCTAAGAGATGGCTGACAGGTTGGTGGGGTCTGCCATTGCGCAGGAAACCTTAAAATTGGACACGTATGACATTGCGAGGGCTTTAAAATAACACCTCTCACAGGATGGCGACAAGGAAGTTGAGGATAATCTGCACAGCAAAAGAATGGTGGAACATGGCACCACAAGAGACAAAAGCATGAAAAACATACTGTGGCAAATAATGTAACATGTTCAATCAACACAGGACAGGAACAATCAGCAGATAAGCGCCTCGATGGTTGCTGGAAGGGCAGCAGAGCAGATATGGGAATGCCCCGACTGCGATGATGCTAATCTGAACTAAACACTACATGTGCCCCCAAAATTATTTGTTGTCATATTTTCAGCGGATAATCCACGCTGATGCAGGATCTCTGAGACTTCTCAGACTCTTGAATCTGCCACTAAAATGAAATATACGGTAAACCTAAACCATTCTCTGCTGCATCCTCACAACATTTGATCCCTTGTCAATATATTCACAGGTAAACTCTACAACAATCTTCATAGGATCCTGTCAGTCTCAAGAGACAATGAAGCCAGTAAAGATTTTCTCAAAGGCTTCTTTTTTCTCAGTGCATATCTAGAAATTGTAGTTTATCTCTCTTTGAGTACACCTGCTGTCAGGTCAGCAGCACTCACTGTCTTACTACGTTTGAATCCACCTCCTCCCAGTCAGTTATGTTCATGTCAGGCACCCTTATGTCACATTGGCAGGTATCATTGCTACATAGAACTGATCTTCATTTGAGAGAACAGAAAACAAAGTGCGAATGGTTTACAGTTTTATTGCACCCACTCATATTTACTGTTATCTCCCGAATTTTCTTCTGCATTTTTGTTGGAGTTTCTCTCCACTTAGGAAATCTTGTCCACCCTGTATTTAAGTCCAGGATTATTTTTTCCAGCCAGTTTTGACAATGTTCCTCAGCGACATTGAATAAGCTTGCACCACAGTATGACCTAGCTCTTCATTGTTTAATTTATATGATATTACTTAAAATAAAAATAATACATTACATATATATTACATATATATATATAGGAGCCGTGATAGCTCAGTGGTTAGTGAACTGGACTACAAAGGACAAGAGGTAGGGTTCGATCCCAACCAACGGCTTCCGGGTTCAACCAGCCTTAAATGGGTACCGGATTTTTTCTGGGAAAGTAAATCGGCACGGGCGTAATACCGACCACATTACCCCAAAAATCATGTGCTGAAGGTCTGTAAAATTTATGGTCACGAACACCATATTCCCTATACACCACTTGGCGTGACGGGGGCTCTTTACTTTTTTATATATATATATATATGACTTTCAGTTTGGATCAGTGGTACTGGCGTATCCAAGACATTATAGGCTAACTTTTTAATTAATTGAAAGGGGGATAAAGTACTTAACAACAGTACTGAAAGCAGCCAGCAACTCCTGGTTAGTTTCTTGCAACAGAATCAGTGAGCTAGTAATATGCAAATCCTACTCCACCACAGGACAAGAGATCTGATCAAAACCCTGCTCTACCTACCACTGGTGCCCCTGGAGACAAACTAACCAGTCTGGACTAAGGAAGTAGGGCATGAGAGGCAAGCTAACCCAGAACTCAAAAACATCATGCAAAAGTCAGATGTGTGGGACTGAAATGTGAAAGTACCACAGTTCTACAAACCACAACATAACACATCTGCACCAACTTGACATCCTTTCAAGGGCAGATTTTTAAGAGGGCTCACTCATTTAGTAGTAGTCATCTGGTAAATGCAAGAAAGAAAAATTGAAATGAATTCATACTTTAATACAAACTAAAAATTATCAGACAAATATTATTTTTGTAAACTTATAAGTAACAAGCAAATTAAACAAAAAGTTTTTATAACAGATTTGAATCAGTTAAAAAAAAAACATTAACAGTTTCATAAATAAGAATTGGATCACTATTTTCTTTTTAGTGCAACATATACATTTAATAATCATAAATATATATATATATGTATATATATATAATCCAAAGCAATGATAACTGTACACATCTGTATAACATTTTTATAACAAATCTATGAGTGTTATTTGATGCCACTTTGAAAATGGTTCTTTTTTTAAAAATCAAGATCATATAAACAGCATGCAATGAAACAAAAGAACATCCTCACAAATGTAATCTGATGTTACAAGTTTGGCATTGGAATTACTGATTGACATTTTCGCACTTCAGGCAGATTCATGGGTGTTCAGTCACAGTCAAGGGTGTCAAGTATGCATGTTTATGATTACTGGAACTTTTGGTTACGCAGCATATGATGCATCACTTGCATTGCCTCACCTTACCATTCAGAATCCTGACTCCTAAATGGGAATGGGCTCTAATCCTTATTTAATCCCTATTTATTCATATAATCCATTGTGTTTCTGTCAACTGATGACGATTTTACAGTTGAAATATTTGTTATTGAGTACTGTCTTATATCCATTAGACTGTAACTTACAACTTATGCCAGATAATTCTTCTCTGGTTTCAGAAATTATTTTTTGACTTCTCATTAACTTGTGTCAGCCTCTAATACATGATTGGTGGCAAACCTCAGACAGTATGTATTTCTTGTCAAACTCTAAAGTTGACAGTTCAATGATGCTCTTGATGAATTCTTTTTAACTCTTTCAATAATGTAGCCTTGGAATGACCAAAAAAAAAAAAAAGATCCATACAAATCCTCAAAGGATGAGGCCCCTGAATGTTATATTTTCTAAATAACTTTTGTTTACTTAACGGTTTTAGTTATAAAAAATGCTTCTTTCTCACTTTTGTTTAGTGTGTGTAAATAGTAAAGGTAAAGTACGAGACTTGAACCGGCGTCTTAGCACGCAAGTTTTCACCCATATGTGCTCGGCCGCCTATCCAGAAATGTTCGGAGATTTCTTGATAGTGTCACTTCATGCATCGAAACTCACGATGCGACATTCCTCACCTTCCCAGGGTAATACCCTGGTACCCATTTCTGCCAACGGCTGGGGGTATTTTTTTTCCCAACCACGAGTACCACTCACACTACTCCCAGCGGGAATCGAACACGGGTTGTCCGAATGTTGGTAGTCCAGTTGGGTGGTTTTTCCCAACTAGGATACAGAGTCCCCCGGGTGTAAATAGTGTGATGGGTAATGTACCGACTTGATGATAAAGTGAACAAGGGTTTGATTCCAGCCTGGTCATTTCCCAGCTAAACAAAGAATGAGTAAGCTGCTCGCTGAATTGGTGAAGATAATAACAGCAGGAAGCTCACTCATCTCTAAATGTCATGACCCAATCTGGTAAAGTTTATGACTTTAAACTTTTATGATCATCATATGTTACAGACATCCATTACATTACCTACTTCTTCAAGGCAATCTTTTCTTCATATTCTTTTTAGCAATATTCCATTGCTGAAGAATTTTGCTTCTTAGTGTTCATTTATTACGCTGGGGTGGATGATATCTGCACCTTTTAGCCTGACACATCCATGTTCAGCATAGAGCAAATTTCCAATATTTTTGCCTGGGCAAAATATATATATATATATATATATATATATATATATATATATATATATATATATATAAAAGTAAAGTAACCCCGTCACGCCAAGTGGCGGTGTACAGGGAATATGGTGTTAGTGACCATAAATTTTGCAGACCTTCGGCACATGATTTTTGGGGTGATGTGGTCAGTATTACTCCCGTGAGTTACCGGGGCCTCATTGTGTGGGAAGTAAAGAATAGTGACACTGTGACCTGCCAGGCATGTCGTAAGAAGCGACTAAGGAGGTTGATCCATGGCTTGACAAGCTGTCATTGTAAAAAGCATTGTTATGGAAACAGAACCATAGATTTTAGAAGCAGTGATCTCTGCAATATGTGCCACTTTGGCACGCAAGGTTTCTGTTTTTGAGATTGTAGTTCTGCCCTATGTGCCGTCTTCGGCTCGAGTAGGATAGAAGGTCAGTATTATGCCCGTGCCGCTTTACTTTCCCAGAAAAAAATCTGGTACCCATTTAAGGCTGGGTGAACCTGGAAGCCGTTGGTTGGGATCAAACCCTACCCTTGTCCTTTGTAGTCCAGTTCACTAACCACTGAGCTATCGCGGCTCATATATATATATATATATATATATATATATATGCAAATTTGTCCCCATTAGCAACATGTGGTTGTGAACCATGGACAGGAAGGATGAAAATCGGTTAATTCAAAGCAAAATGCTACAGAAAAATCCTTATGATACCTTGGATATTGAGAAAGAGCATTCATCATCATCAAGTACCGGGCCTGCTGGCGTAGGTGATCATGTCTCTCCACAACTTTCAATCATGACAGTTATTTATCATTTCTGTTGTTGATCTTCTGCCAAGCCATTCTCTTAAGCTGTCTGGTATCTTTTCTCATTGCTTCCCTCTATCTCTTCATCTCTCAATTTTCCCAGTTTTTACAATATATTCCAGTTGTTCTCTTCTCATTACATGGCCAAAAAAAGATTGTTTCTTCCTAATATTGGAAATTAGCTCTCTTTTTGCTTTCGCCTCTTTCAGAACATTTTCATTACTCTTCTTAGCTGTCCATGGTATTCTTAACATTCTTCTGTAAAACCACATTCCTACAGACTCCAGTGATTTTCTTGTCTGTTGCCCTATTGTCCATGATTCACATCCATATGAGAACTCTTTAAAGAACATTTAAGAACTCTTTTTCTTGTTTCTATTGTTAAAAATGGATTGCATAGTATCTCCCACATTTTTTTAAAAGCTGCTTTTGCCTGAGCCATTCTGCATCTCACCTCTGTTGTGAATGGTGATATCGTATAACAGGGAACAATTGGCTGTGTTCACTTTCTGCGCGGTTTCGCCTTATGTATTTTGGCGTGTACTGAGACTGCTATGGGGACTACAGTTACCTTTCTTTGTTTGGGAGATGAGATATTAATTCGGATGATTACGCTGGCACGGGCGGTTGAGCAATTATTGATTTTAATTCATTTGCAGTGATACCGGGGCCTTCCATAACCAAATAACCTGTTGTACATCTTCCATCTGAGGTTAACAAAGTTCCCAAATATTTAAATTCCTTTACCTGTTTTAATATTGTTCCACTTGTCTTTATTTTGCACTGGGGTGATGTCTTTTTTTTTGTTGTTACCATTACTTCTATTTGCTATTAAAGCTGAGTCCTTTATTTCACTATAATGTCCAACATTTCTTGTAACTCATTTTCATTCTTAGCGATTAAGACTGTATCATCAGTATACCTTAGATTATTTATATTATGACCTCCGATTGTTATTCCAGGCCCTAATGGATCTTAAAATAATCTCACTATAACTATTAAACAAATCTGGTGACAGCACACAACCTTGCCTAACACCCTGTTTTATTTGTTGAAACATTCCCAATTGGTTTCCAGTTCTTATGGCCGCTGTTTGTTGCCAGTACATGTTCTTTATTATTCTTAGATGAAAGAGCATTAAGACATGTAAAGAACTTAAACATTAAAAAAACTGGCTTATAAACACTGTTCTATAGATGAAATTAAAATACTATGACCATGTCAAAAGACGCAGCAGGATGCAAAGAACAATATTGGAAGGTATAGATCCTGGACATAAAAGACAGACCAAGAAGGTAGTTTCACGGCATGAAAGCGACATAGAACATAACAGTAAAAAATGGGTGACTGGCTAGAGACAGATTATTTCACGTGAGCTGTGGTAAATGCAAAGGACATGCAACCTGATGATGATGAGACAGATGATAGCAGGCTGCTGTTGATCTTCATTAGTAATTGTCAAACGCTGTTTTGCCCAGCAATTTCCCTCTTGATCAATTTCTGTCAAAATGTGAATGAACAATCCAGCATAAAGTGGACATAGCAAATTTTTGTCTTGAGATCTCAATTCTTTTCTCCCATACCTTGCATCTACCCTTGACTTCAAGTTATTTTCTGAAAGGTTCTGTGTCATTTTGTACATTAATCCTCCAAGTGATACAATCCTGTGCCAAATTTTCAGTCCTTTTCATTAAAGGAGTATTCACTTAGGCATCTATCTATCTATTGTCCTTTCGAGCCGAAGACGGCACAAAGGGCAGAACTACAATCTCAAAAACAGAAACATTGCATGCCAAAATGGCACATATTGCAGAGATCACTGCTTCTAAAATCTATGGTTCTGTTTCCATAACAATACTTTTAACAATGACAGCTTGTTAAGCCTTCGATCAACCTCATTAGTTGCCTCTTACGACATGCTTGGAAGGACACAGTGTCACTATTCTTTACTCATAATGAGGCCCCGTTACACAGGGAAAAATATATTCACTTAGGTATGCCTTGCTAATATATGGCATTTCAGTTTTGGTGTGTAAAAAGGTTGCTTCCAGTTAATAAATTCCCCATACAATATTTATTTGGAGACACAACGAAGTTACTTAACTTCCGTTCCTTTAAACATGAAAGCCTTGTGCGCATTCACAATGGAGTTGACTAAAATATAATCTTGTCCAATGATGATCTTTGTGCCTGCCTTGACTTAGAAACTGATACGTTACGATCATATATTTATCATTAGAATCTAATACATTATCACATTACCATACACCAATTAAAATTCAAACTGTTTTAAAGCTAAAAATAAAATTGGTCAAACAAAGTATAATCTACTAGAACAAAACATAATTAAACTAAAACATATTAATAAATACAAATAACAATGAAAGAAATTATTACAAACGACATCCTTAATTACAAGATCCTTAATGTGTATACAGAAGCAGAAGAAAATATAATCCTTACCATGAATTAAAGAAGTAACTTAAAAGGGTTGTGTGAAATTCAGAAAAAGCAACAAAATCCTAAGCAACAAAATAAAGCTTAGAATACTCAGTTCAAGTGCATTAGCCACTCTAACTTGCTTATGCACGGGAAAGCTGGAAATAAATGAAAAACAGAATAAATCAGATGCATATGAAAAGGTTTGTCCAAAGAAAAATATTTTTGTATACAATGGAATCATTGTCATCTACAGCAGTCCTGTAATGGAGACATGACCGAGCAGCCAGCAATTTAATCTGTAACCAGGAAGAGAAGGTGGACATTTGTTGACTATTTGATGAGAAGAAATAATCAGAGAATCACAAAGCAAAACCTCAAAATGAGAAAAGACATGATAAACGGAAGAAAAGGGTCACCTTTGAAAGACAATGACAAAAACACAGACGAGAGGTAAAGATAGCAGGCATAAACTGAACGACAAACTACCAGTATATGGATTTCAGATGCAGTTCATCAAACTGTTATCTCTCTTAATGTTTAACCTCTTTACTGGGAGAATATAATTTTAAAAATCTCTCCACCACAGTGGAATATTTGTTTAACACAAAAAAAAATGTTAACGAGATCCTTTAACCACAGATGAAAGGGCACAGCAGGTTTTGAGTCCCGTTCAGAGCATTCTCTGGGTTTTCAAGATAATTTTATAAGCTTTACCCAAAAGATTTACAAGAGTTGGTTTTGGTCAGAATAGAAAGACAATTAGGAAGACATTGACTGTGCTTTGCATACATGGTTCCAGCAAGTTAGGGGCCATCCTTATTGAAGAGGGAAAATAGCTGACTGAGAGTCTAGGTTATACAAACTTCCACCTAAGTCAGGGCTGACTGGAAGTCTAGATTATACAAACTTCAACCTAAGTCAGGGCTGACTGGGAGTCTAGGTTATACAAACTTCAACCTAAGTCAGGGCTGACTGGAAGTCTAGGTTATACAAACTTCAACCTAAGTCGAGGCTGACTGGAAGTCTAGGTTATACAAACTTCAACCTAAGTCAGGGGCCTCATTATGTGGGAAGTAAAGAATAGTGACACTGTGACCTTCCAGGGATGTCGTAAGAGGCGACAAAGGAGATTGATCGATGGCTTGACATGCCGTCATTGTAAAAAGTATTGTTATGGAAACAGAACCATAGATTTTAGAAGCAGTGATCTCTGCAATATGTGCCATTTTGGCACACAATGTTTCTGTTTTTGAGATTGTAGTTCTGCCATATGTGTCGTCTTCGGCTCGAAAGGACAATAGATAGATAGAGATTATCTTTTATCTCATATGCAACTTGATATTAAAAAGATCACCAAATTATTTGAGTTTTAATTAATACTTAGAACCTCTATCAATGAAATAAAACTATAATTATGAAATTCACTTCCATCATGTTAATTACAAACTGGTGAAACTAAATGCATCATCATTAGATTTGATCTCAGTGAAACGTAACATTTTAGAAAATCACCAAACTCTGTGAGCTTTAATTAATAGTTATAGCTTAGTACTGAAATAAAACTACATAAAATTTACTTTCATCGTGTCAATTACAAACTATGATAAATTATACATGTTTTATGAAACAGACACTTAAAATAATTAATTTCTTCAATATTCATTTTAATTACTAGCATCATACACTCAGTGCAATGGAAAGTGAAACAAAAGTGTAAAATAGTATTGTAAACAGTTAACAATAATTATGCAACAGATAGAGAGAATGCATGGACAAATGGTCTTCATGCTAACCCATTTCAGGGCAACTAGAGATAAAGGTATGGCATAGCAATGCACTTAACATTGAGTTCGACCACAATATGTTCCAGAGTGTTAGCTTGCTCACAACCCCTTACTTGCTGAACACAATCAATGATGCAACAAAATGAATCCTCCGCTGGGATCAGATTAATGGACATTCTACGCTTGATAAAACAGGGTTGATATAACACAAACTGTGAGTGTATGGGCTGAAAGTTGTCAGTGACTCATAGTTGACTGCAACAGGAACTGAACTAGAACTGATCAAGATCCTACTCATTTGAAGAAATTATGGAGGTTAAAGAAGGAAGATAAGCTTGGTACTTCAAAATGCTATTCAGAAGTCAGATGTGTTGGGCTGAAAGGTGCGGATAATGTAACTGAAACCCACTGAAAGGCTGTTAAATGGTGGATGAGGAGTAAGCGTAATTGTTAGGTGAAAACAACCCACAATAACAATAACCCACAAACACTTGCAGATATCAAGATGGGGCATAAGGTGAAGATCAACAGGAAATTCAAATAACAACACCCCCCCCCCCCCCCCCCCTCCCCCCCAAAAAAAAACACAAAAAAACCACCTAACCCAATTTTTTAAAGCTTAGCTGATTTCTTCCTTTAGTAAACATTTCTCCGTACAGTACCTGATTACTATAGTAAATGCCTGGACATACAAACACCAAAGAGAAATAGGAGAGATGACACTTTGCAAAAACAAATCAACAAGACAGCAACACCACAAACAGCAAGAAAGATAAATGATAAATAGGAACAGAGTGGTTGAATGAATAGGCAGTGGGTAAGAAAAGAAGAAAGCTCTTCACCTCTATGACTGCTCCAAACCAAGATGATGCAATAAATGATTTCAATAAACAGGAACAAGTTACTATCTTCAGATCACAAATACAGCATCTCCCCCTCCTGAACACACATCTACACCATACTAAACCTGATGAAATGCTCTTTATACAACTGCTCAAAGGAAACAGTCATAATCATATCTTTCAATGCCCATCCATTACTGGCTTGAGGCAGGTACATCTTCCTTCTTCAAAAAGTAAAAACACTTTCCACATACACACAACTTAGACAAGTGTATTCTCTGACAGTACATCAGTTCAAAGAGCTCATGCCCAAAGGCTGCTGATTCAGGAAGAATTCTTGATCATCATCATCAAGTACCAGGCCTACTGGCGTAGGTGATCATGCCTCTCCACAACTTTCGATCTCGGCAGCTATTTATCACTTCTGTTGTTGACCTTCTGCCAAGCCATTCTCTTAAGCTGTCTGTTATTTTTTTGCTTTGCTTCCCTCTATCTCTTCGTCCCTCAATTTTTCCAGTTGTTACAATATATTCCAGTTGTTCTCTTCTCATTACATGGCCAAAAAATGATGATTGATTGAATTCTTGATACCTGACCATAAACAACTGTCCTACATTGTTTAAAAACCTGAATTATGGGGGAGAACTGGCCCCATTTCTTTGCATTATCACTCCAATAAACATAGGTACATATATTGTATCTTCATATTTAGAATTATGTACAATCTTAAGAACATGAGATAGAGTAACCACTGAGTAATAATATTCTGTACAAAGTTCTGTTAACTCATTAAATAAAGAGAAACCTTTCATTCAGGGTCCAGAAAATGAGTTTTGATATGTGTAACATTGTATAGTACAGACATCACAGAGTGTAACATTTTAATTAAATCTGCAAAATTTATTGTCAACAAAAAATTGAATGTGTAGCCACACAGCATTAAGACATCCATACATCATTAACTTTTTAAAATCCATAATTCTTTTGCAAATATGGACAGAACTAAAAGAATACAATTTAGGAACTGCCTATTGTCATTAATTTACAGCTTCCATATACTAATATATATCCTAATGAAAATATTTTAACTTTGTTCAAACGTTTTGATGCACAGTGCATCACTTACAATTTGATTCATGTAACCTATCTTGGAAGTCACATTGATCGAGAAGGGGATACAAGCAAAGAAATTAGAATCAGAATAGCTAACGCAGCAATGTCTTTCAGAAGCCTTGAAAAGTTGTGGAAATCAAAACTCATCAGTACAAACACAAAACTTAGACTATTCAAATCAAATGTACTATCAACCCTTACGTATGCGTGTAAAAGCTGGAAAACAACAAGAGATATAGAAACAAAGTTGAAAGCGTTCGAAAATAAATACTTGGTATAGCTTGGAACGAATTCCAAACAAATGAGGAAATTAGAGGAATCGCCAATCAACCACTAATATCTTCAGTAATAAAGAAAAGATGATGGTCATACGTTGGACATGTGATGAGAAGAGATAATAACCGAATAGCAAAGCAAGCCCTCATATGGGAAACAACAGGTAAAAGAAAAAGAGGAAGACCCAGAGAGACACTGAGAAGAACATTGATGAGAGAGGCAAGAGCAGCAGGAATCGGCTCCCTCAATGAGATAGAGCTGCTTGCACAGAACAGAGACAAATGGCGAGATTTGATAAAATATCTTTAAAAGAATTGAAAACTGCTAGAACAAAAATTCAGATAAGAGGAGTATCTTGGTCTATGCCCTATGGGCCGGCTATGGCTCGAAAGGTCAATAGATAGATAGAAACCTCATTCCCGACTTTTAAATTGACTATTTTATGTAGTTTTCTGCAAACATTCTTCACTGGAAAGTTCCTTCTCCCATCCACATGAGGTACAAGTTGAAAACCGTACACCACATATTTTGTTAATTTGGATTTACTGTGTTTATTGCTGACAGTGTCAATAAAGATCAGCTGATTGAAATGGCATCAAGCAGCAGTCATTCTACTGCTAAAATTCAGTTCATGACAGCTGAAAAAGCCAGTAAATTCGTTTTTTTTTCTCCATGATTCCGATAATGACGTTTTTTTTTTTCCACAAAGTAATTCATTTTGGATTACTATGACCATTACTATGGGATGTTAAGCTGGCAATTATGATTTTATTGTTTTTTTTTTATCTCAAGTTTTTCTTTTTTACATATCTTGTATCATCTTTTTATTGGTGAAATTTAATTTCTTGTTCAATTATTTAAAAATCTACATACAATATGTTATGAGTCAGATAAAGCACGTAGATTGATATTTAAAACCATAAATTATATAATAAATTTTGACTCTGAAATCTCTTACATTGCATTGATAAAGACCTCATGTGCTGAAAGAGTTAAAGCATAAATTAAATTGAAAGGTATCTGAACATAAAAACACTGGTAACAGAAAATATTTTGGATATAATATTTTCAAACTGTCAGGAAAGTTAGTCTGGATGTCTACATGCCACTTGGTCATCACATATCACTAATGGATCCCAGGTCATGCTAGAGAGTTCATGCGTATTGGTTAGGGTTCTCCTCAGAGATTCTTTATATTTTGAGGGAAGAATCAGAGCACCTATGGGGATAAGTTGAGTGTGCAGTGCAAGATGATTCTATTATAACATATCACTAAAGCAAACAAACATCACAAAGTGAGACACATAAAGTGAATTTATAATATATTTCAACAATATATAACTAGCAAAAGTATCTTAATTAATGTTCCCATAAAATATGCCATTGGTCATTAAAAAAATGGGCATTACCACCTTATGGCTTGGAGGGAACTCTTCTTAATTTTTTTAATGATGGAATCGATTTGTGAAAACTCTACATAACGTTTTACATACTGGCTCAGCCTTGACCAATTGCTTAAGCATTGCACTCCTACAGGTCATTCACTTTCACTCAATTGCTGATTCTATAAAACATTCCCATTACATTTTATATTTCTCAGACTCTGTGATGTGTATATGGCAACAACTAAAGTCCATTAGATGTATGCATCTGGGCTGTCTGGGTTCATTCAGGCTTTGGTAATGACCTCTTTAATAATATAATGAAACAAATTAGTTAAACAAAAGTTAGGAAGGACAAATAAATGCTAAGTGACATATTTAGATACAATATTATGGGAATCTATGCCTACTTCTCAGTGAGACATGACCTATTCAATATTAGACCAAGTCTTCTAGGTTATTAGACCACAATTTCCATTACAAAATGAAATAGAAAACTACTTTGAGCTGTATGTAGCCAGTGAATTGTATTGCGTGCAAAGTTGTTTTCTTTCTTGACTTTTTACCTGATGTATATTTAGTAACACCATAATCACGTAATATATCAGGTTAAATGCGTTAAAATGCTAGTCCTTTAGGCCGTTCTCGGTAACTTGTTTTAGCTTTTTGCCTCTGGAATTAGCCGATATAGTTTTTAAAATATTTTAGGTGTAGAGTAGTTTTAAGAAGAAACAAAATGTGAAATTTCACAAAAATAAAAGGTCTTTTTTGCGTATTAATTGAGAGTATGGGCTGTATTAATAAAAAAAAAAGACATAAAAATCATATTAAGTATGTCAAAAACATTATCATATGGAAGGTATTCCATAATGATGCTGAAAAAAAAAAACACAATAATGGAGAGAATAGGTTCTAAAAAACACATCAAAGAAAAGGAGGGGAGATGTGAACACAACCTAGGAGACAATGAGATTAAAATATCAAGGATTAGCTCAAGACTACACTCAAGAAGAAAAGCACTATAAGACAATTATAAACATTCAGTATAGAAGTCAAAAGAGTACTATCTTCTTCAAGCTACTTGATGATGAACTAGTTTAGTAGCTTTGAAAGGTAAACAAATTATTACAAATTGCATTAGAATATAGAACAAGAGTTTACAAAAAGAGCAAGCTCCAGAACGGGAGAAAATTGTCAGGATAGTTTTTGTATTGACAGAGGTCACCATGGGAGTAGAGGTCACGATGGAATCAAAGTTCATGACAGTTTTTAAAAGGAGAAAAGGTCATGTAAGAGGCTCAGACAGTTCTGTCAGAAACAGGAGTCATGAAAGGAGCAAAGGTCATAACGAAGCAAATGTAGGAAGTAAAGATATTAACTTATCAGCAAAACAAAATATATACATTTTTTTAAAAATCACAATGAAAGGTAGATGTAATTAGAAAGTATATATTTAAAAAAAAACTACAATGAATTATATAGAAAGTCAGAAGAAAATGTCAGAATAAATTGTTCTATGATTTATATCAAACTGATACTCAAAATACAAGCCATTAGCCACCTTTAACCTTAGATTATCTATCTATCTATTGACCTTTCGAGCCGTAACCGGCCCATAGGGCGTAGACCAAGATACACCTTCTCCTATATGAATTTTTGTTCTAGCAGTTTTCTTTTAAAGATATTTTATCAAATCTCGCCATCTGTCTCTGTTCTGTGCAAGCAGTTCTATCTCATTGAGGGAGCCGATTCCTGCTGCTCTTCTTAGATTATGGTACCTTCATAAAAATGGTGCTCTCAAGATAAAAATTTGTGGAATTCGACAGTTTGACAACATGTGCAAACATTTAAAAAAATATAAATTAGGCCATGAGTGCAATAATTTTTCTTTTTTTTTTTTTAAATTCTGACTGCAAAATTTTCTTCAGCTGTCGATAAGCAAACCTTTGTAAACATGAGATAGGCAATGAACAACCACAAAGATAAAAGTGAATGTACCGGCTGGACAGATGGCTGAAGTGTCAGTAAACAAATCACTGTCTGACAGCCAGCATTCAAATTCCGGGCCATAAATCGGGCATGAGCAAGCAAATAATTATAGCATCAGATTCTAATGGCTCTTCTTAGGTAAATGCAAAGCTTTGAAGCAAAAGCTCAAAGAAAATATTATTTCTCCAAATCACAAAAGGTGCTGGCAAGTTTGATGAATGTATCATAAAATGTAGCTCACAGATAGGTATCGTAATCTAGGGTTAATGAACTACCAAACTTGAAAACAGAATGAAGGCTAGGCTAAATAAATGTCATTAGGGAATGGAATTGGCATTTTCAGTGATAATTGGTACTTGTGGTGCATAACCTTAGGTACAGGTGACCTAAATGTATAGTGTGACCTAAATAATAAGCTTATAACCAATAGTTCAACAATTTCTTGACAGGTGTGAAGAAATCTGGAAATAAGCCACACAGGCAACAAACAGGAACTTCACAGAATTTTCCATAGTTCCTTCTTACATTTCTCTCCTTATAAATGTTAATGATTGCAGTATGTGAAGTTCTGCTAAAGTCAAGATATCAAATTGCTGTGCTACGAAAATGAACTCCATATATCACTAAATGTCCAATTCTGACCCATGTAATTATGGTACAGCACAGCAACAGCAACTCCCACAACCGCAGTTACTGTCCACATGGTGGCCTTTACAAAGAAACGGCCAGGATCATTATTGGTTCGCTGAGCTATCCGTCTGCTAGCAATGCGACTGTCAACACGATTAAAGTGTTCATAAACCTGCCTGTGAGGTTAAAAAAACAAAACAAATTGAAGTAAACAAAACAAATTGAAGAAATACAAAATAATATTTACATTTACAAGCATAATAAAATATGTAAGCATTTTTAAAATGTTGATTAAATTTGATTTCTATCTATCTATTGACCTTTCGAGCCGTAACCGGCCCATAGGGCGTAGATCAAGATACACCTTCTCCTATATGAATTTTTGTTCTAGCAGTTTTCTTTTAAAGATATTTTATCAAATCTCGCCATCTGTCTCTGTTCTGTGCAAGCAGTTCTATCTCATTGAGGGAGCCGATTCCTGCTGCTCTTGCCTCTCTCATCAATGTTCTTCTCAGTGTCTCCCTGGGTCTTCCTCTTTTTCTTTTACCTGTTGTTTCCCATATGAGGGCTTGCTTTGCTATTCGATTATTATCTCTTCTCATCACATGTCCAACGTATGACCATCGTCTTTTCTTTATTACTGAAGATATTAGTGGTTGATTGGCGATTTCTCTAATTTCCTCGTTTGTTTTGAATTCGTTCCATTCTATACCAAGTATTTTCCTTAGACATTTATTTTCGAATGCGTTCAACTTTGTTTCTATATCTCTTGTTGTTTTCCAGCTTTCACACGCATACGTAAGGGTTGATAGTACATTTGATTTGAATAGCCTAAGTTTTGTGTTTGTGCTAATGAGTTTTGATTTCCACAACTTTTCAAGGCTTCTGAAAGACATTGCTGCTTTAGCCAGTCTGATTCTAATTTCTTTGCTCGTATCCCCTTCTCGATCAATGTGACTTCCAAGATAGATAAAGTGATCGATCTCTTCTACTGGTTTGTTTTCCATGTATATTTTGTCACTTGTTGGAATTAAACTTTTCATGACTTTAGTCTTTTCATGATTGACCTCAAGCCCAATTTTGCTGGCTATTGATGATAGTTCATTTGTGTTTTCCTGCATCGTTTTTATCTGGATTTGGATCTGAATTTGATTTAATGTGGACCAAAAAAAAAAAAAGTTTTAACATATGGGATAATAAAACAAAATGAGAAAACAATGAGGCAGACAGGTTGGCAAAGCAAGGTGACAAATTACACAACCAGGTAAAAGTACAACTTATGAGGAGTCAAAGAGATTTGTCAGGAACAAATACACAAACAAATGCAACACAGAACACCAAAGCCAGTGGAAAAATTATGCCTACTACCAGCTCAACAGAATAATACAAATAACAATTTTTAGACTCCAAAAGGGCCACAACAGATTGAAGTAACAGCTTTTCATCACCCTAACCCACCTAACACCCTATAGGCCCATTGTCATGAATGTGACTTTGGTGCAGGGACAATGACTGAGCACCTGCTACAATCATGCCCAACAATATATTGATATCTAGAGGTGTACGGAGCAGAAGAAGAATCAAAATGAGAGATCTGACAACAAAAGGCAGCCACAGTTTGTTGATGTGTTATCATAACAGCACTTAATGCATTTCTGGGTTCTTCTTGGGGAAGGAGGGTGGGTAGGGCGGGGAGAACTGAAGAATGACGGATACATGTTCAGAGCAGTCACCACAAGGTTTCAGGTCAAAGCAGAAAAACTTTTTGACCCTACAGTGATTGAATTCAATCACTTTTTTTTAATCTACAGTGGTTTAACTTCAAGTCACCATTTTCAACACTACATTGGTTTTACTTCAAATCACCTTATCTGACTCTACAGTGATTCAAATTCATGTTGTCTTATTTGAATAAAGATAATCATCTTTCATCAGGTGATCATGTCCTTCCACAATCTGCTGTCTACAGTATAACTTATTAGTTCTGTTGTTGACTGTTCGCCATACCATGACACCAAACTATCTAGTATTTTTTCTCTTTGTCATCTGTGATCTCTCTTTCCTTATATTTTACCTGTTGTAACCAAGTATTCCAACATTCCTCTTCTCACGATGTGCCTGAAAAATGTTGATTGTTTCCTTCTGATGTTTTTTAGGAGCTCCCTTTTTGTGTTGGCCTCTTTGAAAATTTCCTCATTGGTCTTTTTAGCTGTCCAGGAAACTTTCAACATTTTTCTGAGAAATCTCATCACTGTGGCATCTAACTGCCTTTTAGAAAGAAAATAGAAAGATAATAGTTATTAATCTAGCAACTTGCTCTCATATAATTGCACTAAAAGAATATAACAGTTCCTTATTATTTAGTGTAGAATAAAGACATAATAACAGCTTTCTCTAGCACTCCTCTAGCTGCTATGGTTTGGCCAAATGCCATCAAATTATCTCAATAAGTGCAATAAAAAGGAGCAAATGCACACACAAATATCACGCAGAGACAGTAAATGGATGAACCCATAAAAGAGATCGAAAAAAATTATTGTGGAGACTGCCACACAGTGGAGGACTGCAGAAGGAAGGTGCAAGATCAAACCTGATTAAGAACAATGGAGGTCATTAGAGCATGCCAGACTTGGGACACCCTGCAAAAAATGACAGAGGACAGAGCAAAGTGAAGAGATTTTGTTGTTCTTCAAAAGTAGATTTGTTAGACTACTGCAACCAATGATAATATAAAGGAGACTGTAGCTAGAAACTACTGTGCTGTTGTTGGTTATGGAAGGCCTCGTTATCACAGCAAACGAATTAAAATCCATAATTGCTCAACCGTCCGTGCCAGTGGAATCATCCGCATTACTAACTCATCTCCCAAACAAAGAAAGGTAACTGTAGTCCCCATCGTAGCAGTCTCAGCACACGCCAAAAGACATAAGGCGAAACCGCGCAGAAAGTGAACACAGCCAACTGTTCCCTGTCATACGATATCATCATTCATCGTAAACAAGCGGGATATCGAAGCAGGATCAAAACGGATGAGACACACAGCTCACGGTGTGCACAGAGCACTTAACTCAATAGCTCCTGCAACAAGCCGGTGCTGTTGTTGATGTATAGCTAATCAAACATTGTGCTCCTTTAGATCTACCAATTTTATGAAGTGAAAAATGGTAACTCTTTAACTCCAGAATTATTTTGCTGGTTTGCTCTGTTGAAATATTTATTCTTTGCTTCTCTCTCCCTATTGTCATGACTTCTATTTTTTCTGTGTTGACTGTCATATTGTTTGTTTTACAATCCTGATCCATTGACCTAAGATGATGTTGCATTTTCTCAAGTTTTTCTGCCGGGAATGTCAAGAAAGCCATTACGACCCGCCACATCTTATGAGTCAAAGGGCAACCTGCTTGCATCAACTCGTTGCATTCCGTCAACAAAAACTCAAGTTTTTCTGCCGGGAATGTCAAGAAAGCCATTACGACCCGCCACATCTTATGAGTCAAATGGCAACCTGCTTGCATCAACTCGTTGCATTCCGTCAACAAAAACTCAAGTTTTTCTGCTATCAAGACCTGATCATCTATTAAGAGTTAAAAGTGCCCCGTCACACCGCATGGCGTATCCGGAACTATGGTGTTAGTGACCATAATTTTTACGGACCTTCAACACATGATTTTGGTGTAATTTGGTTGCAGCTTAACTTTCCCAGAAAAAAATCTGGAGCCCATTTAAGGCTGGGTGAACCTGGAAGCCATTGATCAGGATTGAACTCAACCTCTTGTCCTTTGTAGTCCAGTTCACTAACCAATCGCAGCTTCCATCTACAAAGAGTTGTTCATTGATATTGTATTTATTTTTAAGGTGGCACTGGAAATAGGAAAACTAGACTGGTAAAGTGAATAGGGATCAAAAAGAGAGGAAAACCCAGCAAGCTAAAATGTTAAACTAAAGTCTGATGTATTGTGGACTAAGACTAAGGTACAGCTATTTTGTGCAAACCACAAAACAATACAACTATGTTTGTTTGGGGTCCATCTAAAGTATGTGATGCAGAAAGTCATCATCTCAAAAACAGAGCAGAAAAAGAAGTGTTCACTGTAATCTTACCACTCAAGTTACAATCACACCAAATTTTTACTGTTGTAGTAGTAGCCTTCACCAGTTATAGTTGACTGGATTTTACAACACCCCTAGAAATGTTATTTTTTTCTTTTCTTTTGCAGTGCATTCTCTTTTTCTATGAATCTGCTTCTTGTTTGAGTTGGAGCTTTAGAGTTTATTTCCAAAGATTGCGGTCTGCAGGGTTTATGTTCAGAGTCTACATGCCATGTTTACACACATTTACAAATCAAAGTTTTGGCATATTTTAGTGACATCTGTACAATCAGCTGAAAGTTTTAGGAACTTAGACCAAAAAAGAGCTTTCTTAAAAAAGGTTTGTGAAAGGTTAGCTTCTGCACTTATCTGAAATAGCTCACAGGGTGAATGTTGAACTAATGTTATCACTGAGTTAGCTGAAACTAGGAAAAGGGTAAGTGGCACTGTTACAAGCTTTACATAGGCGAGATTCAACACAAAATCAAAACAACGATACAGCTTGTAGACCTTCAGCTGGAACAATGGACACAACATAAATATATATATATAGATAAATGAACAAATAAAACTACATAGCAACATCTGAGATGAGAAAAAATATATTAAAGTGACACCCCAGAGGGCTCTTGTCCAAAACGAGATCAACGACCAACTAGATTTAAACCACAATGATGAAAACACACAAAGAGTGGATGAGTAGAAATCTTGGATGTGTTCGAACTCTATGTGCAGGTGGATACTAGTTCTTACTTCTTCATCTTAAAAATTATATTGCAAACTTTCAGAAATTATCTAAGTAAATACTCTTTTTTTTTATAACCACCATCATTCTTTTATTTATTTATTTTTTCCTGGACCGCATTCCTATTTATTGATAGTTTCTTTATCTACTTTATACTTAACCACATACGAAAAAGTCTAATGTTGTTTCTACAACTAGTTTTTACTGGTTTCCCAATTCTACTTATTTTTTTTTAGCCCTGCCTAGATTTTTACCTGTCCGTCCTTTGTGGCCTAAGTCCAGTTGGTGGGTGACCTCATTAGGACAAGAATGCTCAGGGAAGTCACTTATATATTTTTCGCCTCTCAGAGAGTCTATCATATAGTTGTATGTAGCTTTACGAGCTCATTTATACATATATATTTGTGTTGTGTCCATTGTTCCAAGTGAAAGCCTACTGAGCCGTAATGTTTTTTTATTTTGTGTTGTCCCCTCACCTACACACCACTTTCTCCATTTTTTCTTCTTTTCATCCTATTTGAAATTACAAGTCTACTAAGTTGATAGGAACCAAAAAATAGTGTACACTACTCTCTTTGAAAATCTTACCTATTCATTTGAATGGATCTCAGCTTATTTCTAGTATAAAAGAAACATAAAATGGTAAGGAACAGTTAAACTAATAGAAAGACAAGACAAACTACAACGTTTCAACAAAAGCCTTCATCAAGTATAACAAATAATAATAGAAGTCAGATGAGTTATGGTAAGAGATGACAAGGAAAAAAAAAATAAGTAGCGGCAGTATATAAATTATTTCTAGTAGAGTATCATAAAACTAGAGATCACCAGCTTGTTTCTTTAAAAATCTTACCTATTCATTTGAATGAGCATTGGATCTCGGCTTATTTCTAGTAGAGGATACTGAAGGTAGAGATCACCAGCTCGTTGTAGCAAAGACTCCAGCGGCAGATCTGGGGGGATTGTGGAAAGACATTTGTGGATGTAGCCCATCTCATCACCAGCTGCATAAACATCCTTTTCCCGATACAGCACAAACTGGGAACATTTTATAAGAGTCAGAAAGATACAAATCAAACCATAAAGAATAAAAAAGGAATGAAAACAAGAGATGTGTTAACAAAACGAAAGTCATGAATATCGCAAAAGAGAAACAGAACATCAACATAATGATAGACAGCAATTTTAAGAAGCATTTTTAAAGTGGAGGGATTTAAATATCTAAGAAGTCTAGTGACAAACAATAATTCACAAGTAGCAGAAATAAACTCAAGATCCAACAAAGCTTGACAAATCATCGGGCATATTATCACCACTGTTGTCGAAAAAGGAAATAACTTTAGAGGCAATATGGGCACTCAACAATATGATTTTCATTCCAACGTTGTTGTAAATGCCAGACTTGGACCCTAGACTCAAGAACAATAAAAAAAAAGTAACCACTACAGAGATGAAATGTGTTAGACAAATAACAGGATTCAGTCAGGAAACAGCCTAAGAGATGATCAGAAATGAAGAACTGAGAAAAAAAAACTAGCAATAATTTCTATTATTTCTACCGCATAATACATAAGAAACAACAGATAAAATTGTTTCTGCCATGTGATAAGACATAAAGATCAAATGAGCCTTTAATAAATGTTGTGAGAACACAAGACTAAAGGGCTTATTACCATGAAAAAAAAAGGATTCACTGAATATTAGAAACATCAGGAAACAACAGCAAGAGAGGCCAAAAGAAGAGCAACAGACCAAAAACTACATCTCCCCTTGATGTTGAAAGGTAAATGAGGAAGGAAAGAAGAAGTTCTATGACTGATAATAGGCAGAGATGAAATCAGCATCTACAATTCTTTCAGGCTAAGGAGAAGAGGCACACGGAGAAAGGAAGAAAAGAGAGATGCCGTGATGTGGGGATGATTCAGAAGATTGATTATCACAGCTGACCATCTTAACATCAAAGTGGCACTTTAGTTAACATACTATATATTTTGCAGCTTTTATAGATGAAGGGAGCCGCGATAGCTCAGTGGTTAGTGAACTGGACTACAAAGGACAAGAGGTAGGGTTCGATCCCAACTGACGGCTTCCGGGTTCACCCAGCCTTAAATGGGTACAGGATTTTTTTCTGGGAAAGTAAAGCAGCACGGGCGTAATACTGACCACATTACCCCAAAAATCATGTGCTGAAGGTCTGTAAAATATAGGGTTACTGACACCATATTTCCCTATACGCCACTTGGCGTGACGGGGGTACTTTACTACTTTTTTTTTACTTTTTATAGACGAAGAGATTCAGTGTATACTATATTTCCAACAGTTCTTAAAATGAATATTTTATAGGAAATGTTCCAATTTGTGACTCCACTGATAAAAATTGCAACTTTTAGCTTTAACTTTTGTGTCAATATTTTAGTTGATGAGAAAAAAGTACTTCAAAGATTGATTAATGTGACACTTTCTGGTGTGAAATATTCAACTGTCCACAAATTTTTATTAAAAGTAAGGCTATATTAAGTCTACAAATCAACACTGATGATTCATATGCAACTTATATTATGAAATGAACCAGACAATTCAAATAGCATTAAGAAACAGTTGTGTTATGTAACTGATAGCAAAATGGTACATTAAATATGGGTGAAGGTAGCACTACAGAAGTGTGAAATTTATTCCACATTATAGAACCATAGATTTAAAAATGAAAGGAATTAGTGAACCTTTATACTCTAATTACCTCTCCAACTCTGTAGGCCAGATACTTATTTTGAACAGCTGTTTTTAAAGTTTTCTGTTTTTGATAAAAGTCTATTGATCAATACATTCATTTTTTCCCCTACTGTTGTATTGAAGTCAAAGTGCTGAATATTTTATATTATTTGCACATTTGGAAGCAAATGTTAATTATTAATTCTATTTTAAATCTTCTTCTTCTTCTTCTTTCCTTCCTCATCTGCCTTTCAGCGTCGAGGAGAGATATAATTTGCGGTCTTTTGCTCTTCTGTTCACTTCTGCTGCTGTTATGTTTCCTAGTGCTTCTAATATTCCATTGACCCATCTTTTTCGTGGTCGACCCTTGGATCTGGTGTTCTCACAACGTTTGTTGAAAGCTCGCTGTGTTGTGTTTTGTTCTTTCTGCATTGTCACGTGGCCAAACCATTTTATCTGTTGTTTCCTTATATATTCTATGGCCTGTGCTATTCCTAGTTTTTTTCTTAGTTCTTCATTTCTGATCTTATCTCTTAGACTGTTTCCTGTCATTCGTCTAACACATTTCATCTCCGTAGAGGTTATTTTTCTTATTGTTCTTGCATCTAGTGTCCAGGTGTGGCATTGGTAGCACAACGTTGGGATGAAGATTGTATTGTATAGTGCTCGTTTTGCCTCCAGAGTTATTTCCTTGTTCCTCATCAAGGCCAGCTCCTTGTCGTGGGGATAGGGCTTAGCAGTCACCAGGGACTGAAAACTAAGACTGGCCAGACCTTCCTACAACCGAGCAAGACCACAGTCTGCTCTAGCAAGTTCAAGTGCTGAAGTCGGAGGCAACCAGCCAAAAGGCGCACAGCAATCAGGATGCCACGCACTCAACGCAAATGGAAGTATGTCTATAGCCGAAAATCGATATGGCACTCGCCCTGTGATGGACACTCAGGCAGGTGCAGCGCCGGGCTCTCAGCCTCGAAAGGGCCCAACCTCTATTACTGGATGTCCTTCTCAACCGCTCTGTGGAGTCAGGGGGCGAGAGAATAGAGCTACTGGCCAATCCAAAATAAGACCACTCAAAATAATGCACTGGAATGCTGAAGGCATCAACAGCAAAAGAGATGGGTACAGTAAAAAGATAGAATTAGAAAATATCCTGCGTGAGGAATAAATAAGCATATGCTGTTTGCAGGAAACCCATCTAAACAACGACATAGCCTTGAAGATTAGGGGATACCAGTGCTACCGATCTGACAGAAAAAACAGACAAAAGGGCGGAATACTGACTCTTGTAAGTAACAACATTAATGCATGTCAGATTGAAGTGTATATGGATGGGGCGGAATATCAAATACTGCACCTCAGGACAGGAAATACAGGCTTCCATCTACTTAACTACTACTGTCCGAGTGACCGCCCACTAGCACTAGACACAATTACATTAAAAGAAAGAATAATTGTATGTGGAGACTTTAACAGCCATTCACAGAGCTGGGGCTATGAACATAAGGACAAGAGAGGTGAAGAGCTTGAAAATTGGCAGGATGACAATGGGCTTATACTATTAAACCAGGCAACAGATCCACCAACATTCTACTCCAGATCATGGCATACCACATCTACACCAGACCTTGCCTTCCATTCACCAGACCTGGATTGGAATATCACACGAATTGTTGGGAAACAACTTGGAGGCAGCGACCACCGACCAGTCTTTTTAGTGGTACAAAATAAGGCCATCAGAGAGAGCAGCACTCTCTCCAGATGGAACTACAAAAAGGCAGACTGGAAAATGTATCAACACTACACCAGTGTACTGACTAAAGATATAAATACAGATAGAGACATCAACAAAATAGTTGATGAATTCAGTAGACTAATAATACAAGCTGCCAGTGAAACAATACCTAGAGGGGCACGGAAACACTACAAACCATACTGGAGTAGTGAACTAGAGCAACAGCACAATGACATGGAAACATCTCGAAAGCAAGCAGAAAATAACCCTTGCCATAACATCACAACAACTACCAGCATGCTAAAGCCAAATTTCAATGGGCTAAACTACAAGCCAGACGGAGAAGCTGGAAAGAGAAAACAGAGTCCTTGAATCTTGAACGAGACACAAGAAAAGTGTGGAAGCTTGTAAAACAGCTGAATGATGAGGGTACAGAAAGGAACACCAAAATTACACTGAAGAAGGATGGAAACATTCTAACAGGTAAACATGCAGCAAATTACTTTGCAGACTCCTTTGCAAATGACAATAATATTGAAATTAGCCTAGAAAAAAGACAAGAGACCCATTAAAAACAACAAAATGCAAGACAAGAAGAGACCACACATGAAGTCATGGAAATACCCATTACACAAAGAGAGCTAGAGCTGGCAATATCCAAAAAGTCACCAGGAAGTGATGGAGTGTCCAATGAAATGATTAAGAACTTAGGAACTGCAGCTAAAGCAAAACTACTGCAGATCTACAACATTTGCTGGATCACAGGTAGAGTGCCACAGGCATGGAGAGAAGCAATTATGATACCATTACTAAAGCCAGGAAAAGATGGTTTAATGACATCCAGCTATAGACCAATCAGCCTTACAAGCTGTTTGTGTAAAATAATGGAACGTATAATCAATATCAGACTGCAGTGGTACCTGGAAAGTGAAAATCTCCTTGTCCCACAACAAGCAGGCATTAGACAGTGTTACTCTACCAAAGATCAAGCAACCTATCTTTCCCAGGAAATTGAAGATGCGTTTCAAGAAAAGAAACTGGTACTAGCAGCATGGATAGTCCTAAAGAAAGCATTTGATAAGGTATGGAAGGAAGGGCTTTTGAAGAAACTGAGAAATTATGGAGTAAATGGCAGGATGTACAAATGGGTCAAAGCACACCTGCATAACAGGAGAGCCAGAGTACAACTGGATGGTCTTAAGAGTAAGAAGGTTTTATTGCGCCAGGGCATTCCACAGGGAGGGGTACTATGTCCAACATTTTTTCTGATCTACATCAATGATCTAGTTACTGAACTACCACATGGCATCAAAGTGGCAATGTATGCAGATGACTTGGTAATGTGGTGCACAGAGGAGTATGCAACAGTGGCCTCCAAATTGCTACAAAGAGCTATGAATGCACTGAATTCATGGACAAATAGATGGTGTATCAGCATCAATACAGACAAATGCAGTACTACACTTTTCACACTCTCCCCAAAACAAAAAGCAGGAGCCATATACATAAACAATGAGCCTGTGAAAGAAGACATACAAGCTACATATCTCGGAGTTACATTTGATAACAAACTATCTTGGAAACAGCAGATAAAATAAGGCAACCCAAAAAGCAAGGAGGAAATTGGCTATTCTAAGAAAGTTGTGTGGAACCACATGGGGTGCGAGTGGGAAAATACTCAGTAAAGTTTACCAACAGAGTATACGCCCACATTTAGAATATGGATCATCCGCATGGTGTTCAGCATCAAACACCACATTGCAAGAACTGGATAAAGTACAAAACCAGGCACTTAGGGTCATCACAGGAGCAATGAAATCAACACCAATATTGGAGATGGAGAAATTGTGGAGGATATCAGCACTGAGAGAACGGAGAGACACAAAGGTGCTGATACAGGCAGAAAAATTTGCATGCATGCCAAGACATCCAATGAAGGACAGATTCCAAAATCTTGCATTGGGACGACTTAAGAGAAGCAGTTTTATCCACCAAGCCAAGCGTATTAGTAGACAAACACCAGACATGCCAAGAGTTGTTAAACCCCTTCTGCCCATACCAGAACAGACTCCCTGGACAGATGAATCAGGATTATCAGTTCAAATACGAACAGAAGTGAAAGGAATAGTTGACAAAGAGGAACAAAATAGTCTACAGCGAAAAACAATAACTCTCAGTTTCCTGGATGAAGAATACCCACAAGACTTATGGATCCGTGTGTACACAGATGGATCAGCACAGAATGCAGTAAAGAATGGGGGAGCAGGTGCATATATAGAGTACCCAAATAACACTAGGGATATGAATAAAATAGCAACAGGGAAATATTGTCACAATTATGATGCAGAAATACAAGCAATAAAGTTGGCAATAGAAAAACTGCTGAACAGTAATCTTAGCCCACAGCCTGTAGTGTTTTTGACAGATGCAAGATCAGTACTCCAAGCACTACAATCCAGAAAATTACCACATCTGCAGACCTTATTGACTGAACTCTGCAAGCACCACAGGGTTGCCCTGCAGTGGATCCCGTCTCACTGTGGAATACCAGGAAATGAGAAAGCAGATCAGTTGGCAAAGGAATGTTCAACAGGCACACAACTAGATACACCAGTTACATACCATCATAAGAAACAGATAATCAAATAAAATCAGAGGACCACAAGCCCCAAATCAGGATGCCTTTCATAATTATAATAGATATGAACAAGTTATCATTATACGCCTAAGAACAGGACACAATCGACTCCATAGTCACATGTATACAAAATTCAAGATTGGCACATTAACTACATGTACATGTGGACAGGCACCCCAGACTTCTGAACACATACTTCAAGACTGCACTGAATATAGTAGACTGAGGAAAATCCATTGGCCCATAGATACAACACTACAGACAAAACTATATGGGCCACTGCAAGAATTACAAAAGACAGTAAAATTCATACAGGAAACGACATTGCTGATATAGACAATACTTCGAGCGAACGAAAGATAGATAGATAGATTTCCTTGTTGGACAATAGTGGTGATAACTGTCTAATGATTTGACAAGCTTTGTTGCATCTTGATTCTATTACTGCCTTTTGAGAATTATCGTTTGTCATTAGACTTCCTAGGTATTTGAATTTCTCTACTTGTTTTAGTTGTCTGCCTTCTATAGTTATGTTGATGTTCTGTTTATTTTTGGCGACGTTCATGACTTCTGTTTTGTTGATGTTGATTTTCATGTTGTATTTTGTGCCTGAGATGTTGAGTTTGTTTAAGTGTTCTTGTAGGTCTTCTATTGTTTCATGTATTAGTAGTGCCTGATCGTCTGCAAATAGAAGCTCGTTGATCTCCTCTGTCTCCATTTTAAATAACTTTCATAAACAACAGCATTGAAGAGCAAATGTTCAAACTTCTGGTCATCTTGATATCAATCAAGGTTTTTTTTCTCTCCAAGCATTCTTGCACCTCCAATTTTTGTCCTCGCTATGAATCCTGTTTTTATGTGTTTTAAAGAAAAAGCGGTGACCTACTAGTCACCACTCTACATGGCTAGGGAACAGGCAAATAATTGCAATGCTGCAGTAAAGCTGGTAGCAAGGAGCCAGTAGTGGGGTGTGATAAGCACTCCAAGGTATGGTGACAGCTCTACAAGGAAGGAACACAACACAATACTGACGTTTCGGCCTGTGGCCTTCTTCACTGTATTCTGAAGACGGCCACAGACCGAAACGTCAGTATTGTGTTGTATTCCTTCCTTGTAAAGCTGTCACCATAACTTGGAGTACTCTACACGGCTGCACATTGTTGATCAGTTCTCCCAGTTTGTCCCATCCTACCTGCTAAAAGCCTGACCATTTTAGCTTTAAATCTAGATTATGATACATATCTGTGGATCATGTTTTTATGATACCGTCATCAAAATTGCTACCACTTAAATGTTACATCTGGAGTTAGGAACATAACATTTTCATTGAACTTTTGCTACACAGTTGTGTGTTTACAGACACGGGAATCAGATGCCGTAATAATTTCCTGGGTTACACTAGATTTATGGCCTGAAATTCAAATGCATGGTGCTATGGCTACCGGAGGTGTTATGTTGTCTATTCACACTGCCCCCGTATCCTTGTCAATCCAGCCATGTGTTCAGCTCCCTCGAAGTGTTGTTCACTTTCTCTCCCATATTACAAAGGTTAGTTTGATGTCTCACTGATGACAGAGATTTCCCCCGTCATAAGAAAAAAAATTTTTTTTTAATTCTTGAAAATTGGTAAAATTTAAGAAAAAAAAACGGTTGGTATTACGCCCGTGCCGCTTCACTTTCCCTGAAAAAAAATCAGGTACCCATTAAAGGCTGGGTGAACCTGGAAGCCGTCGGTTGGGATCGAACCCTACCTCTTGTCCTTTGTAGTCCAGTTCACTAACCACTGAGCTAGCGTGGCTCCCTTATGGCACCATCTCTTTATTCTTTGTAGTTAAAACATAGTTGTCAATAATTGCCAACTCTAAATGCTGTTGTTACTTGTCAATTGTTTTTTTTAATGTAAAGCTTTCACACATCATGGCAAATCTTTTGGGGGAATGCAGTCCAGACTTATCTTTCCCTCCAAGGGCAAGTTCTACCTTTTTCTTCACAATATAACTCCTCTTCATCATTTACCATAAAAGGATCACAAGTGGTGCAGTGAATTGTGTTATCCTTTACAACAAGTTGTGAAATGTGTGCCTTTAGCAAAACAAATTTTCACTTCAGACATTTTTGGGAACTAAGTTTCCTTCAATCAATCTTCACCCCAACGTTGTGCTACCAATGCCAGACCCGGGCCCTAGATGCAAGAACAATAAGAAAAATAACCTCTACAGAGATGAAATGTGTTAGACAAATGACAGGAATCAGTCTGAGAGTTAAGATCAGAAATGAAGAACTGAGAAATAAGCTAGGAATAGCCTCTGCCATAGAATATATAAGGAAACAACAGATAAAATGGTTTGGCCACGTGACAAGGCAGAAAGATCAAAACACAACACAATGAGCCTTCAACAAACATTGTGAGAACACCAGACCCAATGGTCGACCATGAAAAAGATGGATCGATGGAATATTAGAAGCACTAGGAAACATAACAGCAGCAGAGGCAAACAGAAGAGCAAAAGACCGCAAATTATATCTCCCCTCGACGCTGAAAGGTAGATGAGGAAGGAAAGAAGAAGTTTCCTTCCCTCTTTGATGTATACTCCCTTGCCAAGTTTGGTTAGCCTGTTTACGGGATATTAGGGTTTCAATCAGTTCTGGGTCACTGGTCCTGATGGAAGCTATGAGTTGCTGACTGTTTCCAGCATGAAACACAGGCCAATCACTTACATTGATACATAACAAAGAAAAATAACAACCAGTAATTACATTTCCCCAGTAACTTTGACTGAATATAAATAATAAATAACTATATAATTTATGGCTACAACATGATACCACTTCAGGAAGATAAAGCTCAACAGTTTGAATACAATTCTACAATGAAAGTTCTCATCTCAAACCACCTGCTGCAGATTGAAAATCAGATAAAATAGTGCAGATAATAGCAAATTAATTCATGCTTTAAAAAAAAAAGACAACAAATGTAGAAGATAACAAAACATCAGTTACCATTCTCTATATACTTACAGCTGCTGATAGGTAGACTGGCATCATTCTGTGAGATGCTAAAAAGAAATCAAACACCCGTAGAATTCTCTTAATATCACCAAGAACATGACTGAACCAAGTTATGACCCAAGACAGGGCAAAAATTGTGCCAAGGTCATTCCTGAATGGGACAATAAATGTGGATAATATATTATTTCATCAAATGTAATGGTAGACAAATAGCAAATAACAATGTATAATGTTATAACATTAAAATACTAAGCCATATCATTTTGAGATGAGAGAGCTAGTGCATCTCCTGGTTATTATTATACTCATTAACTCTGTGATATAGATCATCATCATCATTGAGTGCCATCTCCGCAACGAAGGTTGGCTGCCATGGAGCGCCATTCTGTTCTGTCTCTTGCTTTGATGGTGCAGGTTGTCATAGGCTGGTTTGTCCATCTTTTGATGTTGCTTGTCCATGTTAGTCTTGGTCTGCCTCTTTTACCTTGTATTTGCCCCTCCAGGATTACTTTTAGTAGGCTGTTGTGTCTTTTAACATGGCCCAAAAATCACATTTGTCTTGTTTTAATGTGAACATGTTCAGGACATGAAAGACGAATGTGGCTGACCCCCGTGAAAGAGATTGGAACCTCATCACGTACTAGTCCAGAGGAAGCCATGTAGAAGAGAGGTGATATAGATACCCATCTTTATAGCTAGCATGAATGTGGGTGTGGCTGTTCACAAGAGTAAAATGGAGAAAAAAACACCAGAAATATTTGTTTGTTTGTTGTTAGGATCAGCATAACTGCATACCGGAGAATCCATAGGTGCTCCGATATTCCCACTGAGAATCTAAAGAAAATCCAAGGAGAATCCTGACCTATGGACATGAAATCCGTAGCATGGCCTGGGAAGGTTTTTTTTTCAGACAATTTTGCCAGGGCAGAGGCCACATTTATGGCCTACTCTTTTAGATTTTAACTGCTAAGGGTTCTTTAATGTGCATGAGCGAACACAGGACCCCCTGTTTATTGACATTATCCAAAAGGGTCATTCATTGGATCTCACTACTCAAGAGATCAGGGGAGGGTAACATCATAAAGAATTCATGGAATAATTTTTCCTATTTTTGAAAAATCACCACCACTTCTGATGGGCTTTGATCCTGGGCCCTTCCTGTACTGAGGTGCTACCTCTAGATTACCCAGCCCCATCCCTACAGAAATATTCTTACATACTATATTCAGACAAGTGATGAGGAGAGATAACAACCAAATAACAAAGCAAGCCCTCATGTGGGAAACAACAGGTAAGAGGCAGACCCTGAGAAGAACATTGATCAGAGAGGCAAGAGCAGCAGGAATCGGCTCCCTCAATGAGATAGAGTTGCTTGCACAGAACAGAGACAAATGGCGAGATTTGATAAAAGTTCTTTACAAGGATTGAAAACTGATACAATAAAAATTTAGATAAGAGAAAGAGTATCTGGGTCAATGCCCTATGGGCCAGTTACGGCTTGAAAGGCCAATAGACTGAGACTATGCTCAGACAATGTTTATGAACATTCCAATCTTTTTCTTATATATCCTTTTCTGCATTCATCCAACGATTAATTCTCTTCATTATTTGTCTTTAAACAGACATGTTTTAGTGAGTTGATTGTTTCGTCACATCCCCACACTATAACAATTACTTTCTTTGTCTGTGGACTATCATTACCATGTTCAGACATTAAAGTGGCATAGATACATTGTGTTGTTTTGAGTGAGCTGTGAGAATTTGCACCTTTTGATTACCATGTATCATCAACAAGACAGTTTTTCCTACTGGGTTGCTTTTCCTCTACAATCTCTACTTGTCTGTCAATACTCGCTAATCTATTTACAGGCTCACCGCAGTGGGATGCAACAGGATCTTGATTAATTATGGTTCATTGATCAAAATTCAAACCCAGGTATTGAGGGTTTTGGTCCTTCCTTCCATCCTAATAAGACAGGAAGATCTGAACACAGGGAGTTAACTCCACAGTTCTGACAATGACCCCAGGATAAATTTATAAAGTCAATTATATAAATATTATTTGTACCAACAAATAATAATTCTCTTCTGACCTTTACAAGTATAACATTTTTAAATTAATAGAACAGGTCCAGAATAGACTCATAAATGGCTGATTTCTTCTTAATCGATGACAGCTAACTTCATACTTCTAATCAGTCTTCTAAATCACCTCCATCATACTTGCACCAAGCCTGACAAACAATTCACCAAATGGTCCTCTCAGCATTTCTAATTCATCCTGAAGAAAATCTGTGCCATGTCTTAATCACCATCATTTTGTGCCATACACACATTGATGGTCGGTTATCATAAATTCTCCTGTCATCTCTTGATGTTATCAGTCCATTTTAGGCTATTATTTTACAAAATGATTTTCATGAAGTTATAAAGTCTTTTAATGTATCCAAAAATAGTTTACTTGCCTTGTTAAAGTTATGTTAAATAGTTGCAGCCCTGATAATCTTTATTATCTCTATCTTTGTCCAGATATCAAACTTCCAGATAAGTGCTCTCAAAAAAACACATCAACACTTCCGCTGTCAGGAGAAACATTACCAACTCTATCCCCGGAGATGAAGACGCGCCTCACAGCAGCAAAGCTGGAAGTTGTCAGCAACCCACAGCTGATGACTTGCGCCCAGACAGGTGAACCAGAACCACCCAGACCCTGCTCCACCTCTCCGTGGTGCCTCTAGTAACAGACTAACCTGTCTAGTATGGCCAAGCGAATCAGCTTCAAAGAAGGAAGACAACAGAGTACTCAAAAATGTCTGGCTGAAGTCAGATGTGTTGGGCAGAAAGGTGCAAATACCACAGTTATACTGCAAACACAACGCAGACACACCCATTTAACGTCCTTTTAAGGGCGAATGATGAAGATGTCCTTCTTTAGTCATAATGTGAACACAAGCAAGTAACTCATCCCTATATCTCAGCTGGGATTAGATGTGTTTGGAACATCTGACTATTCATTTCATCAGAAAAACAAGACTGCACATGGAGGGTGTGGCGACAGACATGATAACCCAAGGGCTAAGATAAACATAATGAAATGGTGGAGATGAGAAAACAAACATGTACATGATCATTGAGAAAAGACCAGCATAGGAACTGTACAAATTTGTTCAAAGGTTTGCTGTACTCTATAACTTGTGAAGATTACGCTAATGATGAAGTTTGCCTGTTTCTACTATGTTGACAAGAATAATTCTGAAATGCTTTCATGGTATGTCTCATGAACATTAAATTACTGAATGCAGGTAGAAAGTTTGTCCCCAGCTACCTTCTCTCAGATGAAATAATCCTTCCAGGTGTAATATCAGTCCTGTGATCTCTACAGACTGACATTGCTACCAAAGAATGAATAACTTACCTGATTAATAAAGAAGAATAAGAAACTTGGTACTCTTCTGACATTTTAATGACCTTTTGCAATGCTCTGCATATAGTTTCTTATCACTGAAACAATAACAGGCTCATGATCAATTCTTGTTAAATTTATCAGCAATAAATATATCATCAGAGTTACTTTTTCATATGGGCACACAACTCAGGGTTGCATCTATTGACCAGAGGATAGATAAAATTCAACAGAAGTGATGTTCGCTCCATGGTTTCATCCAAGTATTCTCTGAAAAACACAAACATTGTGTTAGTAGTTAATCATGTAATGGTTCAACTTAATATTATCATTATCAAATAACAGTTACACCTTGTTGACTTTTAATAATTCTAAATAAAGCTATCCACTTGATATTTTTCAAGCTCATTTCACACAATAATAATCTTCACCTTTTATTTTGCAATAAAATGTCAGTTTTCTTCTATCACTGCCCTATACCTCTTTTCTTGAGGCCATTCCTCCATCTGACTTTTGCATCTTGCACCATATTTCTTTTCTTCAGGCGAAAGCTGACAATTCTTGGCCAGTGTTTAGTTTTCTTGTCCATGTGTGTTTTCTCCTTCGCTGATTTTCATTGGTATCTTCTTCTTCTTCTTTGTTAAACCTTGTGATCATGTGAACTTGACTCTTTGTCTTGTTTCATGATGGAGGGCTAAGAGCAACATCATAACACATGATGAACTTGTCACATGGTCAGTACTTGTATGTGCCTTGTCTTTTCCACTAGATCTGCGCCATGGATTACATGCTCCATCTTCAGCCGGCCAGATCAATTCCTTCATCTCATTTATTGGTAACTGTTTAGATAATTACTCCAATTATGTTTTTATTTTTTAATTGTTCCTGTGTCTGCATATTGTCAGGATTATCACAGAAAACTTTTCATTGACACAAAATCTGACCATTTTGATTGCCAAAATACATACATTAAAGGCAGTTTGTTGATGCCATTTACAGTCTCAAAAAGACAGGGAAGAGGGGAGCTTAAAGAATTATAGGTAAAACCCCACCACCTCCTTTTTTAAAAAAATATTAATCTGACTTTTGCTCGCAAATTATTTAATGAACAGCAAGTTGAAAAGTGAATAGCAAAGCAAGCCCTCATATGGGAAACAACAGGTAAAAGAAAAAGAGGAAGACCCAGGGAGACACTGAGAAGAACATTGATGAGAGAGGCAAGAGCAGCAGGAATCGGCTCCCTCAATGAGATAGAACTGCTTGCACAGAACAGAGACAGATGGCGAGATTTGATAAAATATCTTTAAAAGAAAACTGCTAGAACAAAAATTCATATAGGAGAAGGTGTATCTTGGTCTACGCCCTATGGGCCGGTTACGGCTCGAAAGGTCAATAGATAGATAGATAGAAGTTGAAAAGTAATCTCATTTAATTATATGATTTTGTGAACATGCATGCACGCACAGGATCAAACACATGCAAATATAATGCATGATATAAAAATGAACCAAAAAAATGTTGATTAAAAACATATACCGCATATATCCCATTGCTAGCTTGTCCACCATAGCAAATGCAAGGTCTTCATCCATACAAAGGAGGAATGTTATACAGACATCATGAAATCCCTGTGATAATGGATACAAATTGAGAGATATAGGATCAGTTAAGCTAATGACAAATACCATGGAAGAATCTTGAACAAAATAATAAATCTATTTTAAAAAATGGAAACAATAAAGATCAATGAGAGAACCTAGACATAGAACAAAATACTGATGTTTCGGCCTACATGCTGCTTTTTTAAAAAACTAGACAATCACAACTGGACAACAAAATGCAGGATAAACTCTACTACATCAGGAATGAGAGGGATAAGTAAGTGAAAGAGAAATAAAAAGAAGGATATGAAAGGATATGATAAAATAAAAGGGAGATGTACTACATATTAACATGGCTTTTGACAGATGGTTGGTAGCAAGCAATCATGATAAGTCAGTAGCTAGGTAAAAATATTAGTGTCTTATGCTGGATGCTGCTTTGCTTTCTCTTGAGGCTGAATCTGCCAACATTGGACAGACAGATCCCTCTGCACGATGTATTCATGGTGCCTGGCCTTGTCTCCTTTCTCCTACGCTTTTTGTTTTCTGAATTTGATATCAGCACTGCCATGAAAGTTGCTCTGCCATTTTTTATTTCTGTTCTCCATGTGCTACGATCTGCAGCCAGATTTTCCCACTTTCTTTCACTAATATATTATTCCCCAAGGAAGCCCTGCAAACATCCTTATATCTCAGCACAGGTCTGCCCTTTGGCCTCTTTCCGCCCTGAAGTTCACATTACAATATTTGTTTGGAAATACAAATGCTTACTATACTTCTTACATGACCCAGCCACCTTAGTCTACGATTCCTATGTGCTACCATGATGAATATTAAGAGAATAAAAATAGATACAGTCGAACCTGTCTAAGGCGACCATTCACGGGACTTTCAAAAACTGGTCCCATAGGACAGGTGGTCCTGCCTCACAGGTTTCACATAATAAATAGAGCGATAAAAAAAATTTTATCCTAAGCACTATGAAAACTAACCTGCAAATCAGCGTAATCCATGAGTAGAACATAGTGCACATGTCGGTCTACAATAGCCACTGGTTGGACACTTTTCATAAAACACGATAGTTAAACACACAAAAATAAAACACACATACACAGATTCCACTTATACTGTACATGTATCACTTTTGACTTGAAAAAAAATCCAATATGGTAGTCTGTTGTTTGACAGATGAAATAAACGATAAGTTCAATTTTTCTCTCAAGTCCATGATAACGTCTAGTATGTCAGATCTCCCGTTTGTTATTGAATAGGTGCGCAGAAGCTCCAAAGCATTATGTGCATCTGCGATAGTGTATGTTTTCTCAATGTCAGTAGAATCTTGTTCGTTGTCTGATTCACTATTCACATCCTCAGCAGCTAAAATTGCAGTGGCAGGAAGATCCCAGTTTGTTTCTATTGTGTTGCAAGTTTGGAGCCCTGAATCAATCATGGAGATGTCTGTCAATTGGTATCCAAACAATTCTTTTGAAAGGTTATCCAAAGCAGTAGAAATTGCAGTAGAAACAATTTGCACGTCGGTCTTTGATGCAGATTCCATGTGCGTCAGTTTCAGCAGGACAATGAAAACCTGCTTTACAGAAACACTTAAGGATGGTTGAGTTGTCCACTTCTTTCCATGCTGCAGCAATCCAGTAGACTACATCCAGTAAATTGACCTGTTTCATGAGTTCGGTTCCGGAAGCATCCTTGTTTGATTCCATGACTGTGATAAGATGTAGAAGCTGTTTTTGTCTAAACTTTAATTTAAATGTCTGAATGACACCCTGGTCTAGGGGTTGAACTAATGCAGTTGTGTTGGGTGGCAGAAACTGCAGCTTAACATTCTGTAGTTCGATCTTGGGATGACAGGTAGCGTTGTCAACAAATAAAATAATGTGGCGCTTTTTTTTCTGCATCTTACGGTCAAAACTTTTCAGCCAATCTTCAAATATAGCTGCAGTCATCCATGCCTTTTTGTTGTTTCTGTAAATCACTGGCAGTGTGTTTATGTTGATGTTTTTAAAAATCCTAGGGTTAGCTGCTTTCCCAATCACTAAAGCCGGTTCTCGTTCCCCCAACATGTTAGTGCATAGCATCACTGTTATTCGCTCTTTGCTTTTTTTACCCCCAGCGCATTTTTCTCCTTTGACAAAAAATGTTTTGTCCGTAGTCGCTTTGAAAAATAACCCGGTTTCATCTAAATTAAAAATGTCTTGAGCAGCGTAACCATAGCATATCTCGGATAATTTAGAAGTCCAGTCAGCCGCAGCACTCATATCTGAATCACCGACTTCGCCACATTGCTTACCAAACACAAGATTGTGTCTTTTAATGAAGGCCTCTAACCAGCCGTTCGATGCTTTAAAGACTGAGTTTTCCAATTCTTTTGCAAACTGTAAAGCTCGTTCTTTGATCATCGGCCCAGATAACGGAATTTTTCGTGCAAGTGCTGATTGACACCATTTCCAACAAAGTGTATTTATGTCTTCATTTCCCGTTTTCCTGCTATTCCTTCTTTTCATACTTGGTGCATTATTTTCAAAGTCATTCATATACTCGGCTTTTCTCTTTAACGTATGTAAAATCTGTGTCTTTCCCACTCCAAACTGTTCTGCCAATAATCGCGAACTTTTACCTTGCTGATTTTGTCGAATCACTGATATTCGTTCTTCCAGCGTTAATGCTTTTGGTTTTACACTTTTGACACTGGCCATTTCCTATATTGTGTGTAACACTTTTAAAATCCACAAAAATAATTCACTGAGATACTGTACATGTACGTGAATACACTCTAAGCGGGCAATGACTAATTCTTTAGTTAATTCCTGTAATTTATACGGGCCACGCAATGGTCTACTCTGGTCTAGACGAAACCGCGAAGTGATGTCACTTCACGAATCATAGATCTGTGTCTGCCGTGTTTCTCACACCAGTATTGACTGATAAACGTAACACGTCCCACTGTAATCTGGGACTCACTAAATACGGGAAAACATCGACACCTGTAGACACCTGTGTCGATCGTTTATGGCTCCCAGCGAGACGGAGAAGGACTGGCTCTCGGATTACCCGCGTGTCGTAAACGGGATAAATAACATTGGCGGCGGTTAATTAGCCTGGTCTCTGGTCGCGTCATACGGTGAGCGCCGTAATCAGTGTTAGCATATAGTAAAAAACTCGGGGAAATTGTAGACCCGGTCCTATAACCAGGGAAACGCTTTAAACAGGTGGTCCTAAGACCAGGTTCGACTGTAGTACATAAAAACTATGTAAGCTAAAAAATAAGGTTAAATTAAGGTGAGACTTATCTGAAATGGTTCAGAAGAACACTGTGAATGACTGAAGTCGAATGTGATGAAACATAAGAGGGGAGGGGGGGAAAAAACCAGCCATGGGATTAGATGAGAGGTTTGATAAGAGTTGCAAGTGATAACAAAGTGTGAATGGTGGTCAAGAATTAGACGGGTATCAGCAGAGATAGAGCATTGTATTCTAGAGCAAGAAAACAGAAGTAAAAAAAGCCAGATGAGCTGTCGGGCATTAAAGAAGTGAATTCCATCCCATCCCCCTCATGTTTACACCAGTCTTCCTTGATCTCCCATTACACCAAATTCTCTCCCTTGTTGCCTGATGGCTCATCTGGCCTTGTTTGCTCATGTTTTCACGCCCTAGTATACATTGCTCTATCACAGCTGATACCTGTCTAATTCTTGATCACCATTAACACCTTGTTACCTCCTGCAGCTCCTATCAGACCTCTCATTTACTCCATGACTGCCCCCCCCCCCTTTCGACCTCAGTCATCCACACTGTGTTCTTCTGTGCCATAAGTCTCACCTTAATTTAACTTTATTTTTTAGCTTTCATATTTTTTTTATATTATCTATTTTTATTCTAATAATATGTAATACATCTCCATTTTTGGCATGGGCGTAATACCGACCACATTACCCCAAAAATCATGTGCCGAAGGTCTGTAAAAATATATGGTCACTAACACCATATTCCATATACACCACTTGGCGTGACGGGGGGGTACTTTACTTTTTTTTTTTTTTTTTTTTTTTTTTAACATCTCCTTTTTATGTTATCATCTCATTTCTTATCCTTCTTTTTATCTCTCTTGAACTTAATTATCCCGCTCATTCCTGATGTAGTAGAGTTAATCCTTATTTTATTGCCCATTTGTGTTTGTCTCATTTTCTAAAGAAGGCAGCATGTAAGTCAAAAAGTCAGTATTTTGTTGTGCTTTTTCTTTGTAACGCTGCCACCATATCTTGTAGGAGTGTATATACACCCCAACACTTGCTCCTTGCTACCAGCTTTACTGCAGCACTGAAATTATTTGCCTGTTCTGTTTTGTCTCTATACAACAAAACAGTCGGATGAGTAAAAAATCATGAGTGAGCATTGCACTATATTCATGGAAAGCAGTCCTGATGAAATGCAAAGCACAGAGGCAATTCAATTTGCTAAAAAGCTAATGAAGAAGGTGAGATGATGAAGAAGTAGAATAAGAAAAAGTAGGAGCACAATGTCAAGTCCAATCCATCATGACAACAATCAATAATTTAATCGGCTGGAACATGTTAGTAGAATTGACAACTACTGCACCCAACAACAAATTTGTGAGAACTCACAGATGGCAAGTTGCCTGTAAGCAGACCAAAATTGAGATACAAAGATGTCTACAAAGAATCAGAGAGTAAATTCTTCAATAGTTAAAAAGACTCGGATATTCTGGCATATGATCATAGCACAGGGAGAAGAAATATAAGTGGCATAATACCATTTTTAACTTAAATTAAATTAAAATTGCTTGCAAAATCAACCCTGTGAGAAGTTACCTGGCAAAACAGTGCTTGTTTTCAACCAAATGTGCAGATGTAAGAAGGATATTGGAATCAGGCAGAAATATGATTCTACAGAAGAATGTTGAGAATACCTTAAAGCAAACAGGGAACAATGAAGACATTTTGAATGAAAAGTACTTTTTAAATGCATTAGATTAAAAAAAAAAACATCCTATATTCTTTGGATGTGTTATAAGATGAGGAAAACTTAATCGCAGTGTAACAATAATAAAAAGGCAGTGGAAGGCAATAACAGAAAACATTAAATTACTCAAGAGTCTGGTATAGAATGAGAACAATAGTAGAATTAGGGATAATAGTAGCAGGGACATGATTTCTTAAGCTTGTGGAGTTGGCACTTGATATTGGATACAATTTCAATAAAAATTCTGACTTCACAGTCAAACTAACCACTCATCAAATACCTTTCCAAACCTCCAATTTTGGAATTTTAAAGCACGCATAATGGGTCTAAAACAATAATAGCCACGATGAAAGGTGTCTTTAATACTTTATTTTATTTCAATAAATAGTTTAGTTTAATTTATTACACATCAAACAATTTCAATCAAATGAATCATATAAGTCTCTGGCAAATGTGGTAGACAACCAATATAACTAATGACAACATATGTAACAAGACACACCTGATAATATTTTAGTTCATGATGTTTGAGCATCACTCTCATAATCAGGTCCACCAGCTTATCTTTCATAGACATTCTGAGATGGTCATCAATACCTTAGTGATTACAAAAATTTATACCATCAACGTTTCATAATACATTCATTGGCATTTTACTTTAGCTGCCTCTACACCAATCTCATTTAATGCAGCATCTTCTACATCAAATACATTTTACTCCAGCTGCCACTACACCAATCTCATTTAATGCAGCATCTTCTACATCAAATACATTTTACTTTAGCTGCCTCTACACCAATCTCATTTAATGCAGCATCTTCTACATCAAATACATTTTACTTTAGCTGCCTCTACACCAATCTCATTTAATGCAGCATCTTCTACATCAAATACATTTTACTCCAGCTGTCACTACACCAATCTCATTTAATGCAGCATCTTCTACATCAAATACATTTTACTTTAGCTGCCTCTACACCAATCTCATTTAATGCAGCATCTTCTACATCAAATACATTTTACTTTAGCTGCCTCTACACCAATCTCATTTAATGCAGCATTTTCTACATCAAATACATTTTACTTTAGCTGCCTCTACACCAATCTCATTTAATGCAGCATCTTCTACATCAAATACATTTTACTTAGCTGCCTCTACACCAATCTCATTTAATGCAGCATCTTCTACATCAAATACATTTTACTTTAGCTGCCTCTAAACCAATCTCATTTAATGCAGTATCTTCTACATCAAATACATTTTACTTTAGCTGCCTCTACACCAATCTCATTTAATGCAGCATCTTCTACATCAAATACATTTTACTTTAGCTGCCTCTACACCAATCTTATTTAATTCAACATCTTCTACACTAATTATAAACCTCAACATGGCAGAGTAGTTAGTGTAATCACAACTGATCAAACAAGGCACATTTTTTTTTATTGGACCAACAAGGCTGGAAGTTCACCCAGCCTATGAAAAATGGGTACCAGAGATTTTTCTCGGGAATAAAGGTTCTTGGCATGATACTGACCACATCATCCAAAAATATGCAGCTGATCTAGAAAAAGTATGGTCACTAACCATAAGCCTAGTAAGGCTTGGATGGAACCTTTACTTTTACAATGATTATATTTTGCTTTAGCTTCTTTTATATTAATTTTATTTTACTACTTCTACACCTGAGTTACATTCAATTTAGCATCACCTACATCAATTACATTCTACTTTAGCATCTTCTGTATTAATTACATTTCACTTTGGCTTCTTCTATACCAGTCATATATTCAATTTAGCACCTTCTGCATCAATCACATTTTCTTCTTCTATTTTGCACACTTATTACCTGATTGTGCTGCACCCTGGTTTTTTTTTCACTTTACTGTTCAACTCATTCATCTTCATCATACATTTAAGACTGCTTCTCTAGCCATTGTTTTTCCATGACCTTTCTACATGGCAACAACCTTTTATAGACAGAGTAAGCTCTCCATGAAAAGCAGTCTTGCAAACCAGCAAATTTTTTCTATCCAGGTTGCCTCAAATTTTCTTTCTTCTAAGTACTGTCTGCCAGACTACATTGCACCTTGATCATCATGATGGATGGAGTATCCCCAAACGGAGGACTGGTTGGTCTCGAGGCAAGATGCCGGCCATGAGACAGATAGGTTGTGGGTTCAAATCCTGGCTGCAACAGTTGGGATTTTTATCTATGATTTCTCTCTGCGGAAACCATGCCCTGGTCTCAAGAGCGAGGCCCGGTTTAAAATGTCAATTAGTCATCGACGAAAAAAATATGAGTACCGTGAGTGCACACAGCTACCAGGGAAAAATGGATTAACACACAAAATTCAGTTCCTAGTCTCTAGGGACTTTGTCAGAGGTCAAAGCTGGCGAACGAAAAAAAAATTAAATTAATTGGTTTTTTTCACAAATATACTCCCTTAGCTAAAGCCCTATGTTGAATATTTTTTAAACCCTAGATTATGATACCATCATATAAATCTATCTATCTATTGACCTTTTAAGCCGTAGCCGGCCCTTAGGGCATAGACCAAGATACTCCCTCTCTTATCTGAATTTTTGTTCTAGCAGTTTTCAATTCTTTTAAAGATATTTTATCAAATCTCGCCATTTGTCTCTGTTCTGTGCAAGCAACTCTATCTCATTGAGGGAGCCGATTCCTGCTGCTCTTGCCTCTCTCATCAAATGTTCTTTCATATAAATCACCACCATCAAAACGCTAATTCTTGAAATTTGACAGTTTGTTGTGGGCAAACATCCCCCTTCCCCTAATTACTACTTCTAGTGACCCTTGAGAGTTGGATTTTTTTTTCCAAGTGCTTCTTAAATAGTACAATGGTATCACAGAAAGGGACTGTTTACTTTTTTTTTTTTTTAATTTGCCAATTTTCAAGAATTCTCTCTCCATGACAGGGGAAATCTCCTCAGCCATCAGTGAGACATCAAATAAAACTTTTTAATACTGGATAAACAGCGAACAACACTTTGAGGGAACTGAACATATGATTGACGGAGGCAGTGTGAATAGACAATGTAACACTAATGCCTCCAGTAACCACAGTGCCATTTGTTCGAATTTCAGGCCATAAATCTAATTTAAACCCAGGACATTATTACAGCATCCGATTTCTGTGTCTCTGCTTGGGTAAAAACACAGCTATTTAGCTAAAGTTCAAAGAAAATATTATTTTCTGAACTCCAAAAATAACAAAGTGGTAGTAATTTTTATGATTGTATCATGAAAAAATGACCAACAGATCAACATCATCAAGTACCACACCTGCTGGCATAGATGATCATGTCTCTCCACAACTTTCGATCTCAACAGTTATTTATCATTTCTTTTGTTAACCTTCTGCCAAGCCATTCTCTTAAGCAGTCTGGTATCTTTTTCTTTGCCTCCCTCTATCTCTTTGTTCCTCAACTTTCCCAGTTGTCACAATATATACCTGCTGTTCCCTTCTCACTACATGGCCAAAAAATGATTGTTTCTTCCTAATATTGGAAATTAGCTATTATAGACCAAAAGATAGGTATCTTAATCTAGGCCAAAAATCAACTTATTCAGTCAAGCCATAAATATTTCTCAGTGGATGTTATGTAATAGCTTGTTTACATTACCATACAAGTAGGAATGTAAGGGTACCCATTTTTTCTATTGCCATACAGAGAATACAGTGTTCATGTTTATATTTTTGTCATTCCTATTGGTACACTTATAGGTGGTAACATTAATACCAGACTGCCCAACCTTCTTTGAGAAAAACTCTGGTCACCATTTTCAGATGCTGGTGGTGGTTGGGGTCTGGGTAAGACATCGGGCTCTGGAAAGGAAGGTCCTGTGTTCGATTCTCATGAAAGGAAGTATGGATTTTTTTAAAATCATGGTTTCTTTGTGGCTTTATCCTCCCATCTCATCTCTGGGCAGTGAAAACCAGTGTCTATTCCTGTCAGAAAATAGGAAGTTCTGTGTGTACTTGCACACATCAAAGAACTTTTGGCAGTTTAAAATTGAAAAGAGTAGGCCAAAAATGGCTGCAGTCTGTGCAAAATTGAAGCAAATCTTCCCATACATGCAGAAGATGGATGTGTCAGGCTGAAAAGCGTAAATATTACGGCTATGCTATAAACTAGCGACACAACGTATCCATGTTCACTTAATGGTTGAACATTAACACTAAGAAGTGAGAGACATGCTGGTGAACACCAGGTTATGTCAATCAGGAGGGAAAAAAAAAGGTTTATGTTGAGAGTTTAACCACTGCCCAGTTGGATAACAGATGAATGCACTAAACCACCCTGTCACCACAAATTCATCAATATACACAAGTTGGTCAACAAAGGGTCAACCTTAAACAGAAGTGTATGTTTTCATACTGACCTGGTGGAAAACGGCTGCTTGACCTGTTCACATCCATCACAACCTGGGAATATGTCTTTGTCATGGCTTCCATTTCTTCTTGAGCTTCAATGAAATGATTAAGAATATCACACTTTAAAGATATTAAACGACTGATCAAAGTTTAGCATGATCAACAGACATTTCTTTCTAGGACAAGTCAAATGATATCTATTTTAATTTCCATCAGATGACATCTACTTTATGGGTGATAATAAATGGCACCTACTTCAAAGTTAACCATAAGATACCTGATTCAAAGTTTATTTAATGCAATGTTACGTATATAAGATTAATTAAATATCTACTCCAAGATTAATCATACATCAGAGTCAATGTTAACATTGTTCTACTTCAATGGTAACCATATGATATCTGATTCCAATTTAATTTAATGCAATGTTACATACATAGATCAGAAATGAAGAACTGCAAAAAAAGCTAGGAATAACCCTTGCCATAGACTATATAAAGAAACAGCAAATAAAATGGTATGACTAAAAGATAAGGCAGAGTAATCAGAATATAACACAATGAGCTTTCAATAAACATTGCGAGAACACCAGACCCTAGGGTCAACAACGAAAAAGATGGATTGACGGCATATTATAAACACTATAGTCCGTTCAGATTCGTTTGCCTAGACATTAATTTATTTTTTTCAAAAACTTATTGTTCATTTGCATTGATCTTTTGAAGTTAGGTTTAGAATACTAATGTCGCTATAAAAATATTTTTTTATCAAAGAAATGTGATCCAGTTTCAAAGATGCCTTATTTAACCTATATTAAAAAAAAGTTAATCGATATTATAAACACCGGCGGGATTATGTAGATGCTTACATCTCACAGCTGATTCTTTAACATATAGGCATGACCTTCACGGCTGAATGCGCACCGTCCTAAAATAGTTATGTTTCCACTATAAATTTTTATAAAGAAATGTTACATATGAAATTTCCCGTTTAGCACAAAATGACATTTTAGCCGAAACCGGAAATTATGTGACGTCAAAATCACGGCCGTAGACTCGAGTTCGAGTCATAATTCAGAGGCAAATCTCAATATTTACAGAAAGGAGGCGGCACTATCCATATTATCTTCTGCAAGTCTATGTGAGAATGAATATAAAGGCAAAATATTTTACTGAGCATAACATTGCTATAAAGATTTATCAATACTTCTGCAGAGAGCGTAAAAAGGGACATCTTTATTGTTCTTTATCAAACCCTGAGAAGAGAACAATGCATATTTTAGGTTTGTGTAAACGTTCATTTGATCGAATAGTTAAAGGAAGCGGATATTTATTGCCAACAAATGCAAGAAAGCAAGGAAGGAAAGAAACGTTAGACAGTTTTGATAAGGACCTAGTAAAAAGAGAAATCTGTCGAATGTTTGATATAAACGAAGAAGTGACACTTAGAAAGTTGAAGCTTTGGCTGAAAACTAACAACAACATTGAAATATCAAAAACTTCATTATGGACAATATTAAGAAGTGCAGGCTTCACCTTTAGAAAGTATGCTGGTGGAAAAAAAATTATTTGTGAGAAGCCACATCTAGTAGCTCTTAGAAGCAAGTATTTACGTGAAGTGAAGGAAATGCGCGAAAATGATTATGATATTGTTTATTTAGATGAAACTTGGATCAACGCTCATCATACAAATGAAAAGGAATGGCAGTTAGCAGATGGAAGTATTAAAAGATCAGTACCAAGCAGTAAAGGGCAACGTTTGATAGTTGCACATGCAGGTAGCAGACATAATGGGTTGTTGCAGAATGCTCATCTCGTTTTCATTTCAAAATCCATAGACAATAGAGACTACCACTCCGAAATGAATGGGCACATATTTAAAGACTGGATCGAGAAAAGTATCCTTCCAATATTAGATCGACCTTCTTGTCTGATAATGGACAATGCTTCATACCATAACGTAGTTAACGTAGAAGATAGAATCCCAACATCATCAAGTACAAAAGATGCAATCAAAACGTGGCTCATAAAAGAACACATACAAGTTAACGACAGCTACTTGAAACCCGAATTGCTTAGCCTTGTAAAACAGACACAACGTACAAAGATATTTAAAATAGACAAGTTAATTCAAGAACATGGCCATAGATGTTTGAGACTACCTCCATATCATGCACACTTAAATCCTATAGAACTAGTTTGGGCAAAAGTTAAAGGACACGTAGCATATACAAATAAAATTTTCAAATTATGCGATGTTGAGACACTTACAAATCAGGCTCTATCAAATATAAATAAAGACTACTGAGTAAAATGTGAGGATCATGTGTTACGACAAGAAGAGGAATATTGGAAAAAGGATGGTTTGTTGTTTGTTCAGCCGAAAGCAGTAATCAACCTATTTGACTCGTCTGATTCTGAATGATCATTACTCTGATTAAGTCTACAGATAAATAGTTTGATTTGCAATATTTCCTAGTTGATTTGTTAAACAGTTTATTGTTCAAGACCACCCAAGCAATCAAAAATATGTTATAAGCAAACCAACAACCATTACTTTGAATGGAAGCCTGCTTGAGTCAGTACAGAAGTTCAGCTATCTTGGATCCACTATTACAGCCACACTTTCCTTAGATGAGGAACTAAATGTACGTATTTGAAAGGCAGCGACAACATTTGGGAAACTCACACCAAGAGCATGGAACTATATCAAATTGACTCTACGAACAAAAGTTCTATATATAATTTAAAATTTGTATACTTGCCACCAAGTACAATTTTATGGACACGCCTATGGGTCATTGTTGCACTAGATTACTGTAAAACATTTTGATTAGGGTCAAAATAATAGTTACATGGGCAAAGATCAAAGGAATTCGCCGCTTTAAGAAAACTGTTATAGCTAGACATCGAGTAACACATATGTTCTCGTGACATGGACATTTTAACACCGTATGCCAAAAATCATGTGAAATCATCAAGAACTTTTTGAATTATAAATCATAACATCTCGGCAAACGAATCTGAACGGGCTATAGGAAACATAACAGCAGCAGAGGCAAACAAAAGAGTAAAAGACAGCAAATTATATCTCCCCTCGACACTGAAAAGCAAATGAGGAAGGAAAGAAGAAGAGGAAGAAAGAACTATTTAATGAGCTTACATGGCTTGGGTGTTATATTGGTTGTGTTAGCATTAATGAGTAAGGGCCAAACCCTTTGTCTCATATTTTTATTAATAAGTCCCCCAGGGCTAATAGCCAATTTGCGTAAGGCTGCAATGTCTATGGGGTCAGACTCCAGGGCTGCACGGATACGAGCAATCTTTTGTTTCTCCTTAAAACCTCTTGGAATTATTTCTGAAATGAGAAACAAAACAGAACAGTAAATGGCATGTTTCTAAAAAATTTCCTGACATTGCCAGTAATTTCTTAATAATAACTTTAAAAAAATTACACCAAAATAAAAATTTCCAAAGAAAATAAATGATAATGTGTTTACAAATGTTTGCTTTTGTCAAAAAATGTATATCTCAGCAGTGGTGAAGTAAACAATGTTAAAAATACATATTTATATTATCGTCAACCCTATGTTACAATTTTTCCCTCTTGTCAGGTAATTAGGCAAGATTTCTTTTTCTTCTTCGAGATATAGAAATATATTGTAATCCCCGCTTGGTTACTATTTATTAGTTTGTTGTTTGCAACCACCCAGCTGTTCAAAATGTGCATTTCACGTTTTTTTAAGCAAATCCTGAACAAACTTGTACACAATGAATGTCAATTTTCAGTCAGTCTCAACATGGTCTGTAAAATTCATAAATAGTATCCAAGTGAGGATTACAATATATTTCTCCATCTCAAAGAATAAGAAATCTTTTCTAGTTATCTGACATGAGGGAAAAATTGTGACATATGGTTGACGATGATATAAATATGTATTTTCAGGGGACCTTGGTATAGCCTAATTGGGAAAACCACCCAACAGGGCTATCGATGTTTGAACGACCTGTGTTCGATTTTCACAGGAAGCAGTGTAAATTATACTCATGGTTGAAAAAAAAATACCTTAGTGGTCGACCCAGCAGATGGCAGAAATGGTTACCTGTATAGTACTCTGGGAAGGAATGCTACCAAACATCGTGGGTTTTGATGCTTGAAGTGATACTATCCAGAAGTCAAAGAACACTTTTAGATAGGAGGCCAAGCACATATGGATCAAAACTTGCATTGTAAGGCGCCAATTCAAGTCTCGTACTTTACCTTTACATATTTTCAACAACTGTTACTTCACCAACGTTAAGGTATAAAATTGTAAGCAATGGCAAACATTTGATCTTAAAATATAAATTCTTCTTCTCATATTTTAAACACTCATTTAGAAATTGTCTGAAAGTTACAGAAAACCAAAAGCCACAGAAGCAGTCCCATGCCGTAGATAGGTCTACTGTACCACAAGGTACAAAACACAACTCAGAACTACCTGCAGATATCATCATTACATGGCATTAGGCCGAAGGGTATCAGCTTACAGGTCGCTGGATCTATTACAACAACAACATTAATGGTAATAAACATGTTTTAAAACTGAAGATGTGTTGTTATGGATCCAGCGACCTTTGAGCTGATGCCCTTTGGTGGCTTCAAAACAGACAATACTTCCTACAGGGCATTTAGTCTCTCTCAGCATTGCAATGTTCAAAGTCAACATATTTTTTAGCAATCAACTTCACCTACATATCTAAACTAGCAATAGCTAACCAACTGGATGGTGTGAGTGAAGTCTTCATCAGCAGTTCACTTAGTATGCCAGGTGGGGTTACAACACGTCATAGGTCTATTCTCATTCTTTGACTGTTTAGAATTGTACAGTCTTGTAGGATATATTCAGGAGTATTTTGGGTGCTTCTCTTGCAGCTGAAAATGACAGTCTCTGAAATTGTGTGACTCTAAAATGTTTTAAAGTTAAGATCTTGATCTGTTCATATTTACTGAACTTCTTTAGAATAGCTTGTCCTGGACCATATTTTCTGTACAAAAAAGCATCTACAACATTGGATGCTTTTAGTTTCACCATCTGTACTCAGGAGAAATTTTTTTAAATGTGTACAAAGGGCAGGTATGTAAAAAAAACAAAATAAAAAAAAAACCTCACAGTGGAATGGCAAAAGAAAAACGAAAGAAAGTTAACTTGATATTGAACAGTAAAAGCAGAGAAGCACAGAATGGACCATACTAGGGGTACTACACTAAGGATGACCAATGACTAAGGAGAACAGAGGGATTTTGTTTATGTTCTGCAATATCCAGCAAAGAATGTCAACTTCTCACTGACAATCTGTGGCTAAGAACTAGAGGCCAGAAGGGGAGAAAATTCAGGTGTTAATCTAGTTAATATTTACATTTGATAACCCTTTAATCACTAACCGCACTCAACATATGACAAATTAACAAAGACCACATTACAAAATATGTTATATGCATATAAACAAAATGACTGTATAAATATGTGTGTTATCTTTGTCAATACAAGCACATGCACTCAATTACCATCTTCATGATTCTTGGCTGCAACATCTTTATCTGCGATGTTCCTACTAGGCTCAGGTGCAATGCGATGCCTCAAAATATTGCCGTCATGTAAAGAACGCCTTACTAAATTTTCAGTTAAGGTGTCTTCTTTATCTTGATGTTTCTGATTTAAAGAGTCTTCATCTGATGCCCCTTCTAAGTAACTTGATTTCATTGTCATTGTTTTCTTATCAACTGGATCAATATTTTCTTTTGAATTCTGATTCGGACAACTTGTTCCAGGCACAAACAATTCAGAATCTTCACCAAATTCAGGTTGTTTTGCTTCTACAATACCATCTTTCATTTTAACTTTTTGAAAACCATCTTCTTCATCATCATCAATTTCATGGTCTGGTGTGTTTGAATCTTCTTCCATTTTCACTTCCTGAAATCCATTACTTTCATCAGGTTCAGTATCAAGTATGTCTGAGCTATCAATACTGATTCTAACTTTCTGAAAGCCATTGCTTTCATCAATATCTGATGATCCAGAATGAGCAGCATCTGAATCATAGCAATCATCTTGTTCGTTGTTACTTGACTTTAATTGTTGGCCATGGTCAACATCTGGATCATCACTTGAATATTTAGTGCTATCAGACTCTGTCTTTGAAATATCTGGCACATTCAGATCTCTATCCATGCCAAGGTCTGTGGTGACACCATGAGACATTCATAAAAGAATCATTTTGCTTGCAAGCATTAAGAATACCTGAAAAAAAAAGAAACTGCATAAGCCATTACCATAAAATTGCATAGTTTTTGTTTTGTTTGCATACGTTAGCTTTATATCTCGAGCAAAGTCCTGATGAACTAAATTTTGCGTGAAAATCTTTTTTTCCTATTTTTCACTCTAGCAACCATTTGTTCAGGTGTCACTTGTCATATAGGCAGGTATTCTCTGACTTCAAAGGTACTCATATTTTTTTAGTCTAGAGTTTTGACATTTTTGGGTAGATTTTTTCCTATAATAAGTTTTGTCCAGGCAGGGGCCATTTTTAGCCTACTCTTTTTTTTATTTCCAACTCCAAAAGTTTCTTTAATATGCACACAGGACCTCCTGATTTTTTGCAGAAAGGGCTCGACATATATATATACACCAAGCTTTTGATAGAGTACACTACAAATAACTTATAGAATGCCTAAAAGAGATACGTCTAGATGACATGGACATACGATTAATATGTAATCTATACTGGGAGCAAACAGCAATAATAAATATAACAAAGAGAACTCTACACCCATTGATATAAAAAGAGGAGTAAGACAGGGATGCATCCTATCACCAAGCTTGTTCAATCTATACACTGAGCAAATCTTTGAAAACATCATAGAGATGCCAGGCCTACAAATTAATGGAAAGATAATCAATAACCTAAGATATGCTGATGATACGGTACTACTAGCAGAAAATCCTAAAGATCTACAACAATTACTTAATAACATGACAAGCAAAAAATACGTACTAGATATGAATATCAAAAAGACTAAAACTATGATCATAAACAAAGAAAATACTCAAAACCCACAAATGGATATCAAAATTGAAGGAATAGACCTGGAAACAGTTCAGAACTACAACTACCTTGGACATACTATAACCAGTGATGGAAAATGTACAACTGAAATAAGCAAAAGAATGGGAATGGCAAAAAGTAATTTTAATGTCACGAAGAACATACTAACATCAAAGCAAATAGCACCAGGGCTAAAACTAAGAATAGCAAAATGTTACATCTTCTCAATATTCCTATATGGTGCTGAAACATGGACATTAGACAAGAAAACAGAACAGAGAATTGAAGCCTTTAAAATATGGATATATAGAAGAATAGATAGAATTGGATGGAAGGAAAAGAAAACAAACGATGAAGTCTTAAAACAACTAAAAATGAAAAGAGAACTACTAAACACTATTAGAACAAGACAAATGCGATTTTTGGGCCATGTTAAAAGACACAACACCCTACTTAAAGTAATCCTGGAGGGGAAAATACAAGGTAAAAGAGGCAGAGGCAGACCAAGATTAACATGGACGAGTAACATCAAAAGATGGACAAATCAGCCTATGACAACCTGAACCATCAAAGCAAGAGACAGAGCAGAATGGTGCTCCATGGTAGCCAACCTTCGTTGCAGAGATGGCACTCGATGATGATGATATATATATATATATATATATATATATATATATATATATATATACATACATACACTCAGTGGCGCCAAACAGAGATGCAAATTGCAGCCATGACATTCTGAGAATTTTATGTCAAGCAAGACTTATGATTCTAGTAAGAGGTGACTGGAGCTGGATTAGGAATATAAATAATTAACAAGTTACAGAAACAACATACTTTACATAAATATTAGAACTGTGCATGGGTTTCCCTGGAGTGTGGTAAAATAATTCAGATATGTTGAAATTCTTTAACAATCAAGTCTTCTATAAATCCTTTTCTTCAGAACTCATTTCCATTGCTTTAGTACTCAAATACATTATAAACTTCATAAATAATAGTGTGTCAGTCTTATAATAAATCAGTGGTTATTGGTGATAGATAGTATAGTAATAATATGAATTATTGCAAAACTGCTGTAAAGCGTCAGCAGCATACTGAATTAAATCATGTAATCACCTTTTTTTGGCTTAATTTCTGCTATGTATTATTAAATAATTAGTTGTAATTATAATGATTGACAATCTCATCATATTTTACTTAAGAACTGTAAACAGGTGGTAAGAATATGACATACGGCAAGGTGTTCTTGCCGTAGCAGACAGCTGATTGATGGTGCAGAGCAGAGTGTCTGAAATTGTTTACTGACTCACAGAGTATATTATTTTATGACAAGAGTCAAAGTGTAAACCAATTGTTTAATAATAATTAATATTATAATTCATAGCTGTCACTCTTAAGAGGCCATAGAATTTAAGGTAAGAATGATAGATAATTTAAATTTCTAGAACAAGTCATAGCCATCCCATAATAATTCATCAACAATTTTGAATTTTCTAGTATACTCATCATGTATTTTATCAAATCATCATGATGTCATGTCAACTGCTGTACTGTAGTTGTAGTACTGATAAAAGCAAGTATTGTAATATTGTTGATGCAATTCAAACAGTACACTACTGTAGAAGACTAACTAGTCAAACACATAAACACTAGTTAAAGTATTTAAAAGTTTAAGTAAAAATAAATAGCTCTCTCTAAGACTATAGACTATAGTGCATTAAATGTGTGTAAAAGCGTCAATTATTTAAAAATATTAATAATACTAATATTATTGTTATATAATACTATACATACTTACTAAAATAATTATATATTATTAGACTAGTGACTAGTGTCTCAGTTGAGTTTCTGTTCTGAGTAATTTCAGTACAAAAAAAAAAAAAAAAAACTTACTTTGTTCCCTTTAAACTCCCATGTTGAAAGTTGTTTGTTAAAATAAATATAATGTTAAAATCTCCAAAATTTACTTCATAAGAAATTTCAGAAAGTAGTTCTTTTTCTTCTTTTATTTTTATCTCTATTAGAGTCTATTCATCTAGTCATCTAGTATCTCTAGCTGATGATCATGATGATGCCTTTAATTTTAAGTAAGCGTTGCAGAGTAAATGAAGTTGTTTTCAGTATACAATGGTGTTAGAAAGTAGTTAAGAAAATAATTTACAATTTTAGTTAAAAGTGACACCTAAATTATAAGATATTAAACAATAATTGCCAAGCCGTTGCTACTACTCACAGACGACAAGCCAAGGTGTAAATGTCCACTGTTGATTGAGTAGCCTTCCACTGTAGTTGTTGTCCCTTGCTTTTATCGTTTAGAACGTACTGTTTTAATTGAGGGGAAGATTACAATTTCGATCTTGCCAATTATTGTATATTCTAAATGCTTAAATATTATCAAATAAACTTTTTTCAATAGCGAAATAAAATATTAAAATATATGTGATTAATTATTAAGCCTGTTTGACTTCGAAGTTTTCTATAATAAATAAATATTTATTTATTATTATTATTTTTTGCGGTGACGCACAATTTGTTGTTGTTCTGTGGTTTTTGTGTTCGTTTAGAACGTACTGTCAACATCAAAATGGCTGCAGCAGCTGTGGATAAGAAATTAGCAGAGGGGCTTGAACATCTTCGCCTAGCTGATAAATGGTAATCTACTTATACTGACTTAGAGAATAGTCTTGCATTGCACATAAATATAATAGATATTCCATGTTAATACTTTTTTAAGCTCTTGATCAGCAAATGTCATCACAACACTTCATACTTCATGTTTTATTTTATTAATTTAATAATTATTAATTAATTAGTCTGACTATGAAATTGAAATGATCAGTGATCAATTTACTTGTACAACAATACTTACTTCGTTACAAGAATATAAATTAAAGTTAATTTTGAGTAGTTAAGTCGAGTAATGTGATATGAGTAGAATAAATTGAAATCATAAAATTAATTAATATTTTTGTGTTAGGTACTTTGATATCCCCCCCTTTTCCCCTCAAACCAATGAATGAATGAATGGTTTTTTTGTTAAATTAAAAAAAAAAACACAATAGTATAGTCATAGTCACATGAGAGATATCCTTGATAGGGATTGTAGTTGAAGGAATAATAAAATATACTTCATTCAGATTCATACTCATGTTTGTACATCAATTATAAAAAAAAGTTATGAATTTTTTAGTGATTTGTTATGATAAAGAGTGTTTATTAATTTTAATTTCACTGTTTGGATAACAGCTATGATTTCTCATACACATAAACTGGAGTAGTAGAGTTGTTCGTGGAATATACTGTGACAATATGGAATGCCACCACAAATGATTAACATCATCAAAGATCAGCAAATGACTGCTTCTCATGTGCAGTTCGCACAGAGGCTGGATTGAGTGAATGGTTTCAGGTTGAAACTGGAATGAAACAAGGATGTATATTATCTCACTTATTATTTGGAATTGCCATTGACTTCTTAATGCAGAAATCTTGTACATGTAACAAAGGCAATGAATGGACATTTGGATCTCAATTGGAGAACCTTGATTTTACAGATGACATAGTTCTTCTCAATAGCAACGTGAACATGATGCAAGAAAAACAAATGCCTTGTCATCAATGACTAGAAAAATAAGACTAGATACCAACCATGAAAAGACAAAAGTAATGAAAAATTCAAATCCGCCCGGAAGAAAAATTATACCTAGAAGGAAAAGCAGTGGAGGAAGTAGATCACTATTTAAATCTTGTTAGCTGCATAGATCAAGAAGGAGACAAAAAAGAACAAAATTAGAGTTACAAAGATGGCAATGACTTTCAGAATCCTTGATAAAATATGGAAATCAAAATTACAAAGCTCAAAATTTTCAAATCAAATGTGTAATCTACCCTTACTTATGAATGTGAGAACTGTAAAACAAATAAATAAATAGAAAATAAAACTGGGTGCTTTTAAAATAAGTGCCTCAGGAAAATACTTGGTATATCATGCAATGAATTTAAGATTAGTGCAGAAATAAAAATGACAAAGCATACTAAAATATCAACTGTAATTCATAGAAGAAGATGATCATATGTTGACCATGTGATGAGAAGAGACAAATGAATTTCAAAGCAGGCCATCAAATGGGAACCAGAGGGTAAAAGAAAAAGAAGCTGACCTAGAGAAACACTCAAATGAAAGCTGAAGTGAGAGGCAACAACAGCATGTATCACCTCCCTTGCTGATATTGAGAAACTCGCCCTGAACAGAATTGTTTGGCTAGATGCAATGCGGTTCCTGCCTGATGCTTGATCGTCGGACACAAAGAGTCTAGAGTTTCTGTCCTATGTGCCGTCTTTGGCTTGAAAGAACAATAGATAGATAACTGTGATTACATAATTAAAGAAAAACATTTAAGCCTAGGTCATGCCACCTTCATCAATGTCAAGTTTGAGTATGATGTGTATTACAAAAGACGGCGGGTAAGATGATCGAATTTTATAATTGTTCAATAGACACACTTCTTGAAGTTAACTCTACAATTATGTTAATTAAAAATATCCCTTACCTATTATCACCTTGAAATTTCACACACTGGTGTAAAAATCGAAGCTGAATACAGTTAATGTAAATAAACGTACTACTTTATTTGAAATTAGTGGATTTATTAAAACTTTTTGGGAATTCAGCATTTGGACTCCTACATGCAGACAATGCATTTTCAATGGGAAAAATCTTGAAAATGCAACTAGTTGTCGTTAAAACTTCCCCTTTCTTCTTAACACCTTGAAATTTCACACACTTATGATGATATCCACAGTGCATCAAAATATCTATGATCTGACTTCTTTGATATAAACGATCTTGGGTTGATATTGCCACAAATATGTAAAAAAAAAAAAAAAGCTACATTTAATGTGTAGAAGTGTTCTGTAACTGGAGAATTGCTTTGCCGTAATTAGGTATTAAAATTAATAACGTAATTAGGTACTTAAAAAAAATTCTTGGTAAAGGCAGGACAAACTTTTAATAAATATGAACTAAAGGAAGATAATAAATTATTAAAATTACCTAGCTTTGTTCAACTCAATAGTTATTGCTTGCAATAAAAGCCACATGTTCTGATTATACTTAAACCAGCAGTCCAGGTTAACTATTAACTTTCTTGTGGAACATCAATTTTAATTACGTTATGCTGTTTTTCTGGTGCGTGACAATTTTTGGTTCATTGGCATTCAAGTTATTTGATTGATTGTTTTATGATTTTATTGCTTCATGTGATTCTACTTCTAAATTTTTATTTTAGTATTTTAGAATTCTTGTTTGTGTTTTGAGCTTAATGTTGGATGATTTATGCTTTTTTTTTTCCAGCATGAAAACATCACTATTTAAATGGAAGCCAGACCACGATGGGGCTGCAGCGGAGTACCTTAAAGCTGGTAAATCAAATAATACTCTCTTTATTGGTTTCAGGAATTTCATCTTTCTGTTTGTTTTTCTTGTTGTGGATATCAGTCATTATTGCCAATTTCAGTGGTATCTTGTACTGTGATGACCAGTTAATTCTTCACTCCTCTAAATGGGAGGGAGGAAAACAAAGACGCCCAAAGACAACTGGATTAAAAATAATCAGCCATTCACAGTTAGTGGTTTTATCATGATCATCCAACTAGTAAAAAAGAAAAAAAATAATTAAAGTTTCCCTCCATGCCTTACTAGGCATGTAGAATATAGTGTTAGTGCCCATATTTTTCACGGATATGACACACTTTTTGGATATGGTTGGTATTATGCCAGGCCCCTATATTTCCTAGATAAATCTCTGGTACCCATTTTTAGAGGTTTGGTAAACCCCGGAGCCTCATCAGTAAAAAAAAAAAAATCTCATATTTCTCTGGATCAAGCCCAGATCCTTCTGATTAAGAAACGAGCACACTAACCACTCCACTATCGAAGCTGCAGTCAAATAGGGCCGATCAAAATTTAACTCAACTCTGCACAGTACTTCTGAAAACATACTATTTGGTCTGGCCAGGTGAGTAGGTATCAAAAATGGAAGGCAACCCAGTGCCAAAAAATGGTATGCCAAAGTTGAACGTGCTGGACTGAAAGACTCAAATATAAAGCATCGTGCTGTGACTGACCACTGTCCCTTGTAGTCTGTATATCTTAAATCATTTTAGACTGGCTATTTTTTGGCTGTGAATAAGGAATTCTTACCAGTGACATCAAGGAATGGTATTTTCCTAACAGAGTCTCTTTCCTGCCATACTCATAATCTTCTCAATGCCTGAATAGTTTATATAGGATTCCACATATTTCATAAAGTTTAAACTTAACTCTAAACAATTTTTCACAAACACACATACATTTCTTAATGAGTAGCAATAGAAATTATTTATTTCTGTGAGTAAAATCCAAAGCTTGAATCTTCCTCATGATCTTTTTTAAATATTATTTTGTTTACTTTTATTAGGCCTGTATATCTGCATAGGTGCCAGTAGTGGGGTGTAACAGACACTCCTACAAGGTATGGTGGTAGCTTTAAAAAAAAAAGGAATACAACAAAATACTAATGTTTTGGTCTACATGCAATTACAGACCGAAACGTTAGTATTTTGTTTTGTTACTTTTTTGTTAAGATGTCACCATACCTTATAGGAGTGTATTTTACACTGCACTACTGGCTCTTGCTACCAGTTTTACCGCAGCACTACATTTATTTGCCCGTTCCCCATGTATATTTGCATACTAGTGACTGCTGCCCTTTGTATACTTATAATAAATCATAGGAACATATTTCCCGATTGAACTTTCATGTTAATTGCTACATCTTAATGGGTTTGTTGATGTAACAATATAGTTTCATGTGACTGAAAAACAGTTTGAAAATATCACATAGATTAGCTTTGTGCCATCTGTTTTTTAGGAAGCCTACATTGACAAGGGAATTTTGATTGTTTTCGTTTTATGGTACAGATAAAGATGTCTTCTTCTTTCCTTCCTCACTTGTCTTTCAGCGTCAAGGGTAGATATAATTTGCTATCTTTTGCTCTTCTATTGGCCTTTGCTGCTATTATGTTTCCTTGTGCTTCTAATATTCCATCAATTCATCTTTTTCATGGTCGTCCCTTGGGCCTGCTGTTCTTGCAACATTTATTGAGGGCTTGTTGTGTTATGTTTTGATCACTCTGCCTTATCACGTGGCCATTATATCTGTTGTTTCTTTATATATTCCATGGCGGGGGTTATTCCTAGCTTTTTTCTCAGTTCTTCATTTCTGATCTTGTCTCAGGCCGGTTCCTGTCATTCGTCTAACACACTTCATTTCAGCAGAAGTTATTTTTCTTGTTGTTCTTGCATCTAGAGTCCAAGACTGGCATTGGTAGCACAACATTAAGATGAAGATGTATTGTAAAGTGTCCGTTTTGCCTCTAGTTATTTTCTTGTTGGACAATAGTGGTGATAGCTGTCCAGTGATTTGACATTGATAAAGATGTCAATCAAAGTAATACCAGTTGGTGTAAATTTATGTTAAACAGTTACATCAACATAAAAAAAAGTTTGTGTTTGTGCATAAGGTAAGGTTTTTTAGGTTGGCATAGGTAGATTTCTTGAATATGGGGCACAATTTTCGAAAGCCATATGAAATGCATGAACAATTTATGTAGAACCTGTGAAGGAAGAGCATAAACCAAAAAGAAAAGAAGTTCATATTGTGTAAAATTACATATATTTTAATTTGTGACATAAACATTAGTGATGACCTTGAGGCATCAAATGTCATGAGAGGTTGTGTACTACAGGCAGAACCTTGGCCTGCAGTAATCTCAGTCAGGTTAGGCATGTTATTGTTATATTAGCAAATTTGTTGAAATGACAAAAAGAAGAGTAGCCTTAGATTTGAGAGATTTATCTACTTGTTAAGATTATCACACCACCAGTCACTGGTTTGTTTGATTATAAAAAAACAAGAATAAATCTGAAACCCTGAGAACTATTACCATACTCTCTGTTTGACTTTATGGGATTCTTCCTTTCTTCTTTCATGATTTATGTAATAAATATGAGAACATTTGAAAATAATGTGTGAGTAATTGAGAGAGATGAATAATGTGCAGAGGCTACTAGAAATAGATGAATATTAAAGCAATTTGTTGAAATAATTATCTGTCACTACACTGTGGTCATTATTATTTTGTCTCTTCTATATCAGCCACAGTGTTTAGAAATGCAAAAGCATTTGAGCAAGCAAAGGAGTCATACATTAAAGTTGGAGAAATCCAGAAAGCTATGAACTCGTATCCTTCTTTTATTAGAATAATTGTTAGCTTCATCAAGTGTTAAGCTCATTATGAAAATCAAGTTTTAAACAATTCTTCTCCATAAATTTAAGAGATTTGCTTTTTAAAAAAACAAATTTCCTCTGGGATCTGTAACGTGTGTTACTTGACCTTAATTATATTTTTTTTTTTTATTTTGTGTAAGGAGATAGGTTTTGGACCTGTGGCAGTGGAAGACAAATCTGTGTGTGCACATGCATGCCACGGCAAAAGTATTTGTTTGTTATAGTTTTGTGCAATTGCCTTTATCTAATTTTTTCCCTGTAAAAATTGTTTATCCTTAATAGATTGTAGGCCATTTCATGCTGCCAAGTAAGTATTAATTGTAGTAATAAATATTAAAATAATTAAGTAATTAGTCTGAAATAAGTTTCAGCATCTTCATATCACAATCATTAAGCTCCAAATAGGGCATTATAGACTCAATACATAACATTACCTGCAGAGGGCACAAGTCTTCAATATATATATTTTTTTTTTGACTAATTGTTTAAAAAGTAAAAAGTTCATGAAAAGTAGAAATCAAAATAATAAACTGTCAATTAAATAATAACCTTATCCGACATGTCACCACCTTTCAATAACAGAGGATCTGGCATGTCTTCATTATTTCAAGATGAACTGTTCCAGATGTAGCAGTGGAACCAAAAGGGCTTCCCATGAACAATTTTTCCCATTCAGACTATGACTGGATGCAACAAAAAAAAAAAAAAGTAAAGCACCCTCGTCATGCCAAGTGGCATATAGGGAATATGGTGTTAGTGATCATAAATTTTACAGACCTTCTACACATGATTTTTGGGGTGATGTGGTCTGTATTACTCCCGTGCCACTTTACTTTTCCCAGAAAAAAAATCTGGTACCCATTAAAGGCTGGGTGAACCAGAAGCCGTCGATTAGGATCGAACCCTACCTCTTGTCCTTTGTAAGTCCAGTCCACTAACCACTGAGCTATTGGGCTCCCATGACTGGGTGTAGTAATACACAAACCTATTGAAATCAACGGGTTGCATATCTAACAAAATTGCTTCCAAATTTTCTCTACTATTACAACTAACATGAGAGCTTTAAGTGAAACATGTTATTATTGACTTTGTAAGGGACCACAGAAAGCAAGCACAAGTATTGATCACAAAAATTATCAGATATCTGTTGTTCCTGGCCTGTTATGATTGTGCTGTCTTCACAGAAAGCAAGCACAAGTATTGATCACAAAAATTATCAGATATCTGTTGTTCCTGGCCTGTTATGATTGTGCTGTCTTCACAGAAAGCAAGCACAAGTAGATATCACAAAAAATTATCAGATATGTGTTCTAGATTTGTTATGATTGAGCCATCTTCGTAAGGGACCACAGAAAATACAAGCAGAGATCACAAAAATGATCAAATATTTGTTTAACTGTGAAGTGAATGCATAAGAAGAATGAGTTTATCACTTAACCAACAGAATAAGAGCCACAACGGTTAGAGAACAGATATACCAAGAACAAGAGGGTAGGTTTGATCCTAGTTTAGTTTCACCCAACATTAAATAGATACCTGATTTTTTTTTATGGGAAAGAAAAATGGCACTGGCATAATGCTGATCACATGACACAAAAATGTGCATATGGTTGGGGATTATGGACACAAACACCATATTCCCTAAACATTACACTCATTTTTACTCTTTCTTTTTTTTTTAAGTGATCACAAGAACAGACAGGCTAGGAAAAATAAATATACAAGGACTAAACATCATCATATAGCAGTTGATAGGTGGGTTAAATTAGATGACAGACCAAACAGCTAAATGAAAGGTTACAGTTAAACAGAATGAACAAAAAAATGCACTGCTGGAAGACCCAAAGTTGCTAGTTTCTTTTAGAAAATTTGGACATCCGTTTTGATGTCTCCTGTTGCTTGCCCACTCCTAGTCTGCTCCTTTTAATAATAACATACATTTCTGGGCATTTCTGTAGTCTCTGAATAAAACCCACATGAAAGAGTATGTGAATAGATGAAGGTGAAATGAGAAAGAAGCAAAATAAATTAGTTAATGTTGCTTTTTCTTCTGCATTCATTGCTCATCCAGATTTGGCTTCTAGCTTCTCTTATGAAGTCTGCTGTCTGTTTTAGGGTTTCAGTCTGCCATACATTTTTTCTTGTAAAGGTAAAGTACAAGACTTGAATTGGTGTCTTAGCACACAAGTTTTCACCTATATGTTCTCGGCCGCCTGTTCAGAAGTGTTTGGAGACTGCTAGATAGTGTTGCTTCAAGCATCGAATCTCATGATGCGAGGCAGCACTCCTCACCTTCCCAGAGTAATACCATGGTACACATTTATGCCAGCAGACGGGTGGACCGTGGGGGTATTTTTTTTTCTGACTGAGTACAATTCGCACTGCTTCCAGCGGGAATCAAGCATGGCTTGTCCGAATGTCAGTAGCCCAGCCGGGTGGTTTTCCCAACTAGGCTACAGAGGCCCCCAATTTTTCTTGTGATAGACCAGCACAGAACCGGGTCATCAGTAGCAATACATTGGGAGATGTACTGAGAAGGGGATCTTAACACTTTTAAAGAGTTGTCCAATGTACAGTGAAGATGATCTGTTAACTAACTAGTTTCTCTTCCATGCTGGTGTTTGTGGACCACTGATAATGTTTCTGCAACTAATTAATAATATACTTATAAATGACCATTCTGAATGACATTTGATGCAATATTTATTTTATTAGAGCCTTTGAACAAGCTGGGCTGCTTTGCAAGGAGAATAAGGAGTTTGATGAGGCTGTCCACTGGATGGAACTTGCTGCTGTCATGTTTCAAGAGCACGGAACACCTGATACTGCTGCACTTTGCCTTGACAAAGCTGCAAAGTAAAAATAATAATTTTTTTTTTTAACTTACAACAGGTTTATATCTCTGGCAAATTTCTGAAGAAATGAATTGTATACATTTTGTATATTTTGTATGAAAATCACTTTTTCCTATATTTATACCAGTACCTTGAGTGAAATAGAAACCACCTTAAAGCTAATGACCAATAACAAGGCTGCTGGAGAGGATAAGTTAACAGCTGAGATCCTCAAGGCAATTGATAGCCATAATTTAATACATCTCCAAAAAATGTTCAACATCATTTGGAAAACAGAGAAGACGCCTCATAAATGGAAAAAAGGAATCATTGTTAAGATCCCAAAAAAGGGCAATCTTAGAGATTGTAACAATTGGAGAGGCGTGACACTTTTGTCAGTTGCCTCAAAATTATTCTGTAAAATCATCCTAAATAGAATAAAGGATTCAATAGATACAGTAATGCGTGAAGAACAGGCTGGGTTTAGAAAAGGGAGAAGCTGTCTTGACCACATTTTCACTCTACGACTTATATTGGAGGAACACATTGAAAAGCAAAAACCTTTTGTACTTAACTTCATCGACTTCAAAAAAGCATTTGATAGTATTCATAGAGATTCTTTGTGGAAAATTCTGAAGCAATATGGCTTACCATCAAAAATCATAAATATTATCAAAGACATGTATGATGGTTACACATGTGCAGTTCGAACAGAGGAAGGACTGAGCGAATGTTTCCCAATAGAAACTGGGGTTAAACAAGGATGTATTTTATCGCCCTTGTTATTTGGAATTGTTATGGACTTCATAATGAAGAAATGCTGCACTGGTAATAAAGGCATCGAATGGATACAAGGAGACCATTTGGAGGACCTCGACTTTGCTGATGACATAGTTCTCATCAGCAGTCAGATAAAAACGATGCAGGAAAACACAAATGAACTATCATCAATAGCCAGCAAAATTGGGCTTGAGGTCAATCATGAAAAGACTAAAGTCATGAAAAGTTTAATTCCAACAAGTGACAAAATATACATGGAAAACAAACCAGTAGAAGAGATCGATCACTTTATCTATCTTGGAAGTCACATTGATCGAGAAGGGGATACGAGCAAAGAAATTAGAATCAGACTGGCTAAAGCAGCAATGTCTTTCAGAAGCCTTGAAAAGTTGTGGAAATCAAAACTCATTAGCACAAACACAAAACTTAGGCTATTCAAATCAAATGTACTATCAACCCTTACGTATGCGTGTGAAAGCTGGAAAACAACAAGAGATATAGAAACAAAGTTGAACGCATTCGAAAATAAATGTCTAAGGAAAATACTTGGTATAGAATGGAACGAATTCAAAACAAACGAGGAAATTAGAGAAATCGCCAATCAACCACTAATATCTTCAGTAATAAAGAAAAGACGATGGTCATACGTTGGACATGTGATGAGAAGAGATAATAATCGAATAGCAAAGCAAGCCCTCATATGGGAAACAACAGGTAAAAGGAAAAGAGGAAGACCCAGGGAGACACTGAGAAGAACATTGATGAGAGAGGCAAGAGCAGCAGGAATCGGCTCCCTCAATGAGATAGAACTGCTTGCACAGAACAGAGACAGATGGCGAGATTTGATAAAATATCTTTAAAAGAAAACTGCTAGAACAAAAATTCATATAGGTGAAGGTGTATCTTGGTCTACGCTCTATGGGCCGGTTACGGCTCGAAAGGTCAATAGATAGATAGATAGATACCAGTAATCGTGTGGCCATGTGACCCTCACCATACAGACAGATATTCTCCCAACTTCAGGGGCACTAATGTTTTTGGAAGGTATTTTTTACCTTCTAATTTTTCCCAGGCAGGGAACATGCATTCTCCACACTGGATCTTCTGTTTTTTTGCATTTACCAGAGAAGGCTGGACATCAGATCTCACTATCCAGAGACCAGGGAAGGGTAAAGCCACAAAATCAGTACTATTACTCCAACACTTTTCCTTATACTTTCTTTTCTGATTCTATCTCGTCCATAACATTCACTAAAAATCCTACATCAAGTTTTCAATTGAGCTGTAAGTAGATTTTATACTTGTGTGGTTATTGATCCAACAGTGGTCACTCACTCCCCAGTTGTCTCCCTTGTAACTGGTTGCTTTAAAACAATTGGCTAATGATGCAAAATTACAATATTCCTGGAGTCAGTTGATATTCATTTTCATTTCATTCATTTTCCTCTCGGGTTGACGACTGTAGATAGGGCGGAAGTCATAATTCTCCACGACTGACGATTTGCTGCCAGTTCTTGTAGGTCTTGGTTATGTCTTAATCCCATTGTTGAGTCTTCCCTAGTAATTGTTCTGCAAAGTGATTCTCTTAGTCTCTCCTGTTTTCTTTAACCAGATGAATGCCTGACGCAGAAGTCTTCATTCATTCTCAGCACATGCCCAATGTATTTCCAGTGCTTTCTTCTTATCAAGCTCAGTGCACATTCTAGATTAGATTTGTCTCTTCTCAGTTCATTTTAAATGTATTTTTTTCTAGCTTTTGCTTGAGATCCAATGTAGACATTTGTTTTCAAAGACATTTAATTTCCTATCTAAAATCTGGGTGGATTTCAACTTTCACATACAATCTGTTAGCACTGGTGTGACACAGGGGTTGAGCAGTTGGTTGATATAGACACCTTAAATTGTAGAGCCTCTAGGATAGGCAAGATCCAACAGAACCCAGAAAATCATATTCCTGGATCAAAAAGTTAACATCTCACACTGATCACAGTAGCATTCAAATTATTATCATTGACCCAGATACATGTAGGCTCCTGCCCATTAACCCTATAGTTATTATGTATTTTTAATGTTGGAGTGTAATTGAATTGTCTACTAACTCAGATCTAATTTCAGGGAAAGGGTTGTCATATTAATGGGGGACACAAGTTAACTCTCCCGCTGGAGGCGAAGACGCTCCTCCCAGCACCAGAGTTGGAAGTTGTTAGCGACCCACAGCTGATGGCTTGCGCCAGGATCGGTGAACCAAAACCATCCAGACCCTGCTCCACCTCTCCGTGGTGCCTCCAGTAACAGACTAACCTGTCTAGTCTGGCCAAGCGAGCAGGGATCGAAGAGGGAAGACAACCCGGTACTCAAAAATGTCGTGCTGAAGTCAAATGTGTTGGGCCGAAAGGCGCAAATATAACAGTTATACTGTACAACACAACGCAGACACATCCACTTAGCGTCCTTTTAAGGGCGGATGACGAAGAGGAATTCTAGTCTACGAATACTCTAGAATACTTTAGTCATCGGGCGAATGCAAGCAAGCAGCAACTCTCTCGCTCTAATTCAAGAAACTTGTCTACCTCAGCACAGTTGATTGTTCATTCACACAGAATCAGATCCGAGATTGTTGCAGCCAGCTCAAGGCAGTTTTATTGTTTTATAAATTGTGCCCACTTGTTACAAATGTGTCAATTTTGGAAAAAAATTTTATGAACTGTTATTTGTCTATATGTTAAAACTGGTTCTACTTAACATTTAAGAACTATTTTTATTGTTTCTATTGTCAAAAATGCGATTGCATAGTATTTTCCTCGTTTCTTGGAAAGCTGCTTTTGCCTGAGCCATTCTCACCTCTGTTGTACACCTACCGTCTGAGGTTAGCATTGTTCCCAGATATTTAAATTCATTTACCTGTTTTAATATTGTTCAACTTGTTTTTATTTTGCACTTAGGTGATGTCTTTTTCTTTGTTGTTACCATTTCTTGTCTTTTTGCTAGTAAGGCGGAGTCCTTTATTTTTGCCTTCTTTCACTATAATTTCTAACATTTCTTGTAACTCAATTTCACTCTTAGCAATTAAGACTGTATCATCTATCTGTTTAGAAGATGAAAAAGTAGTAAAACGTAAGCACAATGGAAATTAATATAATTTAACAGTAGTAAAATAGTTGCAAAGTTCTTAAAACCCATGGTCACAAACGCCAGTTAGGCATGACATTTAAAACAGCAAGAATTATTATGTTCTACATTGTGTACTAATAAGCCTGCACTTTATTACATATTTCACTTATAATACACTTATTCTATTATGTTCAAATTTTTCTTCACTTTATTAGTATTTTTTTTTTTCCTGTTCGCCAGCTTTTCTCTGACGAAGTCCCTAGGAACTGAATTTTGCACGTTTTTCCCTGGCAGCCGTATGCACAGGAGTCCCTCGCCGCACCGGCAGATAACTCCGACTTCGGAGGTACTCGTATTTTTTCCGTCGATGAGTAATTGACGTTTCAAGCCGGGCCTCACTGCTGAGACCAGGAGTGGTTGCCGCAGAAAGAAATTATAAATAAAAATCCCAACTGGTGTCAGCCGGGATTTGAACCCACAACCTCTCTGTCTCGAGGCCGGCGTCTTGCCTCGAGACCAACCTGTCCCCTATTGTTCTTATGATAATGTGAATTTGATCTGCTGTATTGTTGTCATGATGATGACAGAAGTGACACATAACATGAGATGAGCCTCTTGCATGGTCAATACCCATGTTCGTGTTGACATACATCTTTCCCCTAAGTCTTTGCCAAGGCTGACACACTCCTTCAGGAGGCTGTTCTAATTATTTAAATGATCGTTTTGTTTTGTTTACTTTTTTATTCATTGTGCCAAATTTTGTTTGTTAAAACGTAGACTGTTACCTTTCAGAATGGTAGAGCAAGAAAAGCCAGAAAAGGCAATCCATCTTTACACAAAGGCCAGTGAAGTGGCAGAGGTAAGATCTCTAAATTATTTCAGATTTATTTTATTTGTCCTCCTTTACCACCAGTTGTGTACACTTCTTTTAGATCCCTAAGCTTCTTCATAACGTTGGAACCGACTATAGTTAGTAATGTAGTATCTTATTGGATGTTGAATGTCTCAGAAAATGCATAAGAAACATTAAGGGTTCGGTATTTGCTATATCGAGAGAGGCAAGAGCAACAGGATTCGGCTCCCTCAATGAGATAGAGCTGCTTGCACAGAACAGAGACAAATGGCGAGATTTGATAATATATCTTTAAAAGAAAACTGCTAGAACAAAAATTCAGATAGGAGAAGGTGTATCTTGGTCTACGCCCTATGGGCCGGCTACGGCTCGAAAGGTCAATAGATAGATTTGCTATATCATCATCAAGTGTTGGTGCAGCTGAGCATATCTCTCCACAACTTTCTTTCTCTTCTACTGTTTATATTTTCTGCTGTTAACTTCCTGCCATGCTGTCTGGTATCTTTTCTGTTTCCTTGTATCTCTTCACTTTCTATTCTATTCATGGATTCAATTTCATTGCAGCCGGGGAATCTCCATATCCACTCCATTGCCCGCCCCAGCACTTCTTGAAGTGTATGCAGACTGATTGTTCCTGTAAGATGTTGATTGTAGATACATCTACTTTTTCGCAATAAGCACTTCTGATCGACCAGACCCCTTTTTCACCTTTAAACTCTTCAATCTCTCAACATATACACCCTTGTGCCCACCCATCCTCCTCCTTTTCTATTAAGGAGTGAAGAACAAACTTGGTGGTGTCCTCTTTGTTCAGAGTAAGGCCTCACTTGGTGTCAGAGCTGCAAGCGAACTTATCAGCTATATTTCTTCATTTAATTTCTCCATATTGCCTCCTGCCATGCTGTCTGGTATCTTTTCTCTGTTTCCTTCTATTTCTTCATTTAATTTTTTTTATTGTCACAGTATGTTCCAGCCATTCCTTTCTCATTATATTATCAAAAAATTATGATGTTTATCCTGATGGTGGTTATAAGCTTTTTTCCCCTTGGCTTCTTTTATTATTTTATTACTTCCTTGTTACTTGTTTTAACTGTCCATTCTCAATGGGCTGGGTGTAATTGACCAACACAAGATGGCAAGTATTTACCACATTTGCAATATTATAACGGTTCTTCCTCATCTGTATTCACCTGAATACTGTTCTTTTTTCATTGTGTTCTTGTTAAAATGTTATATGGGTGTAACTGTGCTGTGGTTTACTGTTGTGACATTTGTGCCTAACTCATCCACCTTGAACATGACATTTTTTTAAAACACAGGTGTGTGTGCTCTCAATGCTACTTCCATAGCCAGACCTCCAAGTCTGTTAATAGGACCATAGTGAAGATGTGGACTAGTTTCTGGACAGTTATGATTCACTAATCTTGTTGCAAGTGTTTAGCTATCAGTTGCTGACTGCTTTCAGTCCTGGTGCTAATAGGTGTCTTCTTCCTTGAGAAGGGTTCATATTTTCAAAATTATTAATGAATTTTGCATCTGCTTTACTGAATTGTTAATGTTTCTTTAGGTGAAATGACCTAAGTCACGATGACGCAAATGAGACCCTTCCCCTGACAAAAATTTTGATTTTTCTGACTTAATTTAGGATTGCTGTCTATGCTGTTTTCATTATCTTTTCCTGCCTTTCTGCTATAAAAATAGTTATTGTTATATTAACTATAGTTATTGGTGTGTAACGCTGCCAACATTGCAGTGTCTATTGTTTCAGTTCATCTTGCAAATTTGCTAAAATAACAATTGCCATCCTAATAGCCCAGTGTTTATGATTGTCACTTTTACTGGCGCCATGAGCACAAAAATATAGTTCAACTTCAAAGGCAAATTTCACAAAATTGAAACGTCAAAAAAATTATTATTTTCACTTTTACTCGCAGAAATTATAAATTTGATGTTACTGTATAAACAAATATGGGTGTTCACTGTTAATATGAGAGATTAAATGTCATGAAATAAGCAGATTGTAAAATATTATTAAATCACTTATAGTCACCGGCGCGGTGAGCATAAAAACATAGCCTACTCCAAACACAAATATTAAAAAAATGAAACTGTCAAAAAAATTATGACTTTCACTTTTACCTACAGAAATTATGAAATTGTATCTATGTATAAACAAATATAGGTTATCCGTATCCATAAGTTATGCACTCCGAACATGTCCATAGGTGCTCAGATTCCCTCCTCAGCAAGTCCTGCAGTGTCCAGCGACTGACGACTACAGTTCTATGTTGGTTGATAAGTCTTCTTACACGGCCACTAAGTTTCTCATTTCTGGCTGTGCCCAACTTAACTCCCATTTCCATCATCCAAAGAAGTGATATGGATCTGCGTTTGTCGAAGTCATGTGCTCTTCCCACATCTCGGAGGGCATTGATGATGTTTGCCCGTCCTCAACGACAGCGCAGCTAGCCAGCCTGTCTGCTCGTTCATTTCCCTGTACTTCCGCATGTCCAGGGACATAGACAAAGATGACCTTACATATTTTGGACTTCTCTACCCATTACTTGCGTACAGAGTTTGCCTCCAATTTTGTTATCATGCTCATCAAATCACTCAGTATACATGCATGGGTGTAGTCTTGTGACTCTAACCATTTGAATGCCTGGGTCACTGCCATCATCTCCATTGTCATGCTACTCGTGGTCATGACGTATGCACCACTGTCTTCTTTGACTATTCTGCCTGCCGAGCGTGCAGTAAATGCCCATGCACTTCTTTGATGTCGTCTTACAGATCCGTCTGTATAGATAACTGCATCTTTCTCATCGGTGTTATCACAGATGAGACTGTTGACCTCGGCATTAACCACGACTGTGTTCTGTTCCCTACTTTTCCTGTCGAGTGTGACAAAACACGAGAAAGTCCCCTTGAATGACGTAGCATCGGTATCCACTCCTCCCCAACGCTGATATTGGTATGCCCACAGCCTGTTTGATGACATCTTCTGCTCAGCCCACCCATGATTTACCTCTTTTTAACCTGACACCTTTCCCTGTGTTGAGCACGTGGTTCAATGGATGCTCTTTATCTGTACTAATCTTCAGGTATGCTTGTGCTCTCCAGATCTTGATTATGTCATCCAAGGTTGGAAAGTCAAGAAGATACCTCATTGCTACACAAGGAGTGTCCCTTGTACATCCCAAGATAATGTGCATGGCTTCATTTTTGTATTTTCTCCAGCCTATCAATTTGAGTCGTACTGACAGTAAGAATTGCCAGAGCATACTCGATTGGTGCGAGGACTAATCCCTGGAACAGAAGAGTAAGTAGCCTCTGCTCGATGTTGGCAGCTGACATGACCTTGAAGGCAGCTAATCCTTCCCTGGATTTTGTTTAAACATGGTTGACGTGGTCCCGAAAACACAGACTGCGATCAGACTTAACTCCGAGGTATGTCATCAACTTGTCCCTGGTCATCTCATCAGCTCACCATTCGTACTACCGGTGTGGTCATATTAACGATATGATTGTTAAGGGAGAACCATGAAACTGATGCTTTATTAGGATTAACCAAGGCAACTGAAACCCCACACCAGGAAGAAATGCGATCGAGTTCGTCTTGCATTGTGGAGGCCATTCCCCGTCTGTCTCTTCCCTGTCGATATACCAAAATATCATCAGCAAAAGTCATAGTTCTTCCCCTCCCATGCAGTTGTTGTTCTGTGATTGTTATTGTGTACACGTTAAAAATAGAACTGGTGACAATGGTGAGCTTTATGGCAGCCCTGGACAAATGGATGTTAGCTCTGAAGATCAATTTCCACATCTGAGTATCACCTTCCACTGAAACAGTGCCACAGCGATCCATCTAACAAGGAAGAGGTGCACCGCCAGTTTGAGGAGCATATGCATGAGATATTCAAATGGTACCCTGTTGTATGCATCCTTCAGATCTATAGCAGCAGCATGTCTCCTCTCGTCTGTGGAAGCTTTCGAAGACATCATAGGCAAAGACTGCCACATTGAGCCATGTCTCTTTGTTATATCTATAACCTCCGAGTGTGGGTGGGAATGCGTGTTTCTGTTCAAGGTGACAGGTGAGGACACGGGCAACTATTTTCTCCAGCAACTTGCCCTCAGTGTTCTGCATTGTGATGATTCTGTAGGCACTGATCTGAGAATGGTCCTTGTTTGGCTTCGGTAGCGGTAATAAGGAGTGTAGCCACTCCTCCTTAATCTGGCCACTGAATGCTGGCATTAAACTCATTGGCCAGTTTTGTCAAGTTGTCGTCAGCTAAATCGCCTATGTCATCATACCGAACACCATATGGACCAGGAGCAGTGTTGTGCGAATGGTATCAGTTGTGATGGTGAGATCTTCTTCCAGCACTACATCCTTACACAATTTTGACAGCGATCCCCGTATCCTTATTCTTACAGCCTCATTTCTTTGGTCCGTCTGCTCAATGTAGTGGGCAAGCAGGGCCTTCCCTTTGCTCTCATCAGATTTGTGCCATATCGGGCCTGTGTTCTGAAAGTCTGGTATACCTCTGTGTCATGGTGTGCCATTCATGCTCTGATGAAGGCACCAGATTGTGGCTAGTGATTTTTCTGAGCACACTTTTTACAGAAGTCATCCCATTTGGCATCCTTAGCCTGCTTAGCACATAGTTTAAAGTGCATCATTTTTTGGTCGACCTTTTCTTTCAGACACTTCAAGAGCTCAGGTTGTGTTCTTCCATTCTTTCTGGCTTTCTGCCATTTCTTGGCTGTTTGTCTCTTGTACCACCAAGCTTCCTCGACTTCTACATTCCACCAGGGTGGCTGTGTCCATCTCTCCTGCCTCCTACGAGGGGTGCTCTGTTTCCTATGTCTGATTTTTCTAATGACGTCCTGGTCTGTTTTCTCGTAGTGGAATGTGTGGAGTTTTCTTTTCCTGGCTTCTATTTCTGCTTTTCTCAATTAGGAGGACATATGGATAGTGATTACTTCCGTGGAACCCCAGGGCACTCCACCTCCAAACCGGTGCGAAGGTGGAAGACACCAGTGCCAGGTCTATGACACTATCAGAGTCCCCTGTTCGAGTGGCCAATCTTGTTGCCCTTCCATCATTCAAGCACACTAAATCGACTGACACTAGTGCGTTCTCTAGGTCTTCTCCCTGCTTGTTGGTTACGACACTACACCACTGGTTGCCTCTAGCATTAAAGTAACGCAGACATATCAACCTCAGCTGCCACCATATTGTTGCACTAAAGGATGGCCTGCCCAAGGTGTCATCTATTGTAGAAACAATGAATTCCAGGAGTACTTACTGTCCTGTTACCAAGAAGAGTTTCTTGTAAAACCATTATATCGGCGCCGCACAGTAGCTTATCAAGAATGGGCCGTCGTTGATTTATGGACCCACAATTCCAATATGTAACGTGCACATACTTTAGGCCTAGTCTCTCACACTTCGACAGTTTAACGCCACCTCTCTTACCTTGTTGTGTTTTCCTTCTTCGATGTTGTCATTTGGGCTGTATCTGAATACTTTCCATCGCCATAGTATCATAAATGATTTTGTCGCTGAACATCGAAGCTGTATATGGTTTAGACTCACGTGCACTCACTCATTCGCATGGTCCAGAACCCGTTTCTATGTTATAGACTGGCCAACTCCAGTAAATCGCTCTGCAGCACGCAGATGCACTGTGAGCCTTGTACAAATTAAATGAATGAAGCATCCTTGATGACAGACCAGCGAAAACAACCCACCATTTTTGGCGCGTTCATTAGCGCAATCAACAACAAAGATGAGTATAGGTGATTAAATAAAGAAATTGTAATAAAATGCAATGAAGCAAAAGAAGCAAAGTGATTTACATCAAATAGAAAGCGCTTACAATCACATGATCCCTTCAAATATAAATAAAAACAAACAAATAAACAGAAAAGTTCACTGGAAATTAGCACTTATCTGTGAGTCCTCTGAAGAAGCCATCGAACAGGGCGCCATATTCCCCAGAAGTCACAAATATAGTGTTCAATGTTAATAAGAGAGATTAAATGTAGTGGATTAGGTGTATCATAATATAAAATATATATAACCGTAGTGTAATTTATCTGGGAGTGACGGGCTAGACAAACATTCTGGTCAGACTTTGCGGGAGGGAATTCAGCATTTGTCGTCACAACTGCTTAAAACTAAGGTAGATGCTTTAAAGAGTAATTGTTCAGATGTGAGTTATACTATAGAACCATCATCATTGTGGCAAATATTGTCTATTACACTGATCACTTGTATATAGGAACATACAAATAACACCCTTTTTTAGGGAAATAATTATGGTCTAATATAACCTTTAAGACTCAGTCTGAGGTTGAACAGATTGTGTCTCATCAAGAAATATACAAAAACTCCAAGACAACAACAGCAAAATATAGAACCATCATCACCGTGGTCATACAATATTTATTAATATAATACACTAATCACTTGTAAACATCATCATTATGCTTATACTATGTTTGTCCACTGATCTCTTGCCTGATTACACAGAAAGTTTTCAAGATGATGAATGAGCTCTGTAGCACAGATTAAAGTACCTAAAGTAATTTTTTAAAATGATGTTAATTGATGATGAGAATTTTTATTGTCATGTATTTTCTCTGCATCTAAGGTTGGTGTCCGTGAAGCCCATTTCACTTGGTCTAAGTCATTTTTCAGACTAATCTTGGTTGCCTATACATCATTTACATTATATTTTCTCTTCCAAGATGACTTTCAGCAAGTTATGTGTGTTTTTATAATTAGAAGTGTCTTGATGTTTTGTTCATCAGATTGAGGGCAGGCCAAGACAGAGTGCAGAATGCATTGGGAAAGCTGCCAGATTACAAATAAAATGTTTCAAGTTAGTAAATTTGTAAATATTAACTTCTAGTCTTATCTGTGCATTGCCATGCTAGGGAACCTTATGTGTTGTCAAAATTCCAAGAATTATTTTGGAAGTAGTAATATAAAGAGTAATATAAATCAGATGTTTCTTACAAGTTGGTTAAATGGTAACGAATAAGCAACACAGGGTGTATACTAACATCACAGTGTAGTACTTGGAAGGCCATGTCTGCAACATGAATTCCATGTGAATATGTGTATAGATAGGATCCTAAAGTGTATGTGAACATTGAGTTTAAACCAATACGGTCAAAGTAAATGAATAAAGTGATTAAAAAAACAAACAGCCGAAGAACACTGGCCTTACTGATCTCAGATGTTGTGGCCAAGAACAGCTTAATTTAGTTGACAGATCATCCTCATTGCACATTAAACGAGTCCATAAGTGCTCAGATCTCCTTCTAAGTATATCCCTCAATATGAATTGATTAGTCTGGTAAACAGGTATCAAAGAGAGAGTGAATTGACTAGCCTGGTAAACAGGTATCAAAGAGAGAGTGAATTGACTAGCCTGGCAAATGGGCATCAAAGAGAGAGTGAATTGACTAGCCTGGCAAACAGGTATCAAAGAGAGAGTGAATTGACTAGCCTGGTAAACAGGTATCAAAGAGAGAGTGAATTGACTAGCCTGGCAAATGGGCATCAAAGAGAGAGTGAATTGACTAGCCTGGCAAACGGGTATCAAAGAGAGAGTGAATTGACTAGTCTGACAGGCATCAAAGAGAGAGTGAATTGACTAGCCTGACAAACAGGTATCAAAGAGAGAGTGAATTGACTAGTCTGACAGGCATCAAAGAGAGAGTGACTTGACTAGCCTGACAAACAGGTATCAAAGAGAGAGTGAATTGACTAGCCTGGCAAACAGGTATCAAAGAGAGAGTGAATTGACTAGCCTGACAGGCATCAAAGAGAGAGTGAATTGACTAGCCTGGCAAACAGGTATCAAAGAGAGAGTGAATTGACTAGCCTGACAAACAGGTATCAAAGAGAGAGTGAATTGACTAGCCTGGCAAACAGGTATCAAAGAGAGAGTGAATTGACTAGCCTGACAGGCATCAAAGAGAGAGTGAATTGACTAGCCTGGCAAACAGGTATCAAAGAGAGAGTGAATTGACTAGCCTGGCAAATGGGCATCAAAGAGAGAGTGAATTGACTAGCCTGGCAAACAGGTATCAAAGAGAGAGTGAATTGACTATCCTGACAGGCATCAAAGAGAGAGTGAATTGACTAGCCTGGCAAATGGGCATCAAAGAGAGAGTGAATTGACTAGCCTGGCAAACAGGTATCAAAGAGAGAGTGAATTGACTAGCCTGGCAAACAGGTATCAAAGAGAGTGAATTGACTATCCTGACAGGCATCAAAGAGAGAGTGCATTGACTAGCCTGGCAAACAGGTATCAAAGAGAGAGTGAATTGACTAGCCTGGCAAACAGGTATCAAAGAGAGAGTGAATTGACTAGCCTGGCAAACAGGTATCAAAGAGAGAGTGAATTGACTAGCCTGGAAAATGGGCATCAAAGAGAGAGTGAATTGACTAGTCTGGCAAATGGGCATCAAAGAGAGAGTGAATTGACTAGCCTGGCAAACAGGCATCAAAGAGAGAGTGAATTGACTAGCTTGACAGGCATCAAAGAGAGAGTGAATTGACTAGCCTGACAGGCATCAAAGAGAGAGTGAATTGACTAGCCTGGCAAAAAGGTATCAAAGTGAGAGTGAATTGACTAGCCTGGCAAACAGGTATTAAGAGAGAGAGTGAATTGACTAGCCTGGCAAACAGGTATCAAAGAGAGAGTGAATTGACTAGCCTGGCAAACAGGCATCAAAGAGAGAGTGAATTGACTAGCCTGGCAAACAGGCATCAAAGAGAGAGTGAATTGACTAGCCTGGCAAACAGGCATAAAAAGAGAGAGTGAATTGACTAGCCTGGCAAACAGGTATCAGAGAGAGTGAATTGACTAGCCTGGCAAACAGGTATCAGAGAGTGAATTGACTAGCCTGGCAAACAGGTATCAGAGAGTGAATTGACTAGCCTGGCAAACAGGTATCAAAAAGAGAGTGAATTGACTAGTCTGGCAAACAGGTATCAAAGAAAGAAAGCAACCTGGTAGGCCAACACAAAATGCCTTGCTGAAGTCACATGTGTAGGATCAAAAGGTGCTAAATATCACAGTTTGTTTGAAACAACAAAACAGCACATCCATGTCCATTTGACATCATTTTAAGGGCCAGTGATTAAAAGAAGTCATCAGGTGAATCCAGAAGAAGCTCCAGAGGTAACAGCCCAAATGTGGCACAGTGTCACTTTTTGTACATTTTAATGTTTGATAGAATTCTCTCTTTCTGGCATTCACCTGATGGCTATTAAAGGAAATGATTGATCTCTCCGTTATCCATCCTTAAAAGGCGCATTAAGTAGGTGTAGATGTGTTATTTTGAGGTTTGCAGTAGAACTGTGATATTTGTGCCGTTTGGCCCAACATATCCTACTTCAACATATCATTTTTATGTACAAGGTTGCCTTCCCTCTTTGATCTCTACTCATTTGGCCAGACTAGACCGGTTAGTTTGTTTCTAGAGACACTGTGAAGAGGTGGAGTAGGGTCTGGATGGTTCTGGTTCGCCGATCCTGGTGGAAGCCAACAGCTATGAGTCGCTGACAGCTCCACAGCTGTCAAGTGCCTTGCCTCCATATGATAGAATAAAGGTCAATGTTATTAAATACATATTTTAGAAACTAAAACTTAATAATAAAGGTGTATATGTTTAAAAAAAAACCAATTTGTTTAGTAGTAACAGTTTATCTCTATACAAACCATAATGATAAACTAGTATTTGGTTCAGGGTCAAGATGCTTAACCAGTTTCTGCCAATGCTTTGTTATTAGAGAATGAGTAATAAATAAGCTTTAATTTCTTCAAGGTTTGATGATGCCATCAAGTCACTCTGTCAAGAAATCAAGTATTGGTTGGAGGCAGAAAACTATACATACATCAACAAAGTGGCCATGGGTGTTATTCTGCTGCATCTGACTGGAGAAGACTATGTGGCAGCTGATCAGTTCTTTAGGAATTGTCTAAAGTAAGGCTTTTGTTTGCTTGAAATAGGATGTAGGGCACAGTACCATTAATATTTAAATAGAGGAGAAATTAGAAAAAAATGGTTTACGTAAAGCTGTATGTAATAAAGGACATAATAATGTACAACACAAATTAGAATGATGTTTCAGCGGGAACAAACATACAACACACACACAGATATGTAAGTAATGGAGCACTTAAAATAAAAAAACGATAACTAATTTTAAATAATAATATAATAATTTCAAACTAGAAGGAGAAATAGAAATAAAATATCTTTCCTATATACTGTTTGTCAAGCTGTCATTGTAAAAAGTATTGTTATGGAAACAGATAGTGATATCTGCAATATGTGACTTTTTGGCACGCAAGGTTTCTGTTTTCGAGATTGTGGTTTTGCCCTATGTACCGTCTTCAGCTCGAAAGGACAATAGATAGATAGATATACTGTTTTGTCTCCATACAATTAGCTATACCTCAGCTTCACATTTGTATGCATTTATATGTATTTCTTTGCCTTGACCATATTTATATAGGTCCTGGAGTTTCCTGAAGTACTTAAGGAGATGTTCAATGCTGAAATATGGTGCATATATTTTCTGCATTTCTGTTTTTTTTTTTTTAAAAGTGTTTAAATACAAGTCTACTTTCATTAATCATGCTTGGAGTGCTTGGTGAAAACTCACATGACTCAACAATGGTGAATGTTAACCTGCAACAGGCATCTCTTGGTTAGTTGGATATACCAGAATTGTCTTGTGTGTAGATATTATCAATTTAGGAGACATATATATATGTATTTATATATATATGTGTGTGTGTGTGTGTATATATATCATCATCATCGAGTGCCGTCTTCTCAACAAAGGTTGGCTACCATGGAGCGCCATTCTTATCTGTCTCTTGCTTTGATGGTGCAGGTTGTCATAGGCTGATTTGTCCATCTTTTGATGTTACTCATCCATCTTAGTCTTGGTCTGCCTCTTTTACCTTGTATTTTCCCCTCCAGGATTACTTTTAGTAGGCTGTTGTGTCTTTTAACATGGCCCAAAAATCGCATTTGTCTTGTTTGAATTGTGTTTAGTACTCTTTTCATTTCTAGTTGTTTTAAGACTTCATCGTTTGTTTTCTTTTCCTTCCATTCAATTCTACCTATTCTTCTATATATCCACATTCCAAAGGCTTCAATTTTATCTTCTGTTTTCTTGTCTAATGTCCATTTTTCTATACCAAATAGGAATATTGAGAAGATGTAACATTTTGCTATTCTTAGTTTTAGCCCTGGTGTTATTTGTTTTGATGTTATTATGTTCTTCGTGGCATTAAAATCACTTTTTGCCATTCCCATTCTTTTGTTTATTTCAGTTGTACATTTTCCATCACTGGTTATAGTATGACCAAGGTAGTTGTAGTTCTGAACTGTCTCCAGGTCTATTCCTTCAATTTTGATATCCACTTGTGGGTTTTGAGTATTTTATTTGTTTATGATCATAGTTTTAGTCTTTTTGATATTCATATCTAGTCCATATTGTGTGTGTGTGTGTGTATATATATATATATAACTAACAGAAATATTTTATGTTTTATATCATCATCATCTAGTACCGGGCCTGTTGGCGTAGGTGATCATGTCTCTCCACAATTTTCAATCTCAACAGTTATTTATCACTTCTGTTGTTGACCTTCTGCCAAGACATTCTCTTAAGCTGTCTGGTATTTTTTCTGTTTGCTCCCCTCTATCTCTTCTTCCCTCAATTTTTCCAGTTGTTCTCTTCTCATTACATGGCCAAAAAATGATGATTGTTAACATATGGATGTGAATCGTGGACAATAGGACAACAAACAAGTTAATCACTCGAGTCTGTAGAAACATGGTTTTACAGAAGAATGTTGAGAATACCATGGACAGCTAAGAAGAGTAATGAAAACGTTCTTAAAGAGGCCAAAGCAAAAAGACATATAATTTCCAATGTGTTATATATCTCATGCATAAATTGTACATTATGTGACTACTGGCTACATGAATCAAAGTGGCTACTTTTATGAATTATTTATGATATGAGGTTGTACTTTCAATTTAAATATAATACTGCACAGTTTGATAAAAGCAAACATGTTATTAGTTTCTTTGTCTATTGACTTTTAGTGTCATGACATTTCAAATTTATTTATTTAGTTACCCAGAATTTGGAGCCAGTGAAGAGGCAGGAGCACTGGAAGATTTGTTGCGAGCTTATGATGATGGTGATGAGGAGGCAGGCCAAGTAGTTTTGAACAAACCAATTTTTAAGTACTTAGATAATGCTGTAAGTGTCTAGTTGATAGATAATGTTGTAAGTGTCTAGTTGATTGATAATGTTGTGTCTAGTTGATAGATAATGCTGTAAGTGTCTAGTTGATTGATAATGTTGTGTCTAGTTGATAGATAATGCTGTGTCTAGTTGATGGATAATGTAAGTGTCTAGTTGATAGATAATGCTGTAAGTATGCAATTGATAGATAATGTCATAAGTGTCTAGTTGATAGATAATGCTGTAAGTGTGTAGTTGATAGATAATGCTGTGTCTAGTTGATAGATTGATAAAGTAGCCATGACATTTTCTCTTTTACATAATTTCATGTTATCAATACGGCTGTTAACATTTTACTGGGGCCAGATACTTAGCAAAATCCAAAATGCCTTTGTAGTCTTGTAGGTCAACAGTAATGTTCCTCCAGTACAGGATCCATTGATATCCTTCACAAGTCAGTGTCCCAAATTCTGACCCATGTTGTTCATCTCTTTCCTGAACTTTTCTTGGCCAGGTTATATCTGTTTCCCTTATTGAGTTATTTGCGGGTCATCATCATTGCATTCCGAACATGTCCCTAGGTGCTCAGATCCCCTCCTCAGCAATTCCCTCAGTGTCCAGCGACTGACGACTCCAGTTCTATGTTGGTTGATAAGTCTTCTTACACGGCCACCAAGTGTCTCATTTCTGGCCGTGCCCATCTTAACTCCCATTTCCATCATCCGAAGAAGTGACGTTGATCTGTGTTTGTCGAAGTCCTGTGCTCTTCCCACATCTCGAAGGGCATTGATGATTACTGTTTCCCTTACTTTCTCCATCCCTCTCGAGGCTCACTGCACTCATGCAGCTCTTAGATTTCTGAGCAAACAACAAAGCCAGCTCCAGTGTTTCTCTTTTACCAATGTATGCATTTTCTTATGCTCACACTTCGTGTGTAGTTCTTGGTTCCCCCTTTTGTTTTTTTTATTCTCTGACATATTGTAAAGCTAGTGTAGCTTAGTGATTAACGTGCTTGCTTGCTGCTGACCAGAAGTGCTGAGACCTGATTGTGATTATTTTTCAGACCGACATGGTTTCCAAAATTGAGTATTAGAAATTTATTTCTTGAAAAGTAGGTCTGCTTGGCATATTGAACACATCACCCATATAAATATCCCAATAGTCATTGAAAACGTACAGACCAAAACAACGAGACTGCAATAAACGCTGTGAAAGCACTAGGCCATGTGCCAACCACAAAAAAAGATGGATTGATGGAATATCAGAAATCCTAGGAAACATAACAGCAGAAAGTCCCAAAATATGAGCGTAAAACTGCAAACTATCTCATCAACACTGAAAAGCAAATGAGGAAGGAAAGAAGAAGAAATAATTGTAAAAAAAAAGCTCTAATACCATATTCCCCTAATTCAAGTGGAACCCTATCTATAATGTTACATATTAAACTATTCAATATTATATATTTTTTTGTCTCCTCCTTTCCTCTCACTAGTTTCCCTGTTGTCACATTGTGCTGTTGAGCTAATGTTTTTGTTTGTCCACTGGTGTCTATGAGAACACCATACAGTCATCATTCTCTCTTAAAGTGGGTTTGGAGATAACTGATAAGGACATTGGATGCCACAGGTGTCTGTTGCAATAAGGACATGCTCAGTGTTGACCTTTCAAGGAGGATGGTGTTGAAAGATGTTTGACTTGTAAAATGATGACAGAAACCTTCTTTAAATTCAGTTGTGGTTTTAGCAAAATTTGTCTGAAACACTTATGGGTAGGCCCCTGTAGATTGGGCATCTGACAGGTACATATGGGATTTGCTAGTTTGGAACATTCACATAAAGAAATTAGAATCAGAATAGCTTAAGCAGCAGTGTCTTTCAGAAGCCTTGAAAAGTTGTGGAAATCAAAACTCATCAGCACAAACACAAAACTTAGACTATTCAAATCAAACGTATTATCAGCCCTTACAAAATATGTGAGAGCTGGAAAACAACAAGAGATATAGAAACAAAGTTGAATGCATTCGAAAATAAATGTCTAAAGAAAATACTTGGTATAATATGGAACGAATTCAAAACAAACGAGGAAATTAGAGAAATCGGCAATCAACCACTATCTTCGGTAATCAAGAAAAGACGATGGTCATATGTTGGACATGCGATGAGGAGAGAAGATAACCGAATAACAAAGCAAGCCCTCATGTGTGAAACAACAGGTAAGAGGAAAAGAGGCCAACCCCAAGAGATACTGAGAAGAACATTGATCAGAGAGGCAAGAGCAGCAGGAATTAACTCCCTCAATGAGATTTAGGCATACTCTGCTTTAAATTTGTACCATAGATTCTTCTTAGAAGGAAAGACAGCCCTGCTTACTGCTGACCACATTGCCCAAATTTGTGCAGATGGTCAGAATAAAAAAACCCACAAGAACTAACATTCTATTTAGTATTTCCCCCATACTTAAATTGTGACATGATATTTTCTTCTGAAATCACAAATAAACAGCAAAATATTTTCCTACAATATTCATACATTTTAAAATATTCAGCTTATATATTACTTTCCTCAAAATCCACAGTTTGCAAGACTGGCCAGAGATTTAAAATTTCCAGGTGGCATATCAACATCGAGGTCTGCTGCTACAACAAGCAGTTACAGCCAGCCAGCTGATGATGAGGACAAAGATGATATCCAAAAGGAAAACACTGTGGAAGAGGATGAGCTACCCTCTGAACTTTGCTAAACTGCAGTTGGTCAGGGAAAGCCGGATATTTTAGACAAGTTCAAGACATTTGAAAGTAGCTGTGCTTTTGGGTCCACATTTGTGTCTTCAATACTTTTGCACTGTCGTTAGACATATGCTCTTGTTGCTTACCTCCAGAATTTTGCTGTTGTTTTTTCTGAGCTGCATCAACATAATTACAAGAGGGGAAAGGACTCAACGTCGCCCTGTCACAGTAAACATTCCAAAATTGATTAAAAGTGGACTACAGTAGAAATAATTGCAAGCAGTGAATGAGGAACAAATTAAGTACTAGGCAGTTTAAATTTGGAAAAAAAATGATAAAGTATTTTTTTTTTAAAACCAAATAGTCTTTAAAAAGGATAAAATGTTGGATAAATTAACACTGAACAAAAAAGAAACAGCACATCTTTCACTTTTTGTACTTCTAATATTCTGTTTTAGTTTATTATATTTTTGATAATGACTATGCCAAAATATTCTTCTTGTCTATTGGTGATATTTATCTAAAAGAACCAAAATTAAATTTCCAAGTCTTTTATTGTTAAGTAATTCATAAAATAGCTTAGAATAAAAGGTGTAAGTAAATGTGTCTTGGTAAATTGGTCTTAGGTTATGAAAAATAAGCTCTAAACATTAAATTTGGGATAAAATGCCAGTGATCATAGTATGTTGTGCAATATGTATTTAATACGTAGTTGAATGTGTCTTTTCTTGCTGAAATTGTATAATGCAAAAGATTCTTCAATAAACTTGTGCAGGAATCTTATTTTTTAAAATATTTAATTATATTTTTTTCCAAGCGTACATATATGAGTAGGAAATAAGTTCCAGCATACAGTGTTGTTAACTCATTTGTTACCGGGTTTAAATATAGTTTTAGACGTTTTTTTTTCCTATGGTGTATGTAGAAATTAAACATAAACATAAGTTTATTGGATTGTGGCAAATTATGTGTTATTTTGAAAATAAGTGAAATCACTATTATAACAACATGAAAGAATTACGTTATCTTTTATATTTCTCAAGCTGCGACTTTCAGCAACAAATGTGTTATTTTAATTATTCAATTAACTTTCAGTACTTTTATTAATCATTTTAGAATCAGTGTTGTTAATTACACTGACATATCTCCTTCATTACCATCCTATGAGAATTGGACAATTTCATATTAGATTTTTGCTGTTTCAATGCTCTTTTCCAATTTCTTTCAAATTTCTCCTCCCCCCTTCCAATTTTTAACTATCAATTTTTGTCCTTGCTTTACTTTTCTACTTAATGATATGAATGTCAAGTTTATGTGTCCTTTTTGTAATTAATAGTAGTATTTTAAAACAGCATTATTGGCAAATGTGTACATAATGTGAAACTTAGCTAATTTGTATTTTATATATAAATAAAAAATCAGGGAACAGTAACATTGAAGGAGTTCACTGAGAAACAGGTTGTGTTGGTTGATACACCAAAAAGGAATGAATGCTTTGAACAAAAAAAAAGAGGGAGGGGGAGTGATATGAAACTCTTCATATTGAGCTTGCAACAGGAAGCAATCAGATTGTTAGGAAAAAAAACCCTCCCACATCGATAAAATATTATGGCCCTTATAGCATACATTGTTTAGCAGACTGAAAGTCACATGGTCCAGGTATGAAATATATTTAAATACATACGATTATCATAATGATACACCAGGAGTATTTCTGATGGACATATATATATATATTTATATATATATTGTGTTACCCCTAATATTTTGCTATTGTGACTCATGAAGTGAATTACATAGCCAAAGTGACTTGTGTGTTAAATGTTGGTCACAGTTACACAGGCATTTCTAACCTTTCTATTGTTGTATGTTCTGAGTGCTATTAAAAATACTTGTTGTACAATGTTTCTATGTTTCACTAGGATCATGTTTCCTCTGTTGCACTTAATGTTGGAGGTGAAGTCTGTCAACAATTATGATGACTTTGTTGAGGCTAAGATTGATAACTAATTATATTTCTGAAAGAGGTCTTTGAAATAAATAAAGATAATTACAAGCACCAGAAAGATACCCTTATTTTTTTATAAAATGTAATGAAAAAGGGAGATATGAGAAGTGTTAGACAACAGAAAAAAACTCTGGAAAAAAGATGCTGAAGATGTCAGAGAAAGAAGATCCTAGGCATTTAATATCTTGGTATTGATGAAATTAAACATCATGACAGCATTAGGGATGGTAGGTTGTGCTGAATCGTGATCTCACACCAGCTGGCATGGCTTGACATGCTTTTTTAACTGTAAATTGTGCTCACTGATGTTACATCTACACTTTTTTTTTATAATTCAAATTTGTTTCCTTAACTTTGGTTCATGCCTTTGTCTTAATACACCATAAGTTGATACTGATACTCTGCTGGTGTTTGATAAATATGTGATAAAAGTCAAGATAAATAATCATACTCTATTTTAAACCAGTTCTCTTGTCGGTTTCTTTTGTGTTACTGTTTTGTTGATTCCTGAAGAAACAGGTTTGATTCCGGTGTACCATTTACTTTCTTTCATTACTGCTGTTTGATGCTTCTATGATCCTAACGCTATTGTAGGTGTTTGTCATTTCATTTTAGCTTATTCAACTCCAGATTGAAAATAGTGTTCTGAGTTCAGATTGACATAGACTTGTATTAACTGCAGTAAAACTGGTGATTGGAGGGATGATGTGAAGAATAAAAATAATAATAAACAATGTTACTGATAACAGTATGCTAATTGTAGCAAGATATCACAGTAGCTAATGGTTAATATGCTGGTCAGTAGTTTAGGCCAGTTCAAGACCAACTCTGAAATGTGGTGAGTTTTTATTCAGACTAGTCAGCTTTGAAGTTCACCCAGCTTTTTGAAATGGGGGGTCAGTGATATTATCTGAGAAAGAAATGTGATCTGGCATGATAATATCCACACTGTTCATACATTTGTCTATGTTTCTGGGAAAATGTGGGGATCAAATTACCCATACATATATCATACTGCCTGATAAGTAATTTTGTTTTCCAAGACATCACAGAACAATGTGCACAGGTTCTGCATGTAAAAACCTTTTGCCAGAAATATGTGTTGTAATAAATAAACAAGTCATAAATTACGTATGACCTATTTTTGTTTGTTAAGAAAATAGTTTAAAACAGGCTGTTCTGAACTAATCTTGGCTATTCTCAGCCAATCTTCAGTAGTAATTGCCTAATCCTATTTTGCTGATTAAGTTTCTTTATAGTTGATTCTGCATTATTGAATGGCAGTCCAGCCTGCCTAGGGTGAAGTGTGTCAACCTGCGCATGCTTTGGGGAGAAATCAGGACACACACGCAAACATGAATGTTGATTGGCTAACTAACTTGTGTCACATCATGGTGTTGTTGCTATCCCCATCAAAATTTAAAAAAAAAATAGATCAAAATTGTACAAACAAAAAACTTGATTGTAAAATTTTTAAAAATTGCAATTCTAGTAGTAAGTGAACAAGACCAATTAAATCATAAGGTCTAACCTCTGTTTTTTCTTGCAGCTTTTATCTTCTAACTACAATCTGATTTCATTATGTTCCTATGCCTTTTCTGAAAGTTGTGTTAGCTTGATGGTTAATCAGGTAATCATGCGAAGGACAAAAGATTGGGTTCAATCCTGCTCAACAACTATGTTAACCCAGCCTTAAATGGGTGTCTGATTTTTCTAAGGAAACTAGGGCTGCGAGGCACAATACTGACTACATTGCCCATAAAATGAACTGTTTATATTTAAAACGAATATGGTCACTAACACCATACCTTCCATATGCCCAATTTTTGCTCAGCCTTTTCCACCAACGGAGAAGTTTCTCACGGATCTAGACATCTTTGGTTCTCAGTTTTTGTCTACAAATAGGCAGCTTCTCTTCCCTAAATTTCCCATACATTATTTGCCTAGGATGGAATATGGTTGTAAATTCTTCTAACATATTGTCATAATAGATGATGGTCTAGAATGCTGCAGAATTTCTGAGCTAGTTGATAATATATCTGGATACAAATAATAATAAATGAATATTATTATGGAGGGAAGCTTCTGAGGCGATAGATCAGCGAATAACTTTAGGGGAAGAGGTATGTTTACAACACTAGGAAAAAATCACAAATAATCAACAGAAGAAGAACAATAGACAGCCCGAAGCAGGATTGAACCCGTACTCCTGAACACAGCACTTTGCCACGAGAACCAAACACTAGAGCACATGGCCATTTAAGCTACCTAAAAAAAAGTAGCTATCGTTGGTGATATCTTTCATGCATGTGTACTCATGACTATAGCATAGGGTTATGAACACAACTTGGGAATAAATTGTATATCTGTTATTTTCCAAGACAAGTATCTCCCGGATAGGGTATGGCTGAATACTTGCATTGCAGACAGTTATAGGACGAAACAGCACAAATAGTAGTATCCAGTGATTAAGACTGGAGACAAATAATAATAAATGAATATTATTATGGAGTGAAACTTCCGATGTGATAGTTCAACGAATCATTTCAGGGGAAGAAGTATGTTCTTTGATAATATATTAGGATTTTAATCATTATTATTGTGATGTTATTCTATACACTTTGAGTTAATTTGCCAAAATGTTGTAACTGCTTTGCCATTTTGCAAGTTTAATCAATAATAATAGAAATTAATAATAATTATAAATCTAAGTAGTTTTGGTCGCTAATGACAATGAATTTTCTGAATACTGTCCTCAAAACAAAGAAATAAAAAATTGATTGCCTTATACTTTTTGTTTCCTGTGGAAGTAATTTTTCTGAAACATTTTTTGATTGTCCTGTGATATCTTCACATCATTGTTTACACATACATTGTTTATTATTATTTTTAGGGTTTGACTGATAATTTTTTATAATTTAATTATATAAACCTGTATGTACAGTTTAAACTGTAGTCTGATAAATTTTGTCATAGATTTTGATCACCAGTATGCTGTTTTGAAAATAAATGAATGTACTAATGCTGAGATCTAAAGACTTACTACATATTTGACTCAAACTGGCTGTTTGTATTGAATGTTCTTATTTAGTATTTGAAACAGGCCTGCAAGTTCATTGTTATGTAAAAACAAATCAACAGGCCATTTCTTTTTAAAACCTATAACTTATATAGCATTCTTACAAAACCTTGAAAAAAAATGAAACCTTTGAAATGTGGATTTATAGAAAAGAAAACAAACGATGAAGTCTTAAAACAACTAAACATGAAAAGATAACTACTAAATACAATTCAAACAAGACAAATGAGATTTTTGGGGCAACAGCCTACTAAGATTAATTTTGGAAGGAAAAATACAAGGTAAAAAAGGCAGACCAAGACTAACATGAACGAAAAACATTAAAAATTGGACACGTCATCCTCTGACAACCTGCACCATCAAAGCATAAGACAGATGGCGCTCCATGGTGGCCAAACTTCTACACGGAGACGGCACTCAGTGACGACAAAACTTTATATTTTCCTGCATTTATTCTTTCACCTTTTTTTTTTAGGGGGACTTCAGTATAATGTTTAGAATACCATTCACGGATAAAAGGAATATGACATCATGGATGAAGTCAGCGCACAGAGAACTTTTAAAACACACTATAATTTCAATTTCCTGGTTATATCATGAGAAGATGAAAGTTTGAGAAAATTATTCTTGATGGCAAGATATAAAGAAAGAGAAACAGAAAAACATTAACAGAAACTGCAAGAAAGCTTACCAGTCTAGATGGAAAGAGCTAATATTAAAGCTGATAAGGGACATATGAACATTTTTAAAAATGTAAGAGGTTTCAATTAATATGAAATTATTAACGGTAGTCATGGAACTAATTATTCTCAACTGAAATCAGGTAGTAAAAATATGGTTTTAAAAGTTACATAAATATTATAAATTAAGAATGTTTTGTTGTTGATTCACCACCAGTGAGGAGCCGCGATAGCTCAGTGGTTAGTGAACTGGACTACCACGGACAAGGGGTAGGGTTCGATCCCAACCGACGGCTTCCGGGTTCACCCAGCCTTAAATGGGTACCGGATTTTTTTCTGGGAAAGTAAAGCAGCAGGGGCATAATACTGACCACATTGCCCCAAAAATCATGTGCTGAAGGTCTGTAAAATATAGGGTCACTAACACCATATTTCCCTATACGCCACTTGGCGTGACGGGGTACTTTACTTTTTCACCACCAGTGAAACTTAAGTATATCAAAAAAGGTAAGGTAGCAGTCACAAACAAATGTAAATGTTTTAAAAAATTGCTCAAGAGTAAAGATGGTAGATAAGATTCCCACCCACCATGTCTTAGAAGCCATGATCCACATTTTCTACCTATATTGTTGTTGTTGCGTTTGCCAGCTTTCAACTCTGACGAAGTCCCAAAAGACTAGGAACTAAATTTTGCGTGTTAATCCATTTTTCCCTGGCAGCCGTGTGCACAGGGGTCCCTCGCCGCACAGGCAGATAACTCAGACTTCGGAGGTAATGTTTTTTCCAATACCTATATAATTGACTATTGAAATGCTCAATTTCGTCTCCAGAGCACAAATGTCTGTATCAGAATTGAACAGGTCTTGGACATTATTCTTACCTAACCATTATGCCAGTGACAACAACAATACAACCAAAATTAAGAATCCCATCTGAGAGCATGTAATCCACAATGCTTACAAATATATAAAAAATATTAGAGTCAGCGACTCTGGGTTATGCCAGTATATATCAGATATATGTCTGATATTGTAGACACTAGCTTGGCCATTGTGCTATTATATTTAGATTGTTACATCAACACATTGAGTGCTGTTCCAAGGTCATCATTGGAATTGTTTGACATCAAGTATTTAAATGTTACAACTTATTAATATGGACTGCTCTGCCAAGACAATCGCAGTTTTCACTTTAGAGATTGCGCATCACCTTTTCGTGCATTGTTGGCTGCATTTATTAGAGTAATTGGGATTTTATGGGTGCAGCCATTATTGTGTGTGCTATGTCATCACAATGGCTGATTGTATATCAGTATATCCCTAAAACGGCCATATGCTAATAGTGAAAGGCGTAATGGAGTTTCGTACATGACTTCACAGCACTGGGGTGAGTCCCGAAAGTATGTTAGTCAGGAGGGATTCATAATTTCACAAATTCACATTGCAGGGAGATCTTACAGTCTGTTGTTTGATGTGCGACGGGGATAGTCCAATGACTAAATGTTTCATATGTTCGGATTTGGAGTCAAGGTGATGTCCTAGCATCATCAAGCGCTATACATTTTTAAAAAAAAATATGACGATCATCATTTTCAGGAAGACGTGAACTTCCGGTCAATATGGTGGGTAGGCGGCAGGGATCATTAGAGGCTATGTCTGAAAAGTGTTCCTTGTTGCAGTGTCCTCTTATTCCAAGTCCGGCTTGTTGCAGGAGCTACTGAGTTAAGTGCTCTGTGCACACCGTGAGTTGTGCGTTTCATCTGTTTTGATCGTGTTTCGATATTCCGATTGTTTGCGATGAGTAATGATATCGTATGATGGAGAACAGATGGCTGTGTTCACTTTCTGTGCAGTTTCGCCTTATGTCTTTTGGCGTGTGCTGAGACTGCTATGATGGGGATTATAGCTACCTTTCTTTGTTTGGAAGATGAGATAGTAATTCGGATGATTCCACTGGCACGGGCGGTTGAGCAATTATGGATTTTAATTCGTTTGCAGTGATACCGGGGCCTTCCACAACCATTTAGATTGTTTCCTATTTGTGTTATCATATGTGAGTATAAGATCAACGGCCAACAGCAAGAAATCATTCCTAATACTACTTAAAGAGTCTTTATGATTAGAACACACGAGCAGTGAATGAGTGGTGAAGATCTCAAACACAGTCTTCTTCATGATCCATGATGGTCTAAATACACAGCAAAATCTAATCACTGAAGAATAAGAAAAATATGGGGACACCTTAAATTGCAGTGACTGATTCAACATTTTTTTACATTAAAATTATCACAAAACCTGATATTATTACTGACACAAATAAACAAAGAGAATATTGTACAACATACATTTTATTTATTAATTATCACTGTATGTAAAGATGATATTCTAAACATTGATCTGTAAGACCACAATTCAGTTTCCATAGATTTTGTTGTCTTTCTCAATTATTTGGAAAATTGAATATGAAGACTAAAATCATAGCAAGAAAACTATTTGATAGTATATTGAAATGATTATATAGTCTCTATACATACTTGTAAAATGTGGCAACAATTTGAAACAGGTGCTTGATAGTAGTAGTTGACTATGCTCTTTTTTCCAAGATCATTATGAGCCATAGCAAATAGTCTATAGTTCATAGCTGTATGGTGTCATATGTATTTTAGTTGCCTTTCTTATTTTGGAAATATAACCTGCATATCACTCTTCAACTTCAATTCTAAAAATTGTAACTGGTTAGAAGAAGTTATAACTTAACTTTAAACAATATCTGTGGTTAAAAATTGAACATTTAACGGTAAAAAATGTAATTTACTCAATCTCTCAAATGTTTCTTCTCATATTTTCTCATAATCTACTAAAAATATCACTATCTATCAACCTTTAACTTCAGATGGTAGATGTACAACAATCGCTCAGGCAGACGGTGTGCACAGCCCATTTTTTTGTCAATGGAAATAAGAAAAATAACTCTTCAGCGTTATGTGGAGCCTCTATTAACAAACGGATGTGAAGCCTAGATAATAGAACAGAGAAGGAAATTGTTGGAGTTCACAGAAATGTGGTCTTACAGAAGAATGCTGAGAAAAGATACAAAACAGTATAAAAGAAGGGTTTTGCAGGAAGTCAAAAACAGAATTGGAAAACAGCTGTAGAGAAAGAAAGTTGCGGAGAGACATGATCATGATTGAAAATGACCTATTTATTTATTGTCGTTTTGAGCTGAAGACAACATATAGGGCAGAAGTTCAAGATTCTTCATGTCCAATGAGATTTGTTATTTAACGTCAGACTTTGCACAGTACCCGCATTGTTTCACCAACCATCCCTGCTCTGGGCAAGCCTTTTTATCAACCCCCACAAAGGAGCTGGTAACTGCTGTTGTTTGTCTCTGACCTTAATCCTCCTAATTGTGTTTCTCAAGGTCAGCCTCTTCTTTTGCCTTCTGTTTCCCATTTGAGGATTAACTCTGAGATTCTGTTGTCGCTTCTCATCACATGGCCAATATATGTCCACCTACTTTTCTTGATTATAGTTGGATGTATGCCTATTTCACTTCTACACTAGTCTCAAATTTGTTCCATGGCAAACAACATAAGAAGAAAAAAAAATCACAGACAAAAAATTAACTGAACTAGAAAAATTATATGTTTGTAACATTCACAAAATGGAACCACTTCCCTAAAATATCAGTTGTATGAATAATGGGAATGTAGCAAATTTAGGTTATCTTAACCTATATATGGTGCAAGATTTCTGGAGTTTGAACAAAAATGGGGCTCAGATATTAACCCTACCAGACCTGAGGCCCTGAACCTAACTGTCCCATATATCTGGGCTCCTGAGCATTAAAGAGAAAAAAACCAAAATGATATAGAAAAAATGTTAGTTACAAGCAAACAAGTGGTTAGAATAAGATAGAACTTGGAGACATTGTAGAAAATAGGTCTACCGTTCATCTAGCATAAATATACCACCTTTGTGTGTCAATCCACCCAGCAGGATGAGCCTTGTTTCACACAGAGGTACCCCCATCAGCTATTTGAGGGACGCACCCCCCCCCCCCCACCCAAAAAAAAAAAACCCTTACTATCGATCTAGCTCTACATCTATAAGGTTCAAGATTCTCCCCATCACTCGAGCTCTCACTGTCTGTGTCACTTAAACTGGAAACATATTTTTTTATGGAAATCTGACTCCTCAAAGTCTGAATCAACCAAAATATTGATCTCCTGTTGGAATGTGAAAAGCTTAGACCTACTTCTGTTGAAGTGCTTGGTTCATCAGCTGCTCGTTTCATGGTGAATTTTCAGAATTTGTTCACGTCAAACGACACAAGGTCAATTCAAACACATGGGGTGGGGGCAGACATTTGCAATGGCTAACCATGAGGTTTGGCCATGATTGGTTGGTTATTTTTAGTTTATGATGCATTTTTTCACATACTAGGCAAAATACCAAAAATTAGGGACAGCGGCATAGCAGCAGATTCAGAAATTACTGAAAACTAGGTACAACGGTCTGGTAGGGTTAAAACAAACAGCTATTAAGTGGTACTTGATTCCAACAACATCCTGATCAATTTTATCATTAACTTTTATCCATGCCATGAAATAATAATGCCCAGTATATTCTCTCACCTTCATCATCTTGTCTCTTTTTCTGGAAATCTTGCATATTGTAACACCATTCTAAACTTCTTCAATGAATAAGGTATTATATGACTGCTTATTTCAAGTAATAGTCATAATTTTTTTGGTGTTTTCTGATGGTAATGGACTTCACTCAGAACATCGTCATTAGTTGTTCTTATGTGTCAATTAAATTCATCACTCATAAATATTCTTCTATAAGAGCATATCCATGTGGCCTAATTCTCTGTTGATTATCTGGACCGCTCACTACACAAACTAAATCTTATTGAGTAAGCAAGCCATCTCTACATATAAGTGGATTGCTGGTTTTGCAGATCATCTATTTCACAAACTACATAACTGCTGGGTATGTTGATCATCTATTACACAAACTACATCTCTACTTATATGTGGATCATCCATTTCACAAACTACATCACTGCTGGTTTTGAGGATCATCTATTTCACAAACTACATCGCTGCTGGTTTTGAGGATCATCTATTTCACAAACTACATCTCATCTGGTTTTGTGGATCATCTATTTCACAAACTACATTTCTGCTGGTTTTGTGGATCACCTATTTCACAAACTACATCTCTGCTGGTTTTGAGGATCATCTATTTCACAAACTACATCTCATCTGGTTTTGTGGATCATCTATTTCACAAACTACATTTCTGCTGGTTTTTTGGATCATCTATTTCACAAACTACATCTCTGCTGGTTTTGAGGATCATCTATTTCACAAACTACATCTCATCTGGTTTTGTGGATCATCTATTTCACAAACTACATCTCTGTTGGTTTTGAGAATCATCTATTTCACAAACTACATCTCTACATATAAGTGGATTGCTGGTTTTGCAGATCATCTATTTCACAAATTACATAACTGCTGGGTATGTTGATCATCTATTACACAAACTACATCTCTACATATAAGTGGATCATTTATTTCGCAAATTACATCTCTACTTATACAGGGATCATACATTTCACAAACTACATATCCACTGGGTATCTGGATAATCTATTTCACAAACTATATCTCTACTGGGTATGTGGATCATCTATTAAACAAACTATATCTCTACATATAAGTGGATCATCTATTTTGCAAACTACACCTCTACTTATTTGTGGATCATCCATTTCACAATCTACAACCTCTAGTGGGTATGTGGATCATCCATTTCACAATCTACAACCTCTAGTGGGTATGTGGATCATCTATTTCACAATCTACAACCTCTAGTGGGTATGTGGATGGATCATCCATGTCACAAACATTTCCCTCTTGGTTGAGTAAACTATTCATCTCACAAACTACATCATTTTGCTACAGTTTATTTCTTTATTTCTATTCATATAATCAATACATCCACACCACCCCCCCCCCCCAAAAAAAAAAAAGATTTAAAAAAAAAGAAAAAAAGAAAGAAATCTTCTAAACAAGATGACCAGATAATAAATAATTTAACAATAAAAATATGCAGACATGATTTCACTACAGTCTTCAATGACTGGCCGTCTCTTTATTTGAAAAATACGAGTATATTTGTACAACGCCTCAATGCTAACAGGTTCAATGGTAAACACCACATTCAAATAATCCATAAACCACAAACATAATTTATATCATAAGTCATGATAAAACAATGTAAGTAATATTTGTTTAAACTTGGAACAAAATAACAATATTCTTGTTATGTGGTGGCAAACAAATAGAGGATTCCCTGCAGATACCCAACAATCTCGTTGCCTCCCAATTTAGACTCACCATAGAGTCTGTCCACAAAAGTGATTGGAACCTGTGGGATGTAGCAGCAAGAAATGCCTAAATGTCTTTCAAGAAATAAAACTAGGACAACTATAATGTTCTATACAATTGAGATAAAACTATGTACAACAATGATTATAAGCAAGTGAGATTAAAGTAGGACAATTATGATTATAAACAAGTGAGATAAAACTATGTACAACTATGATTATAAGCAAGTGAGATAAAATTAGGACAACTATGATTATAAGCAAGTGAGATAAAACAAGGACAGCTATGATTATAAGCAAGTGAGATAAAACTAGGACAACTATAATTCTAGAAACAGAGCTAAAATGAAAACAATTATGGTTCTACACAACAGAGCTAAAATGAAAATAATTATGATTCTACACAACAGAGATAAAACTAGAGAAACAACTATTATTTTAAACAGCATCCAGAGAGAGAACAAGGTCAATTAAGACATTTCAAGCAAGCACAACTTTGTGACACTATATAAGGTAAAAGACAGATTTCTTATAAAGCATTTCCTTGACCTACTATGATATTGGTCATTGTTGTTGGTGCTGACTTAAACCTACTTTCATTCTCTTCTATTGGAGCTCTTTGTGCACTAACACAGTCAAGACCTGTCTTTAACCCTAGATTACGATACTGTAGTAAAAATTATTGCATCAAAACAAATTCTTCAAAATTTGACATTTTACTGTGCTCAAACATCCACCCTCCTCTCCATGCATCCTTCTAATTACCACTTCCGGTGACCCCTGAGTGTTTGATTTATTTTAATTATTCTTGGATTTTTTCCTTCTGATTTTGTGAGATATGATCTCATATAATACCAAAAAAAAATGGACAATTAAAAAATATTTGGTAGATTTTAATTTTTTTTCCTTTGCTGTGACCAGGGAAATTCCATCGGCTACTATATACTATCTATCTATTGACCTTTCGAGCTGTAGCTGGCCCACAGGGCATAGACCAAGATACTCCCTCTCTTATCTGAATTTTTTTTTTTTTTTTATTTCTAGCAGTTTTCAATTCTTTTAAAGATATTTTATCAAATCTCGCCATTTGTCTCTGTTCTGTGCAAGCAGCTCTATCTCATTGAGGGAGCTGATTACTATATCAGGTCTACTATATACTACTATATTATAAATATGTCAACCACAGATATGTATCATAATCTAGGGTTCAGTTAGTTTACTTTAGTCGATAGGTCATACTCATTGCACATCAAACAAGCCCATAAGTGCTCATATCCCTTCCAAAGAATATCCATCAACGTGTAGCAACTAAAAACGAGAAGCTTTGTAGGTGTAATTACAGAACCTGGGAGAGTGTCATGTAACAACGGCGATAGCCAAGATACGAATACAGAATTTCTACTAACAATATAGTTATAGATAAAATATTTAGATGGCCACAGTAAATATTATGTGTAATGACTAACTTTAATATGCAACCAAGATATGTATCCATATCCAGGTGACTTATGAAGTGTAGCTCAAGAATTGTATGAATAAACCTTTGTACAGTGGCGTATACTGGTTTTGGGGTCTGGGCCACCGCTGACATAATAAAGACATATAGGCTAACATGAAGTAATATTTGCTAATGACATCACTACATTTTAAATTACTTACTTATTTATATGTAAACTCTATCCGTCTTGTTTGGGACGAAAATGTCTCTATGACTTTGTCATTGAAAATACTATTGGGTTGGTTTCTAAGTTTCTGAAGGAATGATATCTCAATGGACATTATTGTCAAACCAGATAAGAGTTTTTGTGTCTGAGTTGAGCGACAATAAGATTTGATTCTCTTGAGAGCAGAAAATTTTCTTTCTACAGATGCTGATGCGCATAACGAAGTTATAAATAGGTTAGGAAGTTCCAGTAATCAGACATAGTTTCTCTTTCACTTTGTGACACTTCTGATTGGCTAGAGCTAAAAATAACCCATGAAACCGCATTCCTCTAGCGGTAGCTTCCTCCCGTATTATTTTCACTTGATTTTTTTAAATGTCAAAGTCATTAATTCTAAGTTGGAGAGAAGAGAACTGTACCGCTGGTTATTAGCGGTTTCATGTACTATATATAGAGTAGTTTCTGTTTCATTCACAAACGTTATAGTGGCCATAGGAAAATCTTGCTTTAATAAATGCAAATCAAAGCAAATAAATAATATTGGCCTACAAAATGTGTAATAGAATATTCAAAATTTTTAAATATAATAATGAAAAAAATATAATAAATTATCATTTCCTTTTGTATTTCGTTAATATGTTCAGGCTGCCAGCGGTAGTTGTGGTAGCATAGAGAATATGCCACTGCATTTGTACGAGATCTAGACAATGTTTTGTGTCATCATATGAAGTGTCAAGCACAAGTGATGTTCACAATATTTTAATTTGCAGTTTCTGTGTTGTGAATTATCACATCGTGTTGAGCACATGGGCAACTGAGAATTGTCTATGTGTCCAGGATTGTTTGGACTAACATGTTCTCTATCCTTTGTTATAATTAATCATGTTGTAGTGTCATTTTTTTATTGGTTTCCGGTTGGATCCAAAATGGAGGATTTGTTTTTCTCCCACTTGGTACAGAACCATTGATCAAAGACTTAACAAGTCGCTGTAGTACAAACGCTTTTGTTAATGAAACCTCGACCTGATACAGAATGTCACCTTGGAAGAACATTGATCAGAGAGGCAAGAGCAGTAGGAATCGGCTCACTCAATAAGATAGAGTTGTTTGCACAGAACAGAACAGAGACAAATGGCGAGATTTGATAAAGGATCTTTACAAGGATTGAAAACTGTTAGAATAAAAATTTAGATAAGAGAAAGAGTATCTGGGTTTATGCCCTATGGGCCGGCTATGGCTTAAAAGGTCAATAGATACTTAGTGTCATGGGTACAATGATATGGTCACAGACACACACTTAAATGTAAGGAAACAAATGGACTTTGAAAATACAAACCTCTGCAACAGAAAAACCAAAGTGTCGTGCACGCACCATCATTTCTATCTGGAAAGTGTAACCTTTACACACACACGAGTTTATCAACTTTTCCAGCACAGGTTTGCGGTACAGACGGAAACTACCAGTCAGATCCGTTACACCAGGTCGGAGAAGTACTTGTGATACATAGTTTGCACCTCGGCTGCATAAAATATTTTGAAAACATGAACTACAAATAAATTCATAAACATGATATTGTATGGTTAGGTTTACTACTTTACTTTATCTTACTATGACATTAAACTATATCATAGGATACTCTTATTTTTTATACTTGAGATGCATTTAAAAATAACTCATTAATGTATATATTTACACATTTTCATCAAATGGCATTTTAACTCACTTAATACTCAATATTTGAAGTCTGGAAACATTAACTCACTTTTAATGGAGGACAGAAGTGGTGATCATATTAGATGTTAGCAGTTTAGTAAACAAATTTGTGGCTGTATACAATGTGTGAAAACTAATGAATTGGAAGAATAAATATCATCATCATCATCACCATCTTCTAGCTTGTCCCAGTTGTAGTCTTGTTCCCATAACAATTACTCTGAGGTTTTCATGTTGTTTCTGCAATAGTCATTCACAGCTAGTCTGTAACATTTTGCACCTATTTTCTTCCAGGTTTTTCTTTCTCTCTCTCTCTCTCATTTATCTGGAACTATGTCTTCTAATATTATCTTCCTTAGGTCAACTAGATATGAAGATGAAGAAGAATTTGACAATTCTTACTTGGATTGTATCAAGAATGAAAAAGTTCACAAAAGGATACAAAATGCACTTGGAGCATGTGATGATACTTTGACTATTGTGAAGAAACTCAAAATGAAATGGTTTGACCATGTATCTCAATCACCTGATCTGGCAAAGACTATTCTACTGGGAGCTGCAAAAGAAGGAAGAAAGAGGTAGACAGATAAAGAAATGGGAAGATAACATCAAAGAATTGATTGGCCTTGACTTTTAGAATCCCAAACAGTGGTTGTAGATAATGATCAACAGAAATAGTTGATGAAGTCTGTTAGTAGCACTCCAATGGCTAGATGGGTTAAAGGATAAGGCAGGAAGGGAGAAAGGAAAGAACAAAAGAAATGAAAGAAGGAGGGAAGAAAGGAAAGGAAAGGAAAGGAAAGGAAGGAAGGAAGGAAGGAAGGAAGGAAGGAAGGAAGGAAGGAAGGAAGAAAGGAAGGAAGGAAGGAAGGAAGGAAGGAAGGAAGGAAAGGAGAGAGGGAGTCAGGAAGGAAGGAAGGCTATTGTCTATTTACATGATCAAAACATTTTATTTTCCTGGAATTTAATCTTCAAACAAATATACACATTTACAACAAACATAGTTGATACCTGATCAGTTTTCTCTTGAAATTCCACCCATACACTCCACCGTTACCAACATATCTGGTGCCTGTGACAATGTCGTAATCTTTCTCTGCCTGCTTTCTACGGGCCCACACACAAATTCATAAAAAATATTAATTTTAAGTTTATGTGATTTTTTTTTTTTAACCTTGTAAATTTGTTCTCATTAACAAGTCTGATTAATATAATATAATAACATTTAAATATAATTAATTAAATTTATTTATAGAGTATACTCTATAGAGATCTATAGTATATACTCAAATACATTAAACCTATATTACGACTCTGTTGTAAGAATTACCACCTCAAAATACACATTTTTGAAATCTGATGTGGGCAAACATTACCTCCCTCCCTATACCTTTCCTAATTACTATTTCCGGTGACCCCTGAGGATTGGTTTGTTTCCTTTGATGTTGGATTCTCTTTTTCAAGTGCATCATAAACAGTACAACTGTATTGTACAAAGCGGGATTTTTTTTTTTTAAATAAAAAAGTTTGCAAGTTTTCAAGAAATTTGTCTTTTTTCCTTTTCTCTTTTTTTTTCTTATCACGAGGGGGGAAGGGGGGAAATCTCCTCGACTGTCAGCAAGACATAAAACAAACCTTTGTAACACAGGACAGACAGCGAACAATGCTTAGAGAGACCTGAACATATGGTTGGATTGAGGGACTTACGGCTGCAGTGAATGAATGGACACTGTAACACCTCTGGTAGCTGCGGCACCATGTGTTTGAATTTCAGGCCATAAATCTAACGTAACCCAGGAAATAATGACAGCATCTGATTTGCATATGTCTGCTTGAGTAAACACACAGCTGTGTAGCAACATAAGTTCCAAGAAAATCGTATTTTTCGAACTCCAAATGTAACAATTAGTAGTAATTTTTACGACGTTATAGTGAAAACATAACCCACAGATATGTATCATAATCCAGGGTTAAATTAACATCTAGCTAAACAGTTTACAAATATTAACTATGATCCTACTGGTAACAATTTATTTCACAGATGGCAGAAGAAAGGATTCAACAAAATAACACAAAGTAGTTCTTTTTTATAGTCTTGTGGATAAAAGACAAAAAATAAAAAAACAAAACCCAATGCTTCAGCTCAAAAGGTCTTCAACAGGGACAAACAAGAGTCAAAACAGATTACTTCCTATATTCTGTTAAACAAAATAGCAGGACTGTAAAATGCTATTTTGTGTCATAGTAAAGTAAAGTACCCCTGTCACGCCAAGTGGCGTATAGGGAAATATGGTGTTAGTGACCCTATATTTTACAGACCTTCAGCACATGATTTTTGGGGTAATGTGGTCGGTATTACGCCCGTGCTGCTTTACTTCCCCAGAAAAAAATCCAGTACCCATTTAAGGCTGGGTGAACCCGGAAGCCCGTCAGTTGGGATCGAACCCTACCCCTTGTCCTTTGTAGTCCAGTTCACTAACCACTGAGCTTATTTTGTGTCATACTGGGTAAATTTTAATGAATGGTGCAACATGTGTTTAAGCATATTTTTATAAAGAAATTACCTGTTATAGAAAAATGTGTGAGGTATCAACAGAGGAGAGGAAAATTCTTAAAGTTATCTTACATTATTTACATTACAAGAATTCACAAACATTCAATGTGTGAGCCAAGTGTTCCCATGTTCAGGTAGTAGTCAAGTTCTTGCCAGACGGGGCTCAGCTTGTTCACATCTATGGACCAAACATGAAATGTGCCTGTGCAAATACTAATGTAAATTTTGACACCTTTCCTTCCATTTGATGACTAACTACAGTGATCTCTGCAATATTGCCATTTTGGCACGCAAGGTTTCTGTTTTTGAGATTGTGGTTCTGCCCTATGTGCCTTCTTCGGCTCGAAAGGACAGTAGATAGATAGTAGTGGGGTGTGATAAACACTCCAAGGTATGGTGACAGCTTCACAAGGAAGGAACACAACACAATACTGTCATTTCAGCCTGTGGCCTTCTTCAGAATACAGGGACAACGACAACAGATGATGAAGCACAATAATCTATAACTACATGTCTGATGATAAAGTTAAGGGAGAGGTGAACAGACAGAGGACGAGTAAAATGTTGAGATAAAAAAAGAGAGAGAGAGATATGTGCTACATGGGGGAGGTAGGATGAGTGTAGAGACATATAAAAAATCGTAAGATTACTTTGCTACCAGCTTTACCGCAGCATTGCATTTATTTGCCTGTTCACTAGATTTTAATAATACTCTGTTGACAGCCAATTTCTCAATAAACTCTCTGTTCTCAGCTCTAAAGTGTCATCTACAAGCAGTCCCTTTCAGATACACCAAAGACACACACAAAAATATACAACACATTTTTTTCTGTTATTTATGAAATGCAAATGATGATCATTTTACAGTTTTTCACCCACTTTTAATTTCAACTAATTGACAACATTCAGATAAACTTACTTGATGAAGTCTGGTATGAACTTTGGCTGAAACAGGAGAAAGAGTAACATTTAAATAATGTGCAAAAAAAATAACTTTATCATATCATAAAAGTTTTTAAAAAAAGACATTATCTCATTATCTAGTTAGTGAATTATATAATATATAATTATATATATTGTAACTTATGAAAAACGTTAAAAAAGAAGTTATGTCTACCTTCTTTGCTTTGGTCATGCCTTAAGAGGAGAGCTTGGATATAATGTAATAACAGGCAAGACAAAAGGAAAGAAGAAAATAGAAAATATTAGACAACTTAACAGTCCGGCATGGAAAGTGATTAAAGTCTTTAGTTCAAACTGGCGTCACCACATTCAGGGCATTCCCATATCTAATCCATCACCTGTTCCAACAACCATCGAACCAAATTATTGTTCCTGTCCTGTATTGATTGACAGTGTTGTGTTTTTTTGCAGCTGAAGATGATTTTTTTGTTTTCACCATTCCTTTGACATATGGATTATCCTCAGCTTCTTTATCCCTATCCTGTGAGAGGTGTTTTTTAAAGCTCTCCCAATATCATATATGTCCATTTTTAAGGTTTCTTGGGCAATAGCAGACCCTGCCAACATGTCAGCTATCTCATTTCCACAAACTCCCATGTGTCCAGGGCAATATATCCACGTTAGGCTGCTAACATAGGTTAGCATAGCACATGTGCAATTCTTCATTCCCTGAGGAGTGTGTTCTTGTCATTTTAGCATGCCTTGTGAGTCAGTCAAGATGAATACAAATGATTAAAATACAGAAATATATTTATGTCACGGCACCTGATGAATATATATGCAAGTGCTTCGAAAAACTCTAACATGATGAGAAAATATGACTAAAACTGTGATTATAATTACTTACATGATGGGAGAGATCAGCATCAAGTATGACAATGAAGTTGCCTGTTGCATGTTTGATTCCATGGATGTATGCTGTGCCTGCATGTTCAAATTATAGAATTAAATCTGAAACGATTTACTTCCAGAAGTCAATTAATTTATACGCAAATGTTAAATGTGTTTAAAGTAATATTAAGGCTCTACATGCTCTGAAAGTCAGAGGTCTTCTTCAATCATCATCAAGTACCATGCTTGCTAGCATAAGTGATCGTTAATGTCTCTCCACAACTTTTGATCTCGACAACTGTTTATCATTTCTGTTGTTAACCTTCTGCAGAGCCATTCTCTTAAGCTGTCTGATATCTTTTCTCTTTGCTTCCCTGTATCTCTTCGTCCCTCATCTTTCCCAGTTGTGACAATATATTACTGCTGTTCCCTTCTATTTACATGGTGAAAAAATGATGATTGTTTCTTCCTAATATTGGAAATTAGTGGCGACCCATGATTTATACAAAGAAGTTACAATGGTGGTTTTCTGTTGCCTTCCGGTGGTTTGTTTATAGTTGACTCTGCTCCGCTAGCCTTTGACTAAAAAGTCTCACCCACAAGGCAATGGGGCTGTTTTACTTTAGGGTACCCTCCGTTAGCCTTTTGCTCTCCCGAGCCTATCTGCAAGGTAGCAGGGCAGCCTCAGGTTGTACTGTCAGAGGTAAAATCTCATAACAATTTGTGCTCCTTTTTCTTTTTCAGAATGTTATATTTTCTAACATTTAGAAATGTTAACATAATACATTGTCTTACTAGTGATTTGATTTGTTATGTAATTAAAATAGAAATTTATATATATTTCTTTTAACCTTGGCAAAGAAGCTGGTGCCTGCTCTTGCTGCCTCTTGTCTCTGTGTTCTGAGTGTTTCTCTAGGTCAGCCCCTCTTCCTTTTACCTTCTGGTTCTCAGTTGAAGGCTTGCTTTGAAATTTTCTTGTCTCTTCTTTTGAGGGTTTTACATCCGAATAAACCATGATACTTCTACATCTGCCTGATGGCTACTAATTTTCATCATGCAGCAATAAGAGGATGTTAAATTGGTGTAGATGGTGGTGAGTTGTTGTTTACAACAAACTGCATTATTTTGCCTCTTTCAGACCAACTCTTCAGTTAGGCATTTTTGGGTATCAGACTTCCTACTCCTTTGTCTATTATGCAAACCTGAATCCTCTCAAAGAAGGCTTTTTTTTATGGAGCCCAAATCACTTATTCACAACATTTTTGTGTAACATAAAAGTTTGTTTTCATCATAACACTCACTGTATCAATGTCTTTCATATTTAAAATTACAAAACTTATAAAAATACAAATACGTACCTAATCCCAATTTCTGTCCTCTTGGACGAAGAATCTACAAGGAAAATAAAGATCAGCTAAAAGTTACGTGTGTGTAACATAAGTTAAATTTGAGAACAATCTCAACAATATTAAAATATTTGAGTTCATGTTTTATACTTCTTGCACTACACAAGCCCATAATCAATAACTGTGATGCATTATGGCATTCTGTATACTACCATTTTTTTTTTGCAGGGTGCCCTAAGCTTAGTCAAATATTCATTTTAAATTAGGGAATATATAAATACCATAAAATGTTGTTACTTGCTCCTTATTTCCCATAAATTTTTGCCTTCTGTCACCATTTGCTTAAATCTTTAATTTATAATACTATAACAAATTATTGTTATGTTTCATTTCAGCACTTTCTTCCTCATACCACACTCTACTACTGTAGTTAGAACTGTATATAAATTTCATGTATGACTTTGTAAAATGGAATTTCCTTTCATTGTTTCTAATTGCAGTTTTTATTTCTTCACTAAATTATCAGCATTGACTTGCTAAATTGCTCTTTAATTTTAGATCATTTTTATTTCTATTTTCCTACTTTCAATGTGTATTCTCTTGTTTAAGTATATTTAGCCTTCAGTCTAACAATTTTTGTTTCTGACAAGCACTTCATTTCAGCAAAAGAAGTCACTTTTTCCCCAACTATTAATAAATGCACAAATTCTAATGGGGAAATAACAATATTTATAAAACAATATGTTCTTTATAACAAGAATGCTTTGAATATACATACAATTTTGTCACTTCCATAGATTCTCTGCAATTCTTTGGCAACATCAAGTGTGCCATCAGGACTTCCATCATCAATTATGATAATCTCATAGTCATATTCACTGAAATGAAATCACAGACAAAATGAGACCTTAGGTGCTCACTAATCACATAATAATTAAAGCTAAACTGCGAAATAATAGAAATACACGAGGGTATTAATTCACTGCAGCGGCGGATACTCAGAGGAGGCAATGGAGGCCACGACTCCTGTAATATTTTATCACAATACATCACACAATCACATTCCAGCTCAATGAGCTCAATGTTAATGTACAACCAGCTCTCTTGTATAGCAGTGATAATAACTGAAGCTGTTACTAATAAATAGACTTCAATGTCTAAGGAGGTCAAACCTACTACAACCATACAATGGCATCTATTGATATTGCAATGTTTATGAGAACTAGGTAGGCCATTTCAACAATTTCTCCCTGTTTCCATGGCAACAAAAGAATGACAAATTAGATGACATTCTATCTTTTTATTGAAGCATTAGAAGTAACGCTGACAGGGAAAAGAATTTATGAAGTGCCTCCTGTTTGAATCTATGTGTTGTGTGTTTATATTAAAAAGAAACCTGAACAAAACAGTAAGAAAATTTAATTCATAACAAAATCATGATTTTTTCATGTTGTTGTTGTTATGGATACTGAAGCCTGTGAGCTGACACCCTTTGGTCCAATGTCATGTAACAATATCAACAGGTATTTTGAGTTCCCTTGTAGTTCCGTACAAGGTGTTCCAGCTGTTTTATCAGATGTTACTTTCATAACTTCTAATGCAAATAACTAAGATATTATGGAGTAATTATAATTATGTTAATTTAGGGCAATAGATGATAGAACTATATTCCATAGCGCATATTGCAGTAATGCTTATGTCACAAATTATCAGGTTAAGGGTCAATCTAAAAGTTCAGTCTCATGTCTCACCTCTTCAAGTTTCAAACTCACCGTCCACCACTAATCTATCTATCTATTATCCTTTCGAGCTGAAGACGGTACATAAGGCAGAACCACAATCTCAAAAACAGAAACCTTGCATGCCAAAATGGCACATATTGCAGAGGTCACTGCTTCTAGAATCTATGGCTCTGTTTCCATAACAATACTTTTTACAATGACAGCTTGTCAAGCCATCGATCAACCTCCTTAGTCGCCTCTTACGACATGCTTGGAAGGTCACAGCGTCACTATTCTTTACTCATAATGAGGTCCCGATAACACACAGGAAATACTGCTTTAAAAATGTAACAGGCTAAATTAATGTCTACAACCAGCAGCTTTTCTCAGAAAGGGGAAAAAAAAGGGATACTATGGAAATTAATTAAATATAATGTTGTTGTTATGGATCCAGCTACCTTTGAGCTGATGCCCTTCAGCCCAATGCCATGTAGATATTTACCTTTGAGCTGATGCCCTTCAGCCCAATGCCATGTAGATATTTTTAAGTTCTGCTGTGGTTCCGTACAGAGTGGTTACTTGGAGGGTCTTTGAGGAGATAGTGTTGTTCTGATGTTGATGAGCTTTGGACATTGAAACAGGTGGTGCTCTACAGTTTCTTGTGGGTGATTACAGAGTGGACATACTGGGGTATGGTTTCATTGTATTCTACTAATGTGGTTTTTCAGCATAACATATCCTATTCTTAGTCTGAAGATGGTGGTAATTAAATATAATAATAAGCCTTTAAAAATCCATATAAGAGAAATATGTAAGTCCTGGTAAACAATTCAACCTAAGGAAAGAAAAATTGAAACAAACAAGGGTAGGAAAGACTTGTTAGCCTGTGCTAATAAGACTGCTCTCCTAACAGAGACAGCTCTGACTACAAGCAACTGCAGCCTTGAAGGAAGGTCAAGAAAAATCTAGTGAAGCAGTCATGAATAAACCTGTGCTGAAGACAAATATAATGTGACCAGAAGAACCAAAGCACAAGGCAATACATTCTGTTAATAAACAAAGAAAAAGAACTAAATACATCCACTCATGTGTTTACCTAAGGGCTACTCATCTTTGTTACCTACCCTTAAAAGGACATTATAAGTACATATTTACATTATGTCATGGCTTTTTGAGGTACAGAGTTTGCCTTACCTTTTCAGTCCTAACTTTACTGGTTAATGTATTTTCACTTTTGGTGAGTTGGTGTACAATCCTTATCTAATTCTGAGTCAGTTGTAAATAGCTGACTTATCTTTAAGCCAATATTCAGTCTAGCATCTTGGCTCCAAATAAATACTAAAAACATTTTATAGCATACAAACAATTTGGTATTCAGCTTGTCTGAATGAGGTATGCGGAAATTATACAAACTAATTTGTTTAAATTATAAGAGATTTTTCCTTACATATAAAACATCAATTAGGAAGTAACTACATACATTAGTAGAAAAAAAAAAGAAAAGAGTATTACAAAGGAATCTGTATTTAAATATAACAATAATAATATAACATGTTGAATGGATAGTAACCAAAAAAAAATTTCCATTTTGAATTACTTCCAATATTTTAAAGCATTAGCTTGGACATGGCCAAGTTGTAAAAATAATGGATATAAGGATTTGGTGTTGAAAAGAAAGACATCTGGAAAGTCAGGCCAATGGGCCTTGCTCCCTCAAAAGAAGTACAGGCTCAATGTTCCACATCCAAATAGAGGTTAAGTTAGGAGATACCTATAACTGATAATCTAAGATACATTTCTTTTGATGATTGACCGTCTTGGCAATTTACAATAAGGAATTTATTTAGATCATTTTACACAACTTTCTATCACAAGAAAGTTCCAAGAACTAATAGTTCTCGGGATATATAGAACTTCAACAATGGATTAACAGAACTTTGCAATATGAGGTGTTAAATGAGGGTGCCTATACAGGGAGTTTGACATGAAAAATATAATGAAGCCATTACATGAGTGATGAGGATGCAGCTGTGAGACAGAATTTATAAGCACAATTAGGTACAAATGCGAACATAAAGAGAGTTTTTGTATAACTAGCAAGCTACAGAAACTATTATGTGTGTATCATCTTTTTGGTAAAAATAAGCACCTGTGTGTCTGACCTGAGTATGATAATGCAGGTTCATTTAGTCAGCCATTTCTAGCATACTCCAGAGTAATTTTCTAAGGCTGGTTAAAATAGTAAATTTTAGTGACAGCATACATTACATTTTCTATTTTACTATCTTCGGCTAGCTGAGCTGATGTGACTTAATTTTAAATTCCTGCAGTTTCAAGAGTTTAACTCTCCCGTTTTTGCTATTATTATAAAAGATAATGGTTATACAATCTGGTCTACTAAAATAAATATGTTAACTCCCTTTTTGCTGTTATAAAAGATAATGGTTATACAATCTGGTCTACTAAAATAAATATGTTAACTCTCCCTTTTTGCTATTATAAAAGATAATGGTTATACAATCTGGTCTACTAAAATAAATATGTTAACTCTCCCTTATTGCTATTATAAAAGATAATGGTTATACAATCTGGTCTACTAAAATAAATATGTTAACTCTCCCTTTTTGCTATTATAAAAGATAATGGTTATACAATCTGGTCTACTAAAATAAATATGTTAACTCTCCCTTTTTGCTATTATAAAAGATAATGGTTAACAATCTGGTCTACTAAAATAAATATGTTATGTCCAATGACAACAACAACAAAGGTAATTTATCATAATTTAACATAAGTGAGGAGAAAAAAAAAATTACACTCACTAATAACTGATGCAATAATTTGTTTCTAAATAAAAGAAATGGATAAAAAGAAAATGTAAAAAGCTCTGACTCTGAATTAGGATTGAAAAATGATGCAACTCTCGATTTAGTTTTGCATCAGCCTCAGGCAGGTCTGTGAGTGTCACTGTCAAATCAATAATTGTTATTTTCTTTTATTTTTTAAGTCATGGCACATCATCGTGGTGGTTGCTGTGGCACTCTTGATAACTTCTTCACAATTTTCTTCAAACCTTCACATAAAAAAAAAACAAGTAAAATACCCCCATCACGCCAAGTGGCATATAGGGAAATATGGTGTTAGTGACCCTATATTTTACAGACCTTCATACTCTTGAAATATTAATTGGTCCAGTGAAATGTGGGTCTTGGATTTGGATGTTGTCATGGGCTTCCACACTGTCTAATGTATATATATATATATATATATATATATATATATATATATATATATATATATATATATATATATATATATATATATATATATATATATACGGTCTATAGCCTATAATTTGTTGATGTTTTGGTGGTTATGCCTACTTCTTAGCAAGGCATGATCCGTTCAACCTTAGACTTAGTCTTTTAGGTTATATTAGACCACATGGCATTTGCAATCCAAAAATAAAAGTAAAATCACTTTATCACTCTATAGCCTATAAGATATGGGAAGATAAATAAAATACTATTTCATTTCTGAGCATCCAGGCTTTCGCATGCATCATCATATAAATTATTATTTGATGTGCAATGAGGATGATCTGTTGACTAAACTAAACTATATAAATTATTATTTGATGTGCAATGAGGATGACCTGTTGACTAAACTAAACTATATAAATTATTATTTGATGTGCAATGAGGATGACCTGTTGACTAAACTACTAAACTAAACCATATAAATTATTATACAGAAAAGAAATACATACAGGTCAGCTACAACAATTACTTGTATTAAACTGAGTCTGAGTAACACTCCAGTGGTGAGTTTGATCTTTGTATCTTAGGGAGATGTGTTTTTTTTCTTCAGAAAAGTAACTTTTCCAGGGATAGATAGTTAAGTATAGAAAGTCTAGACTACCACTCACTACAGTTGACTTACACTGCCTGTTTCTAGCTAAAAAAACTAATGTTAATGAATGATTCTGGTTTTTGAGTTACGTCTTCCGTTCGCCACTTATGACAATTCATCAATTTATATCACTGACAAAAACCTTAATAATCAATCAATATATATTGAATGGATCAATGAACTTAACTAACTCGCAAATTGTAGAGGCAGAGGTACTTGACGTCACACTGTGACACTTAAATAAAACAAATTAATTCTGTACTCATTATTAAAATTATTTGACGATGTTCTCAGTTAATAGTTAAAAAATGAATGATTAAATTAATAAAAATGATCAAAGTAATGATGAAAGTAGCCCTCAATCTTATTAAGTAAGTGGATATGAAAAAATATAATAATATAATAAATCTCCACATCAGACGAAACTCGGAGACATATGAATATAATGAATAATATGGATGTAATAGTAATATTGTATTATTATAGAAGTATTTTGTAAAAAGTAAAAGTAACTTAAGTAGTTTCTGTCCGTGTTACAAATGAATTATTTATATTACAACTCAGAACTGAATTATTATTTTAAATCAGAAAATCAAAATGAATCGAATCATTGAATGAATGATTGAATGTAACAACAACACACAGTTCACACACTCTCACAGTGAGTCACACTCACTGGTGACTGTTCCGGAGTCGTGGCACTAGCAGTAGAGTTAGAGTAATAATAATATCATTATATTTATAGACGTGCAATTAATTTATTAAACACTACATTTTTAACATTATTCACGGCTGTTATTAAAAAAAAATAGAAATCAACAATGTACCTTCCCATATATTTCACAAGAAGCCAAACAATTAATGGAAGATTATTCCGCTCGTTGTAAGTTGGCAACAAGATACTGTACTTGTTAGTGGCCATGTTGGCAAGTTCATGTCATAGGTCATCGGTCACGGGTCAAAAGTCATCGCCATCGTTACGTAAGCATCTTTCTTTATAAATTTCACTTTACTTTTTATCCGTCTGCGTATTGACTGTCCATGTTTCGCGTGCCTGTTTGTAGTAAACTGGAGAATCAACGTGACTTTTTAGTATTCGACTCCTTATTGATGTTAATAGCGGTGGACTGGTAAAGATCCTCATAAAATGCTACTTGTAACTTTGGTACTTGCTGATCTTACTAAGTTATGTACTATAACAGAACTTAGTTACTTTGGTTTCCTCACAGTCTCACACTCATAGCCATCTGATCATATAATTATTATAATATTATATACTTTAAATGGCTGTGGTTTTCCTATGTGCATTTTCTAATACAATATCCAGCAGCTCTAACAGGATTACAGCTCTCAAACCTTTCGTTTGTCTCAGTTATTCGCGCCCGAAATTGATTAGGAAACAAAACTAAAAAACATGAAGAAGCCAGTGATGGGAAGTGTTAGACACTCCAAAAGGCAAATAATTGCAATGCTGCGATAAAGCTGGTAGCAAGGAGCCAGTGATGAGTGTCTAACACTCCCCATCACTGGCTCCTTGCTACCAGCTTTACCTTAGCATTGCAGTTATTTGCCTGTTCCCTAAAAAACATGAAGCTTATCTGAACTTATCATCTCTTTTGCAAACCGAAGCTTAGCACTAGAAAAAAAGGCGGCCCGGGGGGGGGGGGGGGGTAAAATCAATAATAATAGGCAGCAGGACATAACCATGTGAGGGCTACATAATTTGAAACTACACTCGATTAATAAAGCAGTGCCATTCCTGAGTAACATGCTCGTCTGATCCGAGTTATAATAGGAATACTCATTGACTTAAATGTGGTTTGACAGAAAAGTGTTGACAATATATCGGGTATCTAAGAACAACGAGGATGTTCTGAAAAAAACCCAAAGCAAAAATAAATTTACTGCCAAAAGCATCATTTTTTATGGGGGGGGAAGAGCATAAATTAACAACTGAAATGGAATATATTGTAAAAACTTGGAGTGGGAGGAAAGAAGAAGAGGCGAAGAAACGTACACACGCACACACACACATATATTATCATCATCAAGTACCGGACCTGCTGGCGTAGGTGATCGTGTCTATCGTGTCTCTCCACAACTTTCGATCACGACAGTTATTTATCATTTCGGTTATTGACCTTATGCCAAGCCATTCTATTAAGCTGTCTGGTATCTTTTCTCTTTTCTTCCTTCTATCTCTTCGTCCCTCAATTTTCACAGTTGTTACAATATATTCCAGCTGTTCTCTTCTCATTACATGGCCAAAAAAATGATGATTGTTTCTTCCTAATATTGGAAAGTAGCTATCTTTTTGCTTTGGCCTCTTTCAGAACGTTTTCATTACTCTTCTTAGCTGTCCATGGTACTCTCAATATTCTTCTGTAAAACCACATTTCCACAGACTCCAGTGATTTTCTTGTCTGTTGTCCTATTGTCCATGATTCACATCCATATGCTAAGACTGGCTCTACATAACATTTATATGGCCTTATGTGTCACCACAGACGGTTGAAAACAGTTAGACCCCGGTCTACACAAGTAGTCAATCCGTGTTTCTCCTTACTGATTATGTCGACATATTGATAAAGACACTTGCTCGAGGGGGACCTTTTCTGATAATTAGATTGCCTCCTACTGCGAATATATATATATATATATATATATATATATATATATATATATATATATATATATACATATACATATATATATATATATAAAGAGTTTCCTATTACTTAATGGCAGGTCAGGCAGCAGAACAAATTAGGCAATTTTATGTTGGAGGATCTTGCATCTTTTTTTCCTGCGTCTTTTTTCTTTTACTGCTATTTCATTCTCAAATGTTAGCAGGTTATGTTTTATATATCTTGTCCGTGTGCTACGATCACCTGGAAGTTGTAACCACCAACTGATTTAATATTTAGCAACTGTGGAGATAAAACTTTTAGATGACTTTCTCGCCTATAACTTCAGGTGCGGTACTTTCAGGTGAGAATGAAAATGATAGTTATTTATGTATTAAAACATATTTCCAAAGAGGAAAAAATATCCACCAAAAATAAATTTTCAAAATACAAACTAGTCACAAGTGTTTGAAGCGAACTTTTTAACTTCGTCGATAGATATAAAATAACACTATGTTTCTAACATTATAGAGCATAAGTTGCCTGAGAACAGGGCAAGATAGACGTAAAGTATTTTTTAAATCACAAGGCATATAAATTTTGAATACAGAATAAAACTGCATTGAACATATTAAATAACCGTTGTTATAGAGATAGAATCAAGATGCAACAAAGCTTGTCAAATCATTGGACAGTTATCACCACTATTGTCCAACAAGGAAATAACTCTGGAGGCAAAACCAGCACTATACAATACAATCTTCATCCCAACGTTGTGCTACCAATGCCACACCTGGACCCTAGATGCAAGAACAATAAGAACAACCTCTACTGAGATGAAATGTGTTAGACGAATGACAGGAAACAGTCTGAGAGATAAGATCAGAAATGAAGAACTTAGAAAAGAAGCTAGGAATAGCCTCCGCCATAGAATATATAAAGAAACAACAGATAAAATGGTTTGGCCACGTGATAAGGCAGAAAGAACAAAACACAACACAACGAGCCTTCAACAAACGTTGTGAGAACACCAGACCCAAGGGTCGACAACAAAAAAGATGGATCGATGGAATATTAGAAGCACTAGGAAACATAACAACAGCAGAGGCGAACAGAAGAACAAAAGACCTCAAATTATATCTCCCCTCGACGCTGAAAGGCAAATGAGGAAGGAAAGAAGAAGTTGTTATAGAATAGACTGGTAGTACGTGCACAGACAACGTGCGGATAACAATCGTCAGGCTTGTCTTGTGGTCAATAAATGTGGAGGGAGAGCTGTGTTTAGTAGTACCACGATTCGAAAGGGATTAGCACTTTTGTTATCATAGTAGCTGCTAATTTTGTTTTATGGGAGACGTTTGTATGTTAAGTATAAATGTTAACAAGTTATGGAGTTCTTTTACACAAAATCTTATCTGGAGTTGCACAAACTTTTGTTTTCATTTGAAGTTCAAGATGTGAATGTGGTCGTGGTGTGAATAAGAATAAGTTTTTACTATTTATCGATCTCAAGATTCAAGATAAAAGAACTGAACTGACGCAACAGGTAATTCTTAATTCTGGTAATTATTACCGTAATACACGAACTACATTAGATTACAGACAAGCTGAGATCATCTCATCTTTGATACAAAATGTCAAATGGCATGTATTTTAATCATGAATATGATATGTGATCGTGAATTCTAGAATCTTACACTCACTGGAGTTCAAATTATTACACACTGTTTTGATTGGCAAAAGAAAACTATAACTAATTAACTGCTAACTGAACTACTGTTATTGTTAAAAGTTGTTACAACTAAACTTGTTGCTACTGCTCAGTCTTCGTACTTGACACATTGGCGTGACATTGGACGAATACGATTTTTGTAACGTTTTTCAATGAACAGTAATTTGCCAATAACAACTACTGAAGTTAATGATCTGATCTGATATTTGATATCATCTGATATGATGGATGTTCACGGCCACATCATTCTCCAGCTTCTTTATAATTAGTTAAGTATAGTAGTGAGTAGTAACTTAAAACAAATACATATTTATATTATTCTCTGCTGCTGTTTGAGAATTATCGTTTAGTTGTTTAGTTTGTCACTAAGACTAAGTTCCTAGGTATTTGAATTCCTCTACAACTCTACTTCTACTTACTACTTGTTTTAGTTGCCTTCCTTCTATAGTTACTTTGATGTTCTATTTATTTTTGGCAAGATTCATGACTTCTGTTTTGTTGATGTTGATTTTCATGTTGTATTTTGTGCCTGAGCTGTTGAGTTTGTTTAAGTGGTCTTGTAGGTCTTCTATTGTTTCATGTATTAGTGCCTCATCGTCTGCAAATAAAAGCTCATTTCCTCTGTCTCTGATGGGTTGGCTAGCTTGCATATATAGTCCATATATGTAATAGGGGGGATAGTACGCACCCATGTCTTACACCTGATCTAACTTCGAAGTTGTCTGTGTAGCCTGCTGCTGTTCTGACCCTGCAGCTGCTGTTGATGTAGAGACTTTTAATTAGGTTGCTTAGATGTTGGCTTACTCCGTATGTTTTAGATATATTTAATTACATATATTCATCAAGCGCTAAACATTTTTAAAGAAATATGACGATCATCACTTTCGGGAGGATGTGAACTTCTAGTATATGGTGGATAGGCGGCAGGAACCATTGCAGGCTACGCATGAAAAGTGTTCCTTGTTGTAGTTTCCTCCTATTCCAAGTTCATGGGGAACTGGTTGGTCTCGAGGCAAGACGCCGGCCTCGGAACAGAGAGGTTGTGAGTTCAAATCTTGGCTACACCAGTTGGGACTTTTATTTATGATTTCTCTCTGTGACAACCACCCCTGGTCTCAGCAGCGAGGCCCGACTTGAAATGTCAGTTACTCATCGACGGAAAAAACATGAATACCCCCGAAGTTGGAGTTATCTGCCTGTGCGGCGAGGGACCCCTGTGTACATGGCTGCCAGGGAAAAATGGATTAACACGCAAAATTCAGTTCCTAGTCTCTAGGGACTTCGTCAGAGTTGAAAGTTGGCGAACGCAGCAACAACAACAACAATATTATTCGGATTTAGGTGTTGTAATACAGTACAGTTGTTAGCAGTTATAGTAATAAATGCTAAATAGCACTTAGTATTTTTTAACTTCAATCTTTAATTGTTGATTAGAAATTAGTAACAGTAAAGTAATTGTATTGCTAATTTCATGATTCTTCTTTTTCTTTTCTCTTTTCACTGATACCTAAAAGGTGTCGTGGTTTATATCATTTGTCGTTCTTGTGCTGCTCGAATTGTCTGAATTAGTGATTTTCCTTTGTTGTTACATGTCTCTGTCACTGCATCTATCCATCTTCTTCTGGGTCTTCCTCTTGGTCTTTTTCCATGCATTCTCGAGAAGAACGCCCTTGATGGTGATTGGTGAGGATTCATTCTGACCAGGTGGCCAAACCATTTAAGTTGTTGTTCTATATATTCTTGGCAGGGTTTTGTTCCTACCATTTTTCTTATGGTTTCATTTGGTATTCTATCTCTTCTTGTGTTGTTTGTTACTTTTCTCAAGCATCGCATCTCACATGTATTGATCTTTCTTAAATGTGATTTAGAAAGGGTCCATGTTTGACTTTCATAGCACAAAGTTGGTATGAAGATGCTATTTATCATTTGTTGTTTAGCTGGCATAGAAATGTTTGGATGTCTTAGCAATGGTGAAAGCTGGTATGTGACAGCATTCGCTTTTTGTATTCTCATGTCAATTTCTCTGTCTAGTTTTCCATCTTCTGTGAACATTGTGCCTAAATACTTGAATTCCTCTACTTGTTTTATTTCTTTATCTTTGATCTTGATGTTTAATGGGTGTCTTAATTTGCTTATTCTTATAGCCTCTGTTTTTGCTGTGTTAATTTTCATACTGTAGTTTGTGCAGCTTTTATCTAGAGATGTTAAATGCTGTTGTAGCAGGTTTTCATCCTCATATATTAGGCATTGGTCATCTGCGAAGAGTAGCTCATTGATGTTGGAGTTTTCTACCTCCATGTTATCATTTGATTTGTCCTTGTTGTTGGTTGTTTCCTGATTTATTTTGTCCATATATATGATGAAGAGGAGTGGTGAGAGGACACATCCTTGTCTTACTCCTGTTGTAACCTGAAACCATTCTGACAGACCTTCCGATGTTCTGACGGCACTTTGACTGTTTTTATATAGTGCTATTATATTTTCTAGTAGTTGTCCTGCTACCCCGTATGTTTCTAAAGTTTGCCAAAGTTTGTTCCTGTCCAACAACGTTGATCAAACGCTTTTTCCTGATCTATAAACACTATATTTAAGTTTCTGTCATATTCTATTGTTTTTTCACATAGTTGTCTCAATGTAAATATAGCATCAGTACAGCTTTTGCCTTTTCTGAATCCGAATTGATTATTATTTAATTGAGGTTCTATTATGTATCTTACTCTCCTCTCTAATATTTTAGCAAACATTTTACCAACTTGACTCAATAGGGATATTCCTCTGTACATTTCACACTCCCTTTTACTTCCCTTATTCTTCCAAAATGGGACAATGATAGCTTTTTGCCAATCGTCTGGGACTTTTCTTTCTTCCCAAGCCATATTGAATATGATAGTAAGCCAATCTATAGCTGTTTCCTTACAGGCTAGTAGCATTTCTGTTGTTATTCCATCTATACCAGCTGCTTTGTTCTTTTTATTCTGTTTCAATGCCCATTCTACTTCTGCTTTAAGTATATTCGGTACCTGTTCATCATACTGCCTATGTTTAAACTCTGTATTTCCGTTTGTATTTCCCTGGTTTAATAGTTCCTTAAAGTATTCTCTCCATCTGATTATTATGTTTTTCCTGCTGCTGATTGGTCTACCGTTCTTGTCGTTTATTATAGTGGTTGGGTTATAATCATTATTTCTTACTCTCATTGCTTTTACACTTTTGAAAAATTCTCTGGGTTCTTCTCTACATATTTTTTGCTAATTCTTCACCAAATGCTTTCCATGAGTCTGCTTTTGTTTGTTCTAGGATCTTTTTGCTATCATTTCTGGCTTGTCTATAGTGATTGTAGTCTTCTGTTGTTTTTGTCTTCTGCCACATTTTATACTTTTCTTTCTTGTGTTTCACTGCTGATTTAACTACTTCATTCCATCATCTTGTAAGTTTCTTTCTGCTCTTTCCTATATTTTTCAGACCGCATTTCTTTTGTGTTGACTCTATTAGACCTTCTTTAAACTGTTTCCATGCTTCTTCTATGTTTGTAGGTTGTATTCGGGTTTGGTATTTGTTGGTTACGGATTCTTCTATTTCTTTTTGTATGTTTACATTCTTTATTGCTTTTAGATCGATTCTTTGTGCTTGAGGTCTTGTCTTCTGTAGTTTCCTAACCCATTTTTTCTGTCATAGTAAAACAGGCTTATGGTCTGTATCTAATATTGCATTTGGTATTTTCATGATTGACATTTTGAATTTTGGTGAATTTGCATTCAATATGAGAACAAGTGCATACTTAGGATACTTTTTCTTGCCAGTTGTTCTTTTGCTGAATCTTCCAAATACAATGAAGCAGATGTTGTGGCAAGGCAGTTGAGGGTGTCACTATTCACTTGTATAATTCAGTAGAATGTTTTCCCAATCATGATGTCCAACTTTTACAGTGTTATCTTTTGTTTTCTTCTTAGACGCTTCTTTATTTTATATTTCTTGTAATTTATTCTTTGTTAAATTTTAACTTTACTTGAAATTGATCCAATTTTTATTATTGATTTAACTTGTTATAAATAAATAACAGTTGCTTTAAGTTTCACTCATTCTTACATGGGTAGGTGTGCTACATTAGATGGAGGAGTTACTTCAAGTTTCACTCATTCTTACATGGGTAGGTGTGCTACATTAGATGGAGGAGTTACTTCAAGTTTCACACATCCTTACATGGGTAGGTGTGCTGCATTAGATGGAGGAGTTACTTCAAGTTTCACTCATTCTTACATGGGTAGGTATGCTGCATTAGATGGAGGAGTTACTTCAAGTTTCACACATCCTTACATGGGTAGGTGTGCTGCATTAGATGGAGGAGTTACTTCAAGTTTCACACATCCTTACATGGGTAGGTGTGCTACATTAGATGGAGGAGTTACTTCAAGTTTCACACATCCTTACATGGGTAGGTGTGCTACATTAGATGGAGGAGTTACTTCAAGTTTCACACATCCTTACATGGGTAGGTGTGCTACATTAGATGGAGGAGTTACTTCAAGTTTCACTCATCCTTACATGGGTAGGTGTGCTGCATTAGGTGGAGCAGTTGTTAGTGAGTTGGCCTGCTGAGAACAAGAGGTTGGGTTCAATGCAATCGATAGCTTACATTTTTACTCGACCCTGCATGGATAGCCAAGATCTTTTTTCTGGGAAAGAAATATGGTTCTGGCATAATGCAGTCTACTTCACTCAATAAATGTGCTGATTAAAAAAAGTAAAGAGCCAAGTGGCGTATAGGGAATATGGTGTTAGTGACCATAAATTTTACAGACCTGCAGCACATGATTATTGGGGTAATGTTGTCGGTATTATGCCCGTGCTGCTTTACTTTCCCAGAAAAATCTGGTACCCATTTAAGGCTGGGTGAACCCGGAAGCCGTCGGTTGGGATCGAACTCTACCTCTTGTCTTATGTAGTCCAGTTCACTAACCACTGAGCTATCGCGGCTCCTTAAATGTGCTGATAGTTGAGAAATATGAATGCTAAAATTGTGTTTACTATACCACACTCAAAGCTTGATGGATTTTTTTTCCTACAGTTGGATGAGGTGATATCATCAAGAAGCTGCACTAGGACTGAAAAAGGTTGGTGACTCATAGCTAACTACTTGGTTAACTCTTCCCAGACCATTATCTGATATATTGGATCTGATGGATACGGTTGAATTTTTGTTCTGAATGTAGGTTAGAAATACATGAATTTTTGTCAGAGGGAGGGCCTGATTTGCATCATCGTGGCTGAGGTCATTTCAACTAAAAAATGTGTCCCGAACAGGTATGAGAAAAGTAGTCTTTGGGTAAATGCAAAGGAAGAGGAAGATATTAGTAAGGAAAAGCACCATCTTCTTATTTACCTCCAATTGCTGGAAACTTATTACTGCCAGGTATAAAATGTCTTTTCCTTATAGAAATATATGTTATGAGACAACCATTATTTTGTTTATAATTTTTGGTACATGTATTTGCTCAACGTTACTTGGCGCAGCATCTCCAGAAAGTGCAAACACTCTTTCCACTTCTGCAGCATACTAAAAGGCATTGTCATGGAACACACAGGGAAAGAGAGAAAAAAGGGAAGACCCAAGAGTGCTAGGAGAAGAGAAATCCTGAAAATCCTCAAAGATTAAGGACTCTGTCTCCTATGCTCACAAATTTGATCTGATGAGGTTTGATTAATTGAATCGACACAAACCAATGCAAGAAATGGTCAACAGCATGACTTTGAGTGATGGGATCTTTGACTCTTGTACATCTGTTATGGTGCCATAATTTATAATTGAAATTGACATTGGTGTCTAATGTCCCCAACATGAAAACAAGGAGAAGAATTTGTCCAGCACGGTAAATAAGTGAGTAAAGAGTTGGTTCATGGTGATGTCATGAGAAGATTTGTTTTTGGAATAATGTCTGTTGAGTTCACAATGTATTATAGCAAAATAGCATAAAATAAGATGCTTCATTTTTGCAGATAAAACGACTGAACTCTCTCTCTCTATCTCTCTCTGCGATCAGGACTCATTCAGAGTAGGATTCTAGACTCTCACATGAAGTCAGCTGTCAGGTTAAGTGTGTTGATCGCCTCCACAGTCCGAATATCACAATTAGAGTCTGCCAGATCCACTCTGATTGAACACCCGTTAAAACGTTGCACTGTGTTCTGCGCCAGTGGCCCAGTGCATCCGATTTTAGCCAGCATTTTATTCAGGTTTGCTTTCCTTAGCCTTTGATTGTCCTCAATCTTCCTGCAAGGCAGCAGATTGTCTTTTCTGTAGGGGATTCTGCCCTTAGATGGTCGGCCCTCCCAGGTTTACGAGCACCATCTGCCCGAGTCACTAGAGGTGACTAACACAGACATGCACACACAAAGATATGAGATGTGACTAACACAGACATGCACACACAAAGATATGAGACATGACTAACACTGACACACATCAAGATATATGACACATATCTAACATAGACATACACACAAAGATATGAGATATGACTAACATAGACATGCACACACAAAGATATGAGATTTGACTAACACAGACATGCACACACAAAGATATGAGACATGACTAACACTGACACACATCAAGATATATGACACATATCTAACATAGACATACACACAAAGATATGAGATATGACTAACATAGACATGCACACACAAAGATATGAGATTTGACTAACATAGCCATGCACACACAAGAATATGAAATATGATAAACACAGACATGCACACACAAAGATATGAGATATGACTAACATAAACATGCACACAAAGATATGAGATATCAATAACCCAGACATGCACACACAAAGATATGACACATGACTAACACAGATACACACTAAGATATGAGATATTACTAAACTCAGACGTACATAAAGATATGAGACATGATTGACACACACACAAGCTAAGATATGAGCCATGGCTAACAGAAACACATTAAGATATGAGCCATGGCCTCACGGAAAAGCACCAAGAATGAACCAAGTCTAGCACAGAAACACATTGAGGTAGCCATATGCTTGGGTTTGTTGTAGTCGGCAGACTCTTCTTAATGTGGGGATCATCGACATATGAGATGCAGGCCTCGATTAACTGTTCAAAGGTGTCGTTGAAACAGTTGTCCAGACATTTGAGAGTGCAGTCTGACTCGTAGTACGTTTCCTTGCACGTAGTCTGCACTTTCCGGGTCACATATGATGTCACAGCCATCAGAACACATCTGTTCGCACTGTAGTCCAAAATTACCATCGGGACAAGTGTCATTACAGGTATAGCCAGGATGTTTACATTATAGGCATATTCCAGATTTTTTCTCACATAAAGGACAAACACTGAGACAAGACCCAGAGCAGTCGTGTCCATAGATCTCATGTGAACAGTTGCCGTGACACGTACCGATGATGACGTCGCAGCTTTTCCTACAGCCACTTCACACTGCACAAAACGACCAAGAATACCCGTCCAGACAATAGGTGTCTGTAAATGATTGCAACTCACTGAACAAACAAACACTTCAGCTCAAAAGTCTTCAACTGGAGACAAACACAGATTACATCTTATTGCCTTCCTCATTTGCCTTTTAGTGTCACTGGGAGATACAATTTGCGGTCTTTTGCTCTTTTGTTCATCTCTGCTGCTCTTATGTTTCTTAGTGTTTCTAATAGTCCATCAATTAATCTTTTTTCATGGTCAGCCCTTGAGTCTGGTGTTTTCGCAATGTTTATTGAATGCTCATTGTGTTGTATTTTGATCTTTCTACCTTATCACTTGGCTGAACCATTTCATCTGTTGTTTCTTTATGTATTCTATGACAGGAATTATTCCTAGATTTTTTCTCAGATTTTCATTTCTGATCTTAACTCTCAGGCTGTTTCCTGTCATTCATCTAACACATTTCAGCTCATTATTGGTTATGTTTTTAATTGTTTTTGCATTTAGGGTCCAGGTCTGACATTGGTGGCTCATCATTGGAATGAAGATTGCATTGTAGAGTGCCTGTTTTACCTTGAGATATTACCTTAAAATATTATTGATTGCAAATCCTAGAAAAGTGAAGTCAAAATAATGGTAACAGGCCATCTAACACCCATAAAGTCAAAATGTTGATTTATTTAGACCTATCTTATCTGCAAAGTTGGAACAATCTATATTTGCACCTGCTTTGTCATGGTTCCATGTGATTATATTTAAGCTCATGCTTATTTCAACTCAAAAATGTGTTTCAGACATTCAAGTAGTGCTCTACTGTGCTTTCTTCACAAGTAACACCAGACATGGTTGAATGTGGTGATAATCATAGCTTCAGTATGGTTGATTCTGAAAGTTCTGCAGGGTTGGAAATGAGAAGACCAAGCTTCAATTTTCAGCATAAAGTAGCAATAAAATCAATGGCGGACTTCAAACTTCACGCAGGAGCACTGCCAATTAGACACATGGACGGTAATTATTTCATTTAACTAAATTTTTTAAAAACATATTTCATTTTAAAATATCTTGTGTCTAAACCTGATCCATTTATAATTTCTTTTTCATTTCTATCTTTTGAAAATGAAAAGAAAAGAAAAGATGATCATTAAGGGATTTAAGAATAAATATATGCTTCTGGACATGACAGTCTAATGCAGAAATATTAATAGCAGAACCAGCATTTGTAACTGGAATTTTAAAACAATTTTCTCACAAATGTTTAAGAGACATTGTTAGAAACAACTGAGAGCATTACATGACAAGCCATTTTTGGAATTCTCAGGAGTGGAGATAAAGGGGAAGGCAAAAATATACTTAGAGAAAATAAACAGGTGGAAGCAGAGATGAAGAGGATAGTGTTGACGTGGATCAATCTTATGAGAAAGGCAAGAAACAGGATGGCTTGGAAAGTGTTTGCTAAATATGGGGGGCCTCGGTAGACTAGGTGGGAAAACCACCCTACACCAACGTTCGGACATGTGTTTGATTCCCGCTGGAAGCAGTGTGAATTGTACTCATGGTTGGTACAAAATACCCAGCGGTTGACCCAGCCGCAGACAAAAATGGGTACCAGGGTAGTACTCTGGGAAGATGAGCAATGCTGCCTCGCATTGTGAGTTTCGATGCTTGAAGAGACATTATCTAGAAGTCTCTAAACACTTCTGAATAGGCAGCCGAGCACATATGGTTGAAAAACTCGCATGCTAAGATGCTGATTCAAGTCTCGTACTTTACCTTACCTTACATTTGTTGAATATGTATACTCCACAAGGTGTTGTTACCTTACCTTACATTTGTTGAATATGTTTGCTCCACAAGGTGTTGTTACCTTACCTTACCTTTGTTGAATATGTTTGCTCCACAAGGTGTTGTTACCTTACCTTACCTTTGTTGAATATGTTTGCTCCACAAGGTGTTGTTATCTTACCTTACCTTTGTTGATTATGTTTGCTCCACAAGGTGTTGGTACCTTACCTTAGTTGAATATGTTTGCTCCACAAGGTGTTGTTACCTTACCTTACCTTAGTTGAATATGTTTGCTCCACAAGGTGTTGTTACCTTACCTTACCTTAGTTGATTATGTTTGCTGCACAAGGTGTTGTTACCTTACCTTACCTTTGTTGAATATGTTTGCTCCACAAGGTGTTGTTACTTTACCTTACCTTTGTTGAATATGTTTGCTCCACAAGGTGTTGTTACTTTACCTTACCTTTGTTGAATATGTTTGCTCCACAAGGTGTTGTTACTTTACCTTACCTTTGTTGAATATGTTTGCTCCACAAGGTGTTGTTACCTTACCTTACCTTTGTTGAATATGTTTGCTGCACAAGGTGTTGTTACTTTACCTTACCTTTGTTGAATATGTTTGCTCCACAAGGTGTTGTTATCTTACCTTACCTTTGTTGATTATGTTTGCGCTACAAGGTGTTGGTACCTTACCTTTGTTGAATATGTTTGCTCCACAAGGTGTTGAGAGGAAGAAGAAGAGCATCACTGGAATGTTGAAATGAACAGTTAAAATTGTAAAGTTGTTATTTAAAAAGAGACCTCACATACAATAGCTGGAGAACAATCAATTTACTCTCCATACATTGCAATGAATTTTAGCAGAATCATTATACAAAGGTTTTTCAGTGCAGAAGTCCAAAGTTTTAGGAATGTGCAAACAAAACAGACATCATGAGGAACAGTTGCTACCTAGATCTTGCTTTTATCTTGAGAAACATAACAAGGGAGTGCATTATGTCAGAGAGATAAAGACTTAAACTGTTTCAATGTTTTGAAAAGCTTTTGACAGCGTACACAATAGACAAGAAATCAGGTTGTGTAGAATACTGAAGAGAAGGCATTTAACATTCACAGCAAACTATTAACTAAAGTTTGTATATTAACAAAATGGCATAACAAATTTAGAAGGGGGAGAGGAGGGGATGGAAAGAAAGAAAACAAATGAAGTCTTAAAACAAAGTAAAAATGAAAAGAGAGCTACTAAATACAATTCAAACAAGACAAATGCGATTTTTGGGCCATGTTAAAAGACACAACAGCCTACTAAAAGTAATCTTGGAAGGGAAAATACAAGGTAAAAGAGGCAGACGCAGACCAAGACTAACATGGACGAGTAACATCAAAAGAGGGACAAGTCAGCCTATGACAACCTGCAGCAGAATGGCGCTCCATGGTAGCCAATCCTCATTGTGGAGGTGGCACTCGATGATGATGATGAGAGCAGGGGTGTGTCTTGTGAACCAGTTTATAATTTTGCACTAGGATTTACCAGGGAGCCCTTACTATCTGAGCACTTGTGAACAATTGTTCAATGTGTGATGAAGATAATCCAACAACTAACTGAATACAATTTACTTGTATAATACAGAAGATATATCAGTATCTAAATGTTTTGGAAATAGTGTTGGTGCAGGTTATTCTGTTGGTTATATATTTTTCAAAATGTTGTTGCATCTGGAAATCTGGCCAAGACATCTGTGCTGAAAATGATCACCGACTCATAGCCGACTACTTACATCAGTATCAGCAAATAATAGCTGATCAGGATTATATTTTCTCATCTTTGCGGTAGTTTTGAAACACATTAATCATGCCAAGTGACTAATGATCAAAGTGGAAGGCAATTCGCTTCCAAAAAATGATACGCTTAAGTAGAATGTGCTGGGTTTGAAAGGTGCAGATATCACAGATTTCCGTAAAAACCGTAACAGAATGCACCTAATGTCCACTTAGTGTCCTCTTAAGTAGGTAGGTAATGAGGATGAATAATCAGCAGGTGAATGAAGAAGTGTCTAGTAATTAGATAGAAAGGTCATTTTATTAAATATTTCCTTGATGTAATCTTAAGTTTCACATCATCATCAAATACAGACTAATTATCTCCTTGATATAATCTTATTTCACATCATCAACAATAACAGGACTTCTGATTTCAAGATGGTGGAATAAAGTTTATGTTTCATCGACTGCTGCAGGATTTGTGTTTGGGGACTGATTAATTTCAGCTCTCCAATGCACATTTCTGCAACTGAACAAGTCTACCGCATGTTCCACTTAACCCTTAATTACGATACTAACTTGTGGTGGACTGTGTTACATTCTGTAGTACAAAATACCACCACTTAATTGTAACATTAGGAGCACTAAACCAAATAGCATTTTATTTGAAATTTTGACACACAAATGTGTGTTTACCATTTACATACAGAGGGAACTTTGATTTTCTGTCTCAGGTTGATTTATGACCCGAAATTGACTCCTTGGACCGTAGGTGCAATTTGTCTATTCAGATGGACACTATAAATTCATCAGTGTGTTCGGCTACTTCAAAGCGTTATTCGCTGAGTTTCCCTAGTCACAAAAAGTTGTTTGATATCGCCAACGACCAAGGAAATTTCCCTGGTCTAAGGAAAAATGAAAAACGACCAATTTGGCAAATTTTTTCATATCATAGTATTATATTTCACAAAATGGGGGAAAAAATTCTGTCATTAGAAACAAATTAAACACTCAGGGGTAACAGGAAGCATTAATTAGGACGTTACACTGAGGGGGGTAATGTCTGAACACTGCAAGCTATCAAATTTGGAAGAACTTGTGTTTGATGCAGTAATTTTTACGACGGTATTATAATCTAGGGTTAATGGATTCACGTCTGTTCTACTAAGTCATGCACATGGCAGCGGTCTTCTTTGGCAAGTCAAGTATTGTAAATTGACCTTCCCTAGTCTTTAAGTCGATGTACGTTTTACATTATCACATTGAGTGCTGTTCAGCGGCCATCGTTGGATTTTTTTCAAGGCCAATTATTTGCAACTTACAGTTCTTTAATATGGACTGCTCTGCCAAGTCAACCGAAGGTTTCACTTTAAGGATTTTGTGCCATAGCAGTATTTCGCGCATTTTTGGCTGTATTCCCTGGAGTAATAGGGTTTTGGTAGGCACATACACACACATATATTGTTGTGTGTGCTATGGCATCATGATGGATGGTCACATATCCCTAAACAGGGGACTGGTTGGTCTCGAGGCAAGACACCGGCCATTGTTGTGGGTTCAAATCCCAGCTCCACTGGTTGGGATTTTTATTTATGATTTCTCTTTGCAGCAACTACTCCTGGTCTCAGCAGTGAAGCTCGGCTTGAAACATCAATTACTCATCGACGGAAAAAATATTGGAGTACCTCTGAAGTTGGAGTTATCTGCCTGTGCGGCGAGGGACCACTGTGCACACGGCTGCCAGGGAAAAATGGATTAACACGCAAAAATTCAGTTCCTAGTCTCTAGGGACTTCATTAGAGGTAAAAAGCTGGCGAACAAAAAAAAATACTAAACCAGCCATACACTCGTAATGAAGGGTGAGATGATGGAGTTTTGTTTTGCAGCCCTGGTCTGACTCCTGGAGTTTCATGTTAGTCAGGCCGGATATTGCCTAGATTCAAGAGAGCTACAAGGAGATTGAGGATAGACTTGTGAACTAGTTTATCATTTCACAAATTGAGGATAGACTTGTGAACTAGTTTATCATTTCACAAATTGAGGATAGACTTGTGAACTAGTTTATCATTTCACAAATTGAGGGTAGATTGTGAACTAGTTTATCATTTCACAAATTAAGGGCAGACTTGGGAACTAGTTTATCATTTCATAAATTGAGAGCAGACTTGGGAACTAGTTTATCATTTCATAAATTGAGAGCAGACTTGGGAACTAGTTTATCATTTCATAAATTGTGAAAAGATAAACTAGTTCCCAAGTCTGCTCTAAAATTGAGCGTAGACTTGGGAACTAGTTTATCATTTCAAAAATTAAGGGCAGACTTGGGAACTAGTCTATCATTTAACAAATTGAGGGTAGACTAGTAAACTATTTTTTCATTTCACAAATTCACATTGCGGGTCTTGCTGAGGAGGAGATCTGAACATTTACAGACTGTTGTTCTATGTATGATGAGGATAATCTGTTGACTAACAACAATAACAGACTAATTATCTCCTTAATATAATCTAAGTTTTACATCATCATCAACGTACTAATTATTTCCTTGATATAAACTTAAGACTCAAAAACTCACCATTAACAAAAACTAATTATTTCCTTGATATAAACTTAAGACTCAAAAACTCACCATTAACAAAGACTAATTATTTCCTTTATATAAACTTAAGACTCAAAAACTCACCATTAATAAAGACTAATTATTTCCATGATATAAACTTCATCATCATCATCGAGTGCCGTCTCCGCAACGAAGGTTGGCTACCATGGAGCGCCATTCTGCTCTGTCTGTTGCTTTGATGGTGCAGGCTGATTTGTCCATCTTTTGATGTTACTCGTCCATGTTCGAATTCCTCTCCATGGCTTCCTCAGGACTAGTATGTGATGAGGCTCCAATCTCTTTCACGGCGGTCAGCCACATTCGTCTTTCGTGTCCTGAACATGCCTCTTGTGTACCACACACTTTGCTGTTTTCGCTTTCAGGGCCGTTGGTCATTTCTGACTCTTCCGCCCCATCCGCCGTTGCAGACTTTGTACAATTCGGAATAGACATTTCCGTCTGCCTGGCACAACAGTGAAAAACAATGACCTATCACCGATAGGTCAATCTCAAATAAAAAGAAGATAAATACCCATTTAACAGCGAGAATTTCCACCAGCCTGTCAGAAGTTAAACAACCACAACAGGCATGAGCAGAATATTAATCCCAAGAATCACACCGCGTGTAACCGGCGTATTTCGAAACAACATACGCTGTAACGGAAAACACTGTCCACACACAGACGCCATCTTGAAAATTCGTATATTCAGATATTCAAAACTTAAGACTCAAAAACTCACCATCAACAAAGACTAATTATTTCCTTGATATAAACTTAAGTTTCAGATGCAGTCCCAATAGCAAATAGTAATGCAGTCAAGAGAGCAACCTTTAATCAAGAAACAAATGCATTGGCTCTAGCATCAAACAAGAATTTGCCACCTCATCTTTTGCTGGCATCTTTGTTGGAGGAGCTGTGCTATATTTATATCAAGGACAAGAATAAGGCACAAAATTTGTTTAAAAGTAATGTCTTCAGTGTGTGCAGTTTTTTAAAACTAGTATTTTGTACTTTTTTTTTTTTTTTAAAAGTAATCAGATGCAACTATCATAGTATTTACAATTTTACGAATTTGGTATTTTGACCATTTTGTTTGATATATTGGATCAGATAGTTTGTGCTCCTTTTTAACTGGAAAAAACTCAAATTATACTGTTATTAGTTTGTGTGAGAAAGGTTATACTCTTGGCATCATTGACATAACTATTTGAATGTCTCAGTGCCATCCATGATTGCAATCACACGCTTGTGCTATTAATGGTCTTGTAGTTACACACCTAATCTTGACCATTTAAACTTTCCATACGGAAGCTTTTTATCGATGCAACGAAAGAGATTTAATAGACAAAATTGTTCATGGTAGGAATCAATCTACATATTTATATTTATCTAACATATAACATATTATATATAGATTTTTAGATAATTGAACAAGGTATTAGATTTCACCAATACCAAGATGATACAAGTCATGTAAAAAGAATATGGTTTGATGGCGTTCACACTAATCAAATTGAGTGTGGCGCACTATGCGACGAAATGTATGTTACCGCAATCGGCATGGCGCACAGTGCGGCGAAACGTACGGAAAGAGTTAATAACATTTGTATATCTGTATGTTGTCCTAGAGATATAGAAACAAAGTTGAATGCATTTGAAAATAAATGTCTAAGGAAAATACTTGGTGTAGCATGGAATGAATTCAAAACAAATGAGGAAATTAGAGAAATCGCCAATCAACCACTAATATTTTCAGTAATAAAGAAAAGATGATGGTCATATGTTGGACATATGATGAGGAGAGATAATAACCGAATAACAAAGCAAGCCCTCATGTGGGAAACAACAGGTAAGAGGAAAAGAGGCCGACCCAGAGAGACACTGAGAAGAACATTGATGAGAGAGGCAAGAGCAGCAGGAATCGGCTACCTCAATGAGATAGAGTTGCTTGCACAGAACAGAGACAAATGACGAGATTTGATAAAAGATCTTTACAAGGATTGAAAACTGCAGGAATAAAAATTTAGATAAGAAAAAGAGTATCTGGGTCTATGCCCTGTGGGCTGGCTATGGCTCGAAAGGCCAATAGATAAATAGAGATAAATATTTTGTCATCTTTAAGCCTGTGACATAGTGGCAATCATCCACTGATTGCCTAAGTCCATTTCCTTTGATAAATGGTTTCCAAACTGACCAAACTTCAATGTCCTCCGCAAATCTATCAAAATGAGTACCAGAATCTTTCTCTGGAGAAGCAGAACGACCTGTCGTGATAATTACATCACTCATTAAATGTGTATGTGGTAGTGGAAAGATATGGTGACTATCATTTTACCCATAAGTCATGCAGGTTGCTCATTACATTTTGTTCATTTATATATGAAGAAAATATACATTTTTAAATAAAAGGAATTTATTAAATAATTTATATTTTTTTTTATTGAAGTCAAGAAATATGAAATATGTTATTTAAATAAAAATTTAAATCAAGAATTCAAGAAGTATATTATATTTTGGCGAAGTAAAGACTAAACGACTAAGGATGTTTGGACAAGAGGCTGGCTATCCTGTACTGTAAAAAAAAATAAGCTGCTAAAACTTCACAAACTTAGGTTAAAGCAGAAATTAAAGGATGGGAAAGATTTGGAATGATCTTAAAATGTATGGGAATAAATAGAAGGGCTTCGAAAGTGTTTGTTGAAGTCCTATAATGACTCCACAGGTAGCTGAAAGGAAGAAGAAGAGAACAGAATATATTAAATAAGTTATATTTTTAGTCATGCCATGAACATATGAAATAAGTTATATTTTTAGTCATGCCAAGAACATATGAAATACGTTATATTTTTTATTGAAGCCAAGAATACATGATATAAGTTATATTTATGATTCCAGTCCTATGTGAACGACTCATCAAACTTCAAATTATGGCCCCTCTCAGTCATCTAGATGAAATAAGTGGCTTGAGATATCAGCGCAGAACAATGTTGAACAAGATCTTTAGAGCAGCCATAAAATCAATGGAACAGGTATTTATTAATGACATTAAGATCTTTTAAAATTTGCATACTCATTAGTTTTCTTAATCTAATGAAACAAATTTCTGAATCAGCTGAAAATGAAAAAAAGAACTACTTAACACAATTAGAAAAAGACAAGTGGATTTTTTTTGGATACGTGAAGAGACATAATGCTATTCTAAAAGTCGTCTTGAAACTAAAGGTATGAGGCAGACCAAGACTGTAAAGTAAAGTAACCCCGTTATGCCAAGTGGCGTATAGGGAATATGGTGTTAGTGACCATCAATTTTACAGACCTTCGGCACATGATTTTTGGGGTAATGTGGACGGTTTTACGCCCGTGCTGCTTTACTTTCCCAGAAAAAAATCCGGTACCCATTTAAGGCTGGGTGAACACGGAAGCTGTCGGTTGGGTTCGAACTCTACCTCTTGTCCTTCGTAGTCCAGTTCACTAACCACTGAGCTATCGCGGCTCCAACCAAAACTATATTGGACTGATAACATCAAAAGGTTGACAGGTGAACTTATGACAATGTGCATCAAGACAAGAGACTGAGTAAAATGGCCCTCCATGGTAGCCAACCTGCATTGTGGGGACAGTACCCAATAAATGAAATAAATGAATCAGGTGTATAATATTAAACTATAAAATGAGCCTTAAATAAGCATTTAGTAAGGAAGAGGAATCCTACAAATGAAGATGATATTTTGGCTTGCATTTCACGTAAACCAGCAATTTTCCAACCAACGGGCTTCTTTGGTTGCTTTAACTCATCAGGGTCTGGCCCAGAACATTGAACAAGACCTCATCACCATCATCAAGCACCCTAGAAACAGCTGTAAAATGACCAACAGAAAAAAAATATTGTTGCTTAAATTAACTGTACCCCTAATCCTTTTGTAGCATTCAATTGTTTGCCAAGCTTGGAAGGGACAGACACAGATTAAAAATCGTTTTAAAAAAATATAACAATACTGAAGTCTAGACAGTTATATAGATCTTTGTGAGCTACACCTGTGAACTAACAGAATGGATAATCAACATGAGATTAAAGATGAAGTGATGATTCACTTTTATTTTTAGAAATAAAACACATCCTTCTACTACAGCAGGCACACTTTTAACAGCACGGATTCAAAGACTATAGATCTCACACTTAGGAAATTGAATATACTTTAAAAAAATAACATTGGCAGTGTGAATAATATAGAGAAAGCATTTGATAAGATCTGGAAACATGGATTAGGAGTAAATGTGAATCCAAAGAAGAATGTGCAACTAGATCAACAATTATGACAAGGACAGAACAACTAAACTACCATCAGACCATAAAACATTTGACACTTGCACTCGGCTAAGTCCTTTCACCTGAACTCTTTCTCATATACTTGATTATCCATGTACTTTCACATTTGTGGACATTGCCCTTTTTAATGCCAGTCTTAAATTTAAATATTTTTTTAGTCATTTTTCATCCAGTGTCTCTGAGGATATTCAAAATGTCAGCACCTTTCATTGCCCTTCTGCACTTAATATCAGCAACACTGGCAAGCTTGTCAGCTCTGTTCATTGCCCCTCTGCACTTAACATCAGCAACACTAGCAAGCTTGTCAGCTCTGTTCATTTCCCCTCTGCACTTAATATGAGCAACACTAGCAAGCTTGTCAGCTCTGTTCATTGCCCCTCTGCACTTAATATGAGCAACACTAGCAAGCTTGTCAGCTCTGTTCATTGCCCCTCTGCACATAATATCAGCAACACTGGCAAGCTTGTCAGCTCTGTTCATAGCCCCTCTGCACTTAATATCAGCAACACTGGCAAGCTTGTTAGCTCTGTTCATTGCCCCTCTGCACTTAATATCAGCAACACTAGCAAGCTTGTCAGCTCTGTTCATTTCCCCTCTGCACTTAATATGAGCAACACTAGCAAGCTTGTCAGCTCTGTTCATTGCCCCTCTGCACTTAATATGAGCAACACTAGCAAGCTTGTCAGCTCTGTTCATTGCCCCTCTGCACATAATATCAGCAACACTGGCAAGCTTGTCAGCTCTGTTCATTGCCCCTCTGCACTTAATATCAGCAACACTAGCAAGCTTGTCAGCTCTGTTCATTGCCCCTCTGCACTTAACATCAGCAACACTGGCAAGCTTGTCAGCTCTGTTCATAGCCCCTCTGCACTTAATATCAGCAACACTGGCAAGCTTGTTAGCTCTGTTCATTGCCCCTCTGCACTTAATATCAGCAACACTAGCAAGCTTGTCAGCTCTGTTCATTGCCCCTCTGCACTTAATATCAGCAACACTAGCAAGCTTGTCAGCTCTGTTCATTGCCCCTCTGCACTTAATATCAGCAACACTAGCAAGCTTGTCAGCTCTGTTCATTGCCCTTCTGCACTTAACATCAGCAACACTGGCAAGCTTGTCAGCTCTGTTCATTGCCCCTCTGCACTTAATATCAGCAACACTAGCAAGCTAGCTTGTCAGCTCTGTTCATTGCCCCTCTGCACTTAATATGAGCAACACTAGCAAGCTTGTCAGCTCTATTCATTGCCCCTCTGCACTTAATATCAGCAACACTAGCAAGCTTGTCAGCTCTGTTCATTGCCCCTCTGCACTTAATATCAGCAACACTAGCAAGCTTGTCAGCTCTGTTCATTGCCCCTCTGCACTTAATATCAGCAACACTGGCAAGCTTGTCAGCTCTGTTCATTGCCCCTCTGCACTTAATATCAGCAGAAAATATGACGTCATGGGACGCACCAAAATGGCAGCTTATTTATATTCAAGCCATGGACTAAGCAATGTTTAATTTGAACATCACGATATCTGTTAATGCAGCGGGTTGGCAGATTTTTGAAAATGTAATCAAGGGTTTGAACATAAATGTTTGTTCACAGTTCGTTAACCTTCGCTGTAGATAAAGTCTTTAATTTGATGTGACCTTGGTAGCTAAGGACCTAACTTGTGCAAACGGATGGCATTGGCAAGAATCATTTTGAATCTATGAAGTGGGCTCATTTTGTGTTTAACTCAAAAGCATGTGTACTTTTTAACGAAAGACCTTTTTTGTGGGGACTCAAGGAAGATATCCCGATGGAAGAATAAATTGTATTATTAGTCCCATAAATGATTCGCTTCTAGAGGTTTATGATGTAAACAAAGCAGTTTTGTCATTGCAAGTGAATAATGTCCACACCTATAATTGGTCAAGATTGTGTAGCAGCAGCAGCATTAGCAAACACATAAAACATCATAGGATTGTGCTGTTCTGAAACAGCTATGCCATGCTACCCTAGAATTGCCTTTAATGGGATTACTGTGACCACAAACCACTCTCCATGTGTGTGCCACATATCTACACTCTACACCCCAGAAAGAAATACTGAATATAACAACATCATGTGCCGTCTGTGATATTAATGACCACAAACCAGGAGCCTCCTGTTTGATTGATACAACTGTTGCACCAAGCACTTCATCAGCAGAGCCAGATCTATGGAATGTTAATCTGACATTGTTCTTGAATGATGTTCAAGTTAATGAGACATCAGAATCGTGTGGCAGCAGCTACAAGAAGGGAGCAGAGAACATCAAGTTCTGCTACTATAAAGGAGACTTGCCTTGCTATCACAGAATTGCCTTAAATGGGATCACTGTAGTTGAAAACTTCTCCTCTTGTGTAAATTACACATTCACATCCAAGAGTGAATCAGTGAAGGTCACAAAATCATATTCTCTCTGTGGTTTTACTAACTAAAGGTCATGTGGCTTCTGTTGGATTGGAAATGATAACTTACCACCACTGTGTGTCTATATGTTTGGAATTGGAGTCATCAACGATGGCCTAACATCATCAGGTGCTACGACGATCATCATTTTTGGGAGGACGTGAACTCCCATGGTATATGGTGGATAGGCGGCAGGAACCATTGAAGGCTATGTCTGAAAAGTGTTCCTTCTTGCAGTTTCCTCATATTCCAATCCGGCTTGTTGCAGGAGCTACTGAGTTAAGTGCTCTGTGCACACCGTGAGCTGTGTGTCTCATCCGTTTTGATCCTGTTTCGATATCCCGCTTGTTTACGATGAATGATGATATCGTATGACAGGGAACAGTTGGCTGTGTTCACTTTCTGCGCTGTTTCGCCTTATGTCTTTTGGCGTGTGCTGAGACTGCTACGATGGGAACTACAGTTGCCTTTCTTTGTTTGGGAGATGTGTTAGTAATTCGGATGATTCCACTGGCACGGGCGGTTGAGCAATTATGGATTTTAATTCGTTTGCAGTGATACCGGGGCCTTCCATAACCAATAACCAATAACTTAATATCAGCAACACTAGCAAGCTTGTCAGCTCTGTTCATTGCCCCTCTGCACTTAATATCAGCAACACTAGCAAGCTTGTCAGCTCTGTTCATTGCCCCTCTGCACTTAATATCAGCAACACTAGCAAGCTTGTCAGCTCTGTTCATTGCCCCTCTGCACATAATATCAGCAACACTGGCAAGCTTGTCAGCTCTGTTCATTGCCCCTCTGCACTTAATATGAGCAACACTAGCAAGCTTGTCAGCTCTGTTCATTGCCCCTCTGCACATAATATCAGCAACACTGGCAAGCTTGTCAGCTCTGTTCATTGCCCCTCTGCACTTAATATCAGCAACACTGGCAAGCTTGTCAGCACTTTTCATTGCCCTTCTGCACTTAACATCAGCAACACTGGCATGCTTGTCAGCTCTGTTAATTGCCCCTCTGCACTTAATATCAGCATGGGAGCCGCGATAGCTCAGTTGTTAGTGAACTGGAATACAAAGGACAAGAGGTCGGGTTCGATCCTGACCGATGGCTTCCATGTTCACCCAGTCTTAAATGGGTACCAGATTTTTTTCTGGGAAAGTAAAGTGGTGTGGGCGTAATACTGACCACATTACCCCAAAAATCATGTGCTGAAGGTCTGTAAAAATGATGGTCACTAACACCATATTCCCTATACGCGTGACTGGCTCTTTTAAACTTAACATCAGCAACACTAGCAAGCTTGTCAGCCCTGTTCATTGCCATTCTGCACTTAACATCAGCAACACTGGCAAGCTTGTCAGCACGTTCATTACACCTGCTAACCCTGGTTTAAAAATGTAGCACCCTTTTGTTAGACTAGAATAACAGTCTGCCATGGTTGGAAAATTGAGGAGGTAACACATCACCCTACACTCAGTATCTTTTGTGCACCCAAGGATTATGCACAGTGCCTCATTTTGTATCCTTTTCAGTCATTCCATTTGTGTATTTGAGGAATCAAGAAAACCTGGTGCCAAAAAAAATACTGTTCTGAAGTCCAATGTGTTGGGCCATAAAGCACAGAAACCATACCAAGTTTTAAATCACAACACAACAATGTCCACTTGACAATTTTGTAAAGTTGGATGATAGAGGAATCATTGGATGAATATAGAAGAAGAATTAGATTACATACAAATGCAAATTATGTGCAAGGAAAATTTTAAAGATAAAGTATATGAAATTTTGTATCTTCATGATTGTCAGATACAGACTTTCATTAATGGATGTTTACATAGAATAAAAGGATGGAAATGGCAGGACAAAATCACTAACATAGAATTATGGAAATGTACCAGTCAAACACCAGTGGATAAAGAGATACAGTGAAGACGATGACGCTGGATAGGACACACACTGCTGAAGCCAACTGAGAGTATTACACAACAGGCCCTTTTTTGGAATCCCCAGGGGAAAAGACAAAGAGGAAGACCAAGAAATTCTTGGAGAAGACAGACAGAAACAGAGATGAAGATGATGGGGAAGACATGGAATGATCTTATAAGAATGGCAAGAAACAGAACGACATGGAAAGTGTTTGTTGAAGACCTATGCTCCATAGGGAGCTGAAAGGTAGAAGAAGATATGACATTTTGTTTATAATTTAATATTGTTTCTTGAATCTTGTGATTTCTTGCTAATATATGTTATGATTTCTTACTTGCATTTATTATTATTTCTTTCTCATATGTATTATGGTTTCTTGCTAATATGCATATTTGAACACTCCATAGGGCACATCATTGCTTGCCTTACCTGATGCTAGCTTTAGCTTGAAGTGAGTATCTTCTGTTGCTGTGACAGTTGGTGTAGTCAGTAATTGTAAATTATTTATTTATTATTATTATTTATAGTAAGTAAAAATTTTGTCTCTGAAATCGCTTCCGTTGCATCGATATAAAGCTTCTGTACGGAAAGAGTTAATGATGGATAGATAGAAAATTAGAAACACTTAGAAATGTTATAGTAGAAAAAGGAGGCAATAGGTTTGACAGCAACAGAGCTGGAAGCTGCCAGGGACTCACAGCTGATGACTTACACCAGGATCGGTGAACCAGAACCATCCAGACCCTACTGCACCTCTTCGCTGTGCCTCTAGTAACAGACTAACCAGTCTAGGCTGGTCAAACATGTAGGGATCAAAGAAGGAAGGCAACCCGGTACTCAAAAAAATGCCATGTTGAATTCAAATGTTTTGATTTGAAAGGTGCAAATAAACCACAACACATCTATGCCCTCTTAACATCCATTTAAGGATGGGTGATGAAGGAGGTTATCCATTCTTTAGTAGTCATCAGATGAATGCTAGAAAGAAATAAAGTGATAGCAGAAAAAGCAAAGACTATAAATTATCTCTTGCAGTGACTTTGAGGGGTAAAGGAGAAAGGAAGAAGATGGGGTGAAGTCGGACAACATTATAAAGACAGTAGAGATACAGTAGAATTATCAGAAGCTAATAAAATATCCTTTGTGGAATTCAAAACAATCCTGGAGGCGAATGCGTGCCGCATAGCAGCAGAGCTAAAAGTTGTCAACGACACACCGCTGATGGCATGCACCAGGATTGGTGAACCAGAACCATCCAGACCCTGCTTCACCTCTCTATGGTGCCTCCAGTAACAGACTAACTTGTCTAGACTGGCCAAGCGAGTAGGGATCGAAGAGGGAAGACAACCCGGTACTCAAAAATGTTGTGCATAAGTCTGATGTATTGGACTGAAAGGCGCAAATATCAATTATACTGCTAACCACAACACAACATAGACACACCCACTTCACATCCTTTTAAAGGCGGATGACAAAGAGATGTACTCCTTTAGTAAACAAGTAAAAGAATCCCATCAAGTTAAAGATTCTTATTACAAACTATAACTTTTATTTCATAATGTTTCATGGTTTTTAAAACTATCATTATTTCTGTTAACAGTTCTTGTTATTTGTGTTTTAGTTTAGATGGGCCTTCTATTAGAGAAGAAAACATAATAGAGCAGCAGACGTCACACTACAAGAATGAATTCCAGGAGCTAGGACTGCTTGGCAAAGGCGGCTTTGGTTCTGTTTTTAAAGTTAGTAGTTGAAGTCTTAATTTGTTTTGTTCAAAGTTAGTTCCTTCACTTTTATAACTCTCAAACTTCTTAGCTCAAAGAATAGTAAAGTTGTTACCAGTAATCAATTTAGCTCCGTGTTATTAATTAAGAATAATTTGTAAATTTAATAAACATTTAAAGTAATCATTTATATATTTTTGTAACAGATATATTTATTGTTATTATTATATTATAAGTATGCTATGATAAATTTATTCTGGAGAAAAAAGCTGTCTTAGTAATTACTTATCTTTATTTTAAAAAAGGTAAGAAATTATTTAGACGGTCGTGAATATGCAGTGAAGAAAGTTCGATTCAAGCACAAGAATACAGACTTGGAACTAAAGGTAATAATGTTTTTTCATATTGTATTTTTTGTTTTTCTTTGTTTTTAACTTTTTTTCTTTAAGTGCATGTACAATATGCTTTTTTTTCTTTTGTTTTGCTTCCTATACTGTGGGGTGTTGCACAAAGAAGGTATGTGTCAACTTTTTGGACATTGCTAGTTGTATAAACTTGATTTAGTGTAAACTTGAATTAATTTAGTTACCCCAGTTCCGTCAATCCACCTACTCCTGGGTCATTGTTTTACCTTGTGACCTGATATTTTCATGCAATATGCTCAAGCTGCAGGTTTGTTATGTTTCTCTTTGATCAAATGTCCAGATATTTAATTCTTTAATGTTCAGTATAATAATTTACGGGAAAATTGTCCCTACGTTCCACCTTGTTTTATTTGCAGAATTTCTTATACATCTAATCTTGCATGAAGTGGTTTTATGCTTTTGTCTTACAAGAAATGTACATGACTGGCATGGAAATGTTAGTATAATGTAGGTATAAACACACACCTGTGTATGATTTTCTTTTCTTTTACTGCTTTGGGTGTCAAGGGAGATGCAAATTTCTAGTCCTTACTCTTCTGGCAGCCTCAGTCATTGACACATGATGCTGTTTTAGAGCTTCTCTGATTTTGTCACTGTAATGTAGTCTATGTCTGCCTCAAGCACATGCCTCTATGTCTGCCTCAAGCTCATGCCTCTATGTCGAGTAAAGTAGTAAGTTTTTCCTATTGAAGCCAACTTTTCATTTATAAATTTATAGTTTATATTTTATTTTTTAGATATATAAATTGTTATATTTCAAAGATATTTTATTTTTTAGATATATAAGTTGTTATATTTCAAAGATATTTTATTTTTTAGATATATAAATTGTTATATTTCAAAGATATTTTATTTTTTAGATATATAAGTTGTTATATTTCAAAGATATTTTAGTTTTTAGATATATAAATTGTTATATTTCAAAGATATTTTATTTTTTAGATATATATAAGTTGTTATATTTAAAAGCCGGTAGCATTCAGCAACTTATAGCTGGGTTGTAGACCACCCAGATTTCAGGGCCATCGAATCCCTACTCCATTACACCCTACTCCATTACACAGTGGTTGTTGTAGAGACAGGCAGCTCAAACTGGCAGATAAATAGGGATTACTGAAAAGGAAAGGTAAACCTGGTCCTAAAATGAATGTAACAGCAAGAACATAACCAAGGAGTGCACTATAAAAGAATCTGGGAGAAAATCTGCCACAATTTCATATTAATAATATTTCTGAGACATTACATCTATGAGAAACTTGATGCAAGCTCAAGTTTGAACAATTCATCTGTGAGAAACTTGATGCAAGCTCAAGTTTGAACAATTCATCTGTGAGAAACTTGATGCAAGCTCAAGTTTGAACAATTCATCTATGGGAAACTTGAAATAATCTCAAGTTTGAACAATTCATCTATGAGAAACTTGATGCAAGCTCAAGTTTGAACAATTCATCTGTGAGAAACTTGATGCAAGCTCAAGTTTGAACAATTAATCTGTGAGAAACTTGATGCAAGCTCAAGTTTGAACAATTCATCTATCAGAAACTTGAAACAATCTCAAGTTTGAACAATTCATCTGTGAGAAACTTGATGCAAGCTCAAGTTTTAACAATTCATCTGTGAGAAACTTGATGCAAGCTCAAGTTTGAACAATTCATCTGTGAGAAACTTGATGCAAGCTCAAGTTTGAACAATTCATCTGTGAGAAACTTGAAACAATCTCAAGTTTGAACAATACATCTATGAGAAACTTGATGCAAGCTCAAGTTTGAACAATTCATCTGTGAGAAACTTGATGCAAGCTCAAGTTTGAACAATTCATCTATGAGAAACTTGATGCAAGCTCAAGTTTGAACAATTCATCTGTGAGAAACTTGATGCAAGCTCAAGTTTGAACAATTCATCTGTGAGAAACTTGAAACAATCTCAAGTTTGAACAATTCATCTATCAGAAACTTGAAACAATCTCAAGTTTGAACAATTCATCTATGAGAAACTTGAAACAATCTCAAGTTTGAACAATTCATCTATGAGAAACTTGAAACAAGCTCAAGTTTGAACAATTCATCTGTGAGAAACTTGAAACAAGCTCAAGTTTGAACAATTCATCTGTGAGAAACTTGAAACAATCTCAAGTTTGAACAATTCATCTATGAGAAACTTGAAACAATCTCAAGTTTGAACAATTCATCTATGAGAAACTTGAAACAATCTCAAGTTTGAACAAGTCATCTATGAGAAACTTGAAACAATCTCAAGTTTGAACAATTCATCTATTAGAAACTTGAAACAATCTCAAGTTTGAACAATTCATCTATCAGAAACTTGAAACAATCTCAAGTATGAACAATTCATCTATGAGAAACTTGAAACAATCTCAAGTTTGAACAATTCATCTATCAGAAACTTGAAACAGTCTCAAGTATGAACAATTCATCTATCAGAAACTTGAAATAATCTCAAGTTTGAACAATTCATCTATGAGAAACTTGAAACAATCTCAAGTTTGAATAATTCATCTATGAGAAACTTGATGCAAGTTCAAGTTTTAATAATTCATCTATGAGAAACTTGAAACAATCTCAAGTTTGAACAATTCATCTATGAGAAACTTGATGCAAGTTCAAGTTTTAATAATTCATTTATGAGAAACTTGAAACAATCTCAAGTTTGAACAATTCATCTATGAGAAACTTGAAACAATCTCAAGTATGAACAATTCATCTATGAGAAACTTGAAACAATCTCAAGTTTGAACAATTCATCTATGAGAAACTTGAAACAATCTCAAGTTTGAACAATTCATCTATGAGAAACTTGAAACAATCTCAAGTTTGAATAATTCATTTATGAGAAACTTGAAACAATCTCAAGTTTGAATAATTCATTTATGCGAAACTTGATGCAAGCTCAAGTTTGAATAATTCATCTATGTGAAACTTGATACAAACTCAAGTTTGAATAATTCATTTGACTGATAAGACTGCTGTCCTTTGAAAGGATAACTCACAGTGCAAACAATTGTTGTCTTTGCAGGGAGGTTAAGTAAAGAAAAACGAAAACCAGAAAGCTGTCTCAAATTAAAGCATGTTCTTATGGGTACACTGAATTATAAGATGAAATGTGATTGAAGCAGTAGTGTCAGGCCAAAAATACAAATACTGCGGTTCACTGTATGCTGCAACACAATACCAAAAAAAAATGTGTTTAGGTTTAGGTTTTTTGTTGATGAAAAGGAAATGCTAAATAAACTTTTAATCAAAATTTATTATTAATTCACTTCGGATTGTTCATTTTGTCTCTTCCTATATGACATTTCTTGCTAAATGACAGCTCCTGCGAGAAGTGAAAGCTCTAGCAAACTTACAGCACATAAACATTGTTGGATATAATGCAGCCTGGATGGAATATGACAGCCCATATCTGGTTGGCAAAGGCAAGTTCTGTTTTTGTTTATGTGTGTGTGTGTGTGTATCTCATGTATGATATCATGTCATCTATTGTACATGGCATTTAATCAAAACTAAAAGTAAAGGTTCTCTCCCTTGCCTTGCTCGGAGCATAAGGAATATGGTGTAAGTGATTGTATTTTTTAAAGGACCACTCCACATTTTTGGGCAATATCTTGCCAGACTGTCTTTACTTCCCATAAAAATCTCTGGTACCTATTTTTAGAAGCTGGGTGAACCCTAAGCCTCGTGGATGTGAAAAAATAAATCCACCACATCTGGGAATAGAATCTGGATCATTATTGAGTTATTTGAGGGTCATCCATCATTGAACTCTGAACATGTCCATAGCATGTTCAGGCCATCATCATTGAACTCTGAACATGTCCATAGCATGTTCAGGCCATCATCATTGAACTCTGAACATGTCCATAGCATGTTCAGGCCATCATCATTGAACTCTGAACATGTCCATAGCTGCTCAGATCCTCTACTCTGCAGTGTCCAGTGACTGAAACCCTCAGTTCTGTGTTGGTTGATAAGTTTTCTAGCTGCGTGTGGGACCCAACTGAAAGTGGGATGGAGAATGACCACGAATTGGGAGAACAGAAAGGAAAACAGAAGAAAAAGGGGAGAGTAGTGAAAGTTAATCTGTCAACCAGCTTAAAATGTACTATAAACCTTAATGATCAGCGAAGCAACACATGGAGTACACTATAGAAAGTGTGATACATGAGCCATAACAAACCAGATCACAGCAAAAAGAAACAGAAATAAAACACAGTAGTAACTACCGCATTTAGTAATGTTCTATATATCTTAGGATCGATGGCTTGACAAACTATCATTGTAAAAAAGTATTGTTATGGAAACAGAGCCATAGATGTTAGAAGCAGTGATCTCTGCAATATGTGCCATTTTGACACGCAAGGTTTCTATTTTTGAGATTGTGGTTCTGCCCTATGTGCCGTCTTCGGCTCGAAAGGATGATAGATAGATAGATAGATATATCTTAGATCTTTCAAACCATTACATGATGGCTAAATGTTCCACTTTCTCTCTTCTTGTAACATGTACAAAGAGCTGTAATTTTATGTTAAATATTATGTATTATTAGTAATCCCAGACTTCAGAGTACTAGATTTTTATGTCTAAAAGAAATAAATGGAAAAATAAAATATAAATAAGAGAAGCAGCAATTTTGTTGCTTTTACTTGTATCTTCAGAAAGTCCGCCTGTTGAAAGTCCAAAGACACAAGACAGCGGTAGTGATCTCTCAGACAGGCAAGTCTGTCTTTACATTTGTAATCAGGTTTAACACTGAATATGGTAAAAACAAATAATAATTTTGTTCAAGGATTATTTAAAATTACAGATTTAAAAGAAAAAATGAATATAATAATTTGTAAGATTAGTTGTAAACCCAAACATGTGACAGGGTGTTACAAACTAGTGAAGACTAACATTTTTGTAATGTTGGCAAACAAATAAGCACAATCCATAGAAATCAGCAAAACCGAGTGGGCATCCTCAGAAAACATGATAGAGGTAATACTACAAACAGGATAGCAGAATAGGTCAACTGAAGATCAAAAGACCATAAACTATTGACCCTTGGTACTTAAAAGGGAAGGAAAGTAGAAAAAGTTATAATTTTCTACATCATATGATGCAAAAGATAATTGAAATTATTATCTATTTTAGTTGTTAGTTGCATTTTTATATGAGCTTTATTCCTGATACTGATTAAAACAATCAGTCTTGAGGCAGACTCATAGATGTTTCATTCTTTCCAACAAATGATACAAGGTACATATTCAGTAGCAAACTATATTTCTCTATAAAGTTTATGAGTTATTTCATTAAATCATATTTAATTCACTTTATTCTAATGGTTTTTCTTTAATCAATGACCTATTATTATTATTTTCTTTTCTGTATAAGAAATGATTTAAAAAAATTATATAATATATTTTTATTTATCAAGCTGAATAAACATATGAAGCATTTCTTTTGGAATGCTTAAGAAATTATTTGAAATAAGATTAGTATTATCCAGATACATTAGAAGCCAGCATTACCTACAGTTAGTTATTGGAAGTTAGCATTGTCCTCATATATTTAAAATTTGGTACATATGCAAATATTATAAGCTACTGTCATCCACATATATTGGAAGTTAGTTTCATTGACAAACACTAGTAATTAACATTATCAACATATTTCAAAATTTGTATTATCCATGTAAAATAAATGTTGATAGAAATGTATAGGTTGTTTTGTTTTAAGTTAATTAAAAATGTGTTGCTGTCACTCTACCCTTACAATTGTCTCTTACAGTGTACAGTTTGATAACCAAGACAGCATGAGCATAGAGTTTAGCCTTACTGATGACAAGAGCAAGTCAGATATGAAATTAACATCTAAAAAGCACCAACTAGGTGGTATTGGTCTGGCTGTGAGTGCAAAGCTATTTAGCTCAGTCCATAAACAGGAGAAAGTTATCACATCTGGCAGTAACTACACAAGCACACATTTAAATGATAATCACAATAGTTTTACAGAACATGAGTCTGTCTACCTTGATGAATCTTTCCAGAATCAATTGCAGGTACTAACCTCACCCATCGATGTTGTTGAGACATCATTTGCTAAACTGGGAGTTAATGAATCACAAAGAGCTGTAGAGAAGTTGTTTTCTCATAATACAGACTATTTTCATCAAAGTGATATTGGCGATGAAAAGGAAGATGACTTTGGGGCTCATTTTGAAGAGAACTTTACAATATCTGCAGACACATATAGTAAAACTTCAAATAAAAGTTTCACTATAAACCCAGCCATAAACTATTCTCTTGCTGAAGAACACGACAATCAGAAGATTTCCAAATTCTTCAACAATGGTAATGGACTTAATGCTCACATAGCGTTGGATTCAGCTGGATATATTTTAAAGAATAAGTCCTCAGATACATTGACTTCAGTCTTTGTTGATGACCAGATAAATGCTACTCATAAATGCCAAGTTCACTCTCACAATCCACCTTGCCTTCAATGCACAACAGACCGACCAACATTTCCTGACCAGATTTCAAATGTCAAACTTCCAGAAAACTTCATAGATCTCTGCCAGCAGGTGGCCACATCACATTTCTCAGGTCTTAGCTCAGACCACACCAGTAAGTTATTAATTCCCCCTACATCAGTGACAGAAATGACATCGCAAAAGCTCAAAATTAGTTCACATGTGACAGCTAGTCAACAACATAATGTGTTAGACATTTCATCACAGGAACTGAGTGTTCATCCTGGATTGTCACCACTTCCTTCATTCAGTCTGTCACTGTTGGAAAAACAAACTATATCTCCATACAACGATGAGCCATTAAATTCTTCTCTCTCTACATCTCATCTACCACTTGATGAGGAGTTCTGTTCGTTTCCAGCTTCAAGCAACAACAAAGCAGAAACTTCAGTCCAGGATAATAAGCCATTTGTCCAGAGTTTCATACACAGCTCTGCACTGTCTCCCATTCAATCAGTGGAAGATACACATCATAAACAAAAGCCAGCTTTGAAGATGCTTCTACCTGATGTAAGCAATAGTGGTGATACATTCCTAAAGTCTTTCAACACTGCTTCCTATTCAGCTAGAACTAGCAAAAGACAGACAGTACCAAAAAGAACAAGACCTCAAGCTGAGAGAAAGTATAAGAAAGATGGTGATGAGATTTTAGATTCTCAAGTTTACAACAGTGTCTTCCATGTAAGTGTTGCAAAACAGACTCCGCCATAATCTTGACATTTGAGATATTACTTGTAAATTATATGTTGAATGTTAATATTTGTCCCACTGGCTTAGTTTTTAGTTCTAGGTTTCCGCAGTTCTTGTGATTGAAGTTATGAGATAGTGTGACTGACATCATTTCAATGCATTAGAAGAAATACATTTTTCAACCATTTTTTAAAATACTCTTGTGTTCCACATACAATTTTTAGCATTTGTTTCGTGGCATTTGTCCACAAATTGTTGTTCATCATTCTCCCATTCTAATGGCATTTGTCCACATATTGTTGTTCATCATTCTCCCATTCTAATGGCATTTGTCCACATATTGTTGTTCATCATTCTCCCATTCTAATGGCATTTGTCCACATATTGTTGTTCATCATTCTCCCATTCTAATGGCATTTGTCCACATATTGTTGTTCATCATTCTCCCATTCTAATGGCATTTGTCCACATATTGTTGTTCATCATTCTCCCATTCTAATGGCATTTGTCCACATGTTGTTCATCATTCTCCCATTCTAATGGCATTTATCCACATATTGTTGTTCATCATTCTCCCATTCTAATGGCATTTGTCCACATATTGTTGTTCATCATTCTCCCATTCTAATGGCATTTGTCCACATATTGTTGTTCATCATTCTCCCATTCTAAGAGTTTAAAATTGTATAGTGCCATGTTTTACAATGAACTGTGATATTTGTGTCTTTTGGTCCAATATGCCAGACCAGCATTATATTTTAGTGGTCCTATTTTTGCCATCCTCCTCAATGGTCAGGTTGATCTTTTTCCAGGCCATTACAGGGAAGTAAACAAGAAGTTTCATCCATACTATGTCTCTTATCTTGACACTGACAGTTACCAGTGACTGTTGCTCTCATAACATCACCGTACAGCTTTTTCAGCCCCAAACTTTAGAAGTTCACAGTTAATCAGTCCAGTTGTAATGAGTTATATGCACTGACTAAAATTATAACTGTCTCTTGGTCTGAATATAGAGAATAAACAGAAATATAGAGAATAAACAGAAATATAGAGAATAAACAGAAATATAGAGAATAAACAAACCTTTAGGAGGGAGGGAGGGGTGGAGTATGACTGATGTGCAAGGAAATGGAGATAATTAAAATATAACAGGTTTTAATAGTTTTGCGAGATTATGCAGCACTACATTTTGATTGAGTAAGCCATATTTGCTTTGCAGACAACAGACAACCTTTGGTTTGTTGTAACTGAAGAAAGCATCCAGGCCGATACATAGAACCAGTTCTTTATGATGTCATATACTTCTTTAACTCTTTCAGTATGGAATGTTTTCATCAATTTAGCAGTAGTGATTTCAGAGACACAATTTTTTCATGTTTTTAAATATTAATCCACCTGTTTAAATCTATCTAACTTTAAACATATTATATATGGATTTTTAGATAATTAAACATGGAATTATATTTCACCAATATGGTACAAGACATAAAAAAGAATGGGTTTTAATGACAGTTTACACTAATCAACTTGAGAGTGACGCACTGTGCGGCTAAACGTACAATACTGAAATCGGCATGACGCATGGTGCGGCGAAACGTATGGAAAGAGTTAAAGATATACTGGAACATGTTTTGTTTTCTTTGTTTTTTTTTGTTTTTTTTTTAAATTTCCCAACTTGGTAAAATGTGGTTTGATTATAAAAAATAACCAACAAGATATAACGTAGGGGAGAAAACTATTAAATTTGACTGCACTAAGCCACAACATTTAGAGCTGAAAGGCCAGTGCTTTTATTATTGTTTAATACGTTCTCCAATTCAGTGAACCAGGTGTCTATGTTTTAAACTCAGGTGATTTACTGGTATTGTAGACTTAGTATAGGGTACCTCTTGGCAGGACAAGTTCCAACTTCACTATCACAACCCAGCAAATAAAGTCAGTAAAGTCAAACACTCATGTGAAAAATAAGAAAAGTGATTTTCATGCAAAATTCAGTCCCTGGGTCTTCACTAGGGATATAAGAAAGCTGATGTACACAAACAACAACATAATCATTTATCATTTTTACGTGAAAAAAAAATGGCCTAGAATCTGCATCTATATTTCCTTATATTTTACCTAAATATATTTTATATTTGTTAAAATATGTATGTTGCATTTAATTTATTTTGATGTAATTTTTCTGCAGAATTCAATAACATTGTATATACAGATGGAACTGTGTACCTTCACATTGCAGGAGTGGATCTTTGAAAGGAACTCAGAATTTCAAGTGAAAGGCCATGGTAAGTAGTTAATGAAGCTTTCACTTCAGATGTTTAATTTCAGATCCTCAGTAGTTAAAGTTTTTGCTGCCATTTTTGTTTTCCTTATGCCAAGTAGTGGCTCACATGTGTTCTTCATTTGTTTGATAATGTCATCGTTGATGTTGGATATGAAGGATTCCTGTGGTAGCAATTGTTTTTTTCGTGTCTTCATTGTGTCTCACAGTCAATCACTTCTACATTTGTCCAGTGAGCACTTCAATTAATTATCCTTTCTTAAACTCTTAAGTACTTAAAACGGTCAATATGGTGGATAGGCAGCAGGAACCTTTTAGGCACCGTCTGAAAAGTTTTCCTTCAAGCAGTTTCCTCATATTCCAAGTCCGGCTTGCTGCTGGAGTTAGCTGTTTTTCATCCGGATGATGTTTCTATATTCAGATTGCTTACGATGAATGATGATATTATATGACAGACAGTTCAGCTGCGTTCACTTTCGGTGCTAATATACTTTGTCTTTTGACGTGTCCTGTATTTGCTATGATGGGACTGCAGCTGCCTTTCTTTGTTTGGGTATTCGATGAGATGTTAATTCGGATGATTCCACTGACACGGGCAGTTGAGCAATTATGGATTTTAATTAATTTACACTGATAACCGGGACCTTTTAATAACTATAACCATCCTTAAAAGGATGTTTTAGTGGTTTTAGTTGTATCCAGCTGTTATGACTGTGCTTCAGCCCAATAAACTATCTCAGCATAACATATATTTCAACATAGTCTACTTTTGTATACCAGGTTTGCCATTCCAATCTAATTCCTGCTAACATGGCAAGACTAGTTTATCTGATTCCAGGGCTAGTATGTGGAATTTGATAACATTAATTAGTATTCATTTATCCTGAATTCATCAGCCGAGCTGCTGTGATTTGCTGACTGCTCTGTCAGCCATGAGAGGTCAAGCTTACTGTTCAGTGTCTTCTATATGCATAGCAGCACATGATTTCTTACAGTTCCCTCCTTCAAATTGTTTCAATATTTGTAATGTAATATTTGGTTTTTTTTTCATGTTTTCTAAATAATCTGCTATGATCTGTCTAGTTTAGGTTGTTCATACACTATGTTATTGTTCATTTACAATTACTTCTTGATGCTTGGACATCACCTATAGCACATGATACTCACTACTAGACAAGGTGTTCTGTTGTGATCCCCATTAATATCATTGTTTGATTTTCAAATGTTGTGGCAATAAATGATTATACTGGTTGGCTTTTGGTGGTAGTTTCATCATTCCTTGCCCTGATTTGTTCATGGTTAACTCCATTAACATGTAAATAAAGATGTCACCCACAAGGAAATAAAGATATCACCCACAAGGAAATAAAGATATCACCCACGAGGAAATAAAGATATCACCCACAAGGAAATAAAGATATCACCCACGAGGAAATAAAGATATCACACAAGGAAATAAAGATAGCACCCACATGGAAATAAAGATATCACACAAGGAAATAAAGATAGCACCCACATGGAAATAAAGATATCACCCACAAGGCAGCAGGTTAGCTTTAATATAGGGTGTTTCTCCTTTACCTGAAGCTCTCATGAGGATGCCTGCAGTGTAATAGAGTAGTCATAATATGGCTACACTATTTCAGTAATATGACTACTCTATTTCAGTAATATGACTACCCTATTTCAGTAATATGAGCAACTTGAGATATGGAGATAACTCAGTCTTTATCGCTAAGAATGAAAATGAGTTGCAGAAAATGATTGACATTATAGTGGTGGCTGGGGTGGAAAGTAAAGATAAAAACCTTAGCCTCAGCAACAAAAAGACAGAAATAATGGTCTCAAAGAGAATAAAACCAGCTCTTAAATGTGCTCTAAAATAGATAGGGTAGTTTTAAAATAGGTCAATAAATGAAAATATCTGGTAATGATTTTAACATCAGATAGAAGATGTGCAAATGGTAGTGAGATGCAGAATAGGTCAGCAGGTAAAAGAAAAGGTTGCATTCCAAAGGGTAAGAAAATTTTTAACAACCCATCTTAGACACTGGAGGTAAGAAAGAGTTTTTCATTTTTATGTAGAGCCGGTCTTGACACATGAAAGTGAATTGTGAACAATTAATTGCTCTTCAAGAGAATTGTTAAAGTCCGCAGAAATGTCATTTAACTGAAGATTGTTGAAACTCTGTTATCATGGGCGGCTGAAAGAGTGATGAGGATGAACTAAGAGAGGACAAAGCAAAAAGAAAGCTTGTTGCTGACATAATTTTTGGTCTTGTTGTGAGAAGGAAACAGCTGGAATAATATAGTGACAACTGCAAAAATTCGTGAGGAGAAGAAATGGAAAAGATACCATCTGACTGAGGAGAGTGGTTTAGTTGGAAGTCAACAACAGGACTGTCAAGGCATGGTAACCTATATCAGCAAGTACAATACTTGATTATGACTGATCATTTCATAGATTAACGACCAGACACCTGCCAAAAAGTGAAACCGTTTTTTAAAATGTCTACTATAAGGCTGCAGCTGCTGTGTATTTTTAATTTCCTTGTGCACTTGAGTAAAATGATGAATCTCTTAAAGCAAGAACAGAGCAAATTAAATAAAAAGTGGAACTTGTTAGGAGTAAGCTTCTTGGGGAGCGATCGGGATACTCAAAATGGTAAACCTTTTCATGGTAAGGACATCATTATTGACAGAAGAGAAGAGTTGTTTTCATCGGTGGTGTGGTTGTTTTGGTTGGTATTTTAACCAGCGATCAATTGGCCTCTGGTAATGTGGATGAATTACTTGTCATGTGATACAGTATATGTCTTTTTCAATTACATTAGATTTATAGGGACTTAACTTCCATCATTAGTTGAAGAGCCTCTCTCTCACTAAATCTCTCTATTTGTCTGTTTTTTTGTGTATTTCCAAATTACAATAACAAAAAAAAAAGACAAATAGAGAGATATAGAGAGAGAGAGTTTTTGCGTATTTCCAAATTACAATAGATAGAAGCAGAGATGAAGATGATGGGGAAGACATGGAATGATCTTAAAAGAATGGCAAAAAACAGAACGACTTGGAAAGTGTTTGTTGAAGACCTATGCTCCACAGGGAGCTAAAAAGGTAGAAGAAGAAATTACAATATTTTCTTGAATACTTTCTCTTTTTTTTTTTTTTTTTTTTTTTTTTGGTAGTTTCTAGCCGTATAACTTTATTTAGTACATATTACATAGGAATAAGTTTAATGTAGGATTTGTCTGCAACTACTGCCTGTCTGAGTTTGTTGTTGCTTTTACAGATGACACAGCAATGAGAATGGATAACATCCGGATCTTTATTCAGATTCTGCAAGGTGTTGACTTTATACATAACAATGGGCTTATCCATAGAGATCTCAAGGTATGATTCAGGGCATATTTTTAGAGCTTTGGTGATTTTTTTGGGTATTATTCTGAGGTATCTTCTACTTGTTGGGTCTATTTGCAACAGTGCTTTAATTTTATGTGTGTGAACCACAGTTGGTCATATTTATTTTAGGGATGAAAAGAATTTTGATCAACAGATTTGTATCAGATTTTGCCAATAGCTCAATAGAGAGAGGGGGGGGGGGGGGGGGGGGGGGGGGGTTAGTAAAAATTGACTTTAAAACAGGAAATTATTACCACATCAGATTTCCATGTCTCATCTTGAGCAAACATGCTGCTATGTCGCAAAAGTTCAAAGAAAATTTGATTTTCAAAAATCAAAATGTTACATTTAAGTGGTAGTAATTTTTACTACAGTATCGTAAACAAGTGAGTCACAGATTGATATCGTAATTAAGGGTTAAATATGTTGACATCAGTAAATTTATATTAAGGTTTGTTTAGATGTGGGAACTTTTAACAAATGTTCTTCTTGATTATTGTGACAGCCAAGGAATATTTTCCTGTCTGGAAGTGAGCTGCACGTCAAGATAGGAGATTTTGGTTTGGCTACGAGTGACTTCCTCAAACCTGGACAGGAAGACTTAGTATTGTCGCCGTTATCAATGGGTGAAGTTCTGCCTTTTATCTTGCCAATTTAAATATAACCATTCTCTCTCTTTTTTTAAGAGTTATAATATGCTCTCTCTGTGTCTGTTTCGCTATCTGTGATTCTCTTTCTTCCCCTCTCTTCCTTCCTCTCCCTCTCTCTCTTAGCGAGAGATAGCTTTATAGTTGTCTTTTGTATCAATCTTTTAATTATCTTCATGTCACCCCTTTGATTGTTTTTGTGGAAACTTTTTTGCCATTTTTGTTGATGCATTTGTTTCATTGTTTTGTCTGTTAATGTCAGTCATTTGACTGTCTGTATCAGATTTTTAATATCAATTATTTGACTTTCTCTTCAATGGCTCTGTATCAGTTCTTCTTTGTGTTTGCTCAAAAATTACACCTCACATAGTGTCTCACCTAAATATGTGTGAAGTGTAGTGGTAGTACTAACTTAAAACTATGGGAAAGTATCAGGCAAATACCAGTTGGTAAAGAGATAAGATGATGACGCAGGATAGGACACACACTGTGGAAACCTACTGAGAGTATTGCAACAAGCTTCATCTGGAATCCCCCAGGAGAGGAGACAAAGAGGATGCCAATATTTATTTTAAGTGAAGATGGTGAGAGAGAAGTGGAAGCAGAGATGAAGAGGATAGAGAAGACATAGACTGATGTTGATAGAATGGCAAGAAACAAAACGGCTTTGAAAATGTTGAAGACCTGTGCTCCACAGGGAGTTGAAAGGAAGATTAAAGATAGTTGTGGTTTACATCAGAATGCATAAGGTACTTCTACTGGCCCAGCGCATCTGACTTCAGCATGGAATTTTATTTTTTTGGGGTGCATAGTTTGTCTTCCCTTTGTTCTCTCTCACTTGACCAGACTATTTAGTTTATTTACTACCATGGACGCGTGAAGCAAAATCTTTATCAGTGCTAGCTCGCTGATTCTGACACAGCAATGAGTCACTGACCATTGCATTTTGTGTACTGTTTGACATCTAGGGCCCTCTCTATAATTCAGTAACATTTTCAGCAATTTTTAAACAGAAAACTTGCTGTCAAGTACACTCACAGTAGTTCCATAAACCATGTAATAGCTTTCCTTATAACATGAACAGAAATAATATGGAAATACTTAATAACAGGGTGTCACAAACAATTTTGAATGTATCATCACAAAGCATCCTAAGGGGCAGTAAGTAGACAGTGATACAAATTCTTCTAACACAATGAAATAGTCAGATAAAGAACTAATGAATAGGTCTTGAGATAGCGCCCATCACTAGAAGGTGAAGTCCTCTACAACCTAGCATATACTGGTATCTGATCTATTTTTGTCTGATCCAGTGACTCCTCCTTTTACCAACACCCAAGCAAGTGCTAATTAAAGTTTGATGTCTTTGATTCAAGGGACTCCACTAGTTACTGACAACAAAGAAAGTGCTAATTAAAGTTTGATGTCTGTCTGATTCTAGTGATTTCTCTAGTTACTGACAACCAAGAAAGTGCTAATTAAAGTTTGATGTCTGTCTGATTCTATGATTTCTCTAGTTACTGACAACCAAGCATGTGGTAATTAAAATTAAAGTTTGATGTCTGTCTGATTCTAGTGACTCCACTAGTTACACAGACAACCAAGAAAGTGCTAATTAATGTTTGATCTCTTTGTCTGATTCTAGTGACTCCACTAGTTACACAGACAACCAAGAAAGTGCTAATTAATGTTTGATCTCTTTGTCTGACTCTAGCGACTCCACTAGTTACACAGACAACCAAGAAAGTGCTAATTAATGTTTGATCTCTTTGTCTGACTCTAGTGACTCCACTAGTTACACAGACAACCAAGAAAGTGCTAATTAATGTTTCATCTCTTTGTCTGACTCTAGTGACTCCACTAGTTACACAGACAACCAAGAAAGTGCTAATTAATGTTTGATCGCTTTGTTTGATTCTAGTGACTCCATTAGTTATTGACAACCACACCACTGGAGTGGGCACTTCAGCATATGCTTCACCTGAACAACTCAAGGGATCCAACTATGACTTTAAGGTACATTTATGTATCACTTAGATCACTGATGTCGTAATGATGGAAGTAAATTTTTTTAATGTCTTTTTTTTTTTTTTTTGTCTGTGAATTTAATTATCATTGTAGAATTTGAATGAGATAAAACACACTTCAATCAAAACAGATGTAGATGTGTACATTATGTACAAAGTTAGAGGGGAAATTAGATGATATAGAAGAGTTTTATTACACCTCAGTAACACCTCTGAAGTGTATAACTTTTAGCGATTTTTGTTACATGGTTTGTTAGGATTATTGTTCTAAAATCACTACATTTAACTGCACCATTCTTTTTAGGCAATGCAATGAAAGTTGATGTTTTTAGATCATTTTGTATGTATCCTGTATTGGATATGTCATTGTATACGTCAGTGATCACTTCAATGCCAAAATCTTCTATTGCCTTTATCATCTCTATCTGTATGCTGTCTGGTCTTGCAGCTTTTCCCTTTTTCATTGTTTGTATAGCATTTTCCACTTTCAATTTTAAGGTGATATAGCCTGACGGGACATTTTATAATTGGTATCTTTTCCCTTTCAACATAAAATAATTCTGTTATATGTTCCTACCATCTGTTGATTTTATCTTTATTGTCTGTTAGCATTTTACATTTTGTGTTTGCAATACATCCACTTTCTGTGGCTTTCTAACTCAGATCACAATCCTGTAATGATTAAAATGGAAGTCAAACTAAAGAGAAACAAACAAAATACTAATTCATCAACAATACCCACTAGACATAACAGCTGTAAAAGGTGTTAAAGGCAGTAGAAGATTTTGGCATTGAAGTGATCACAGACATATGCAACAACATTATACCACACAGGATACATACCAAATAAACTAAAAACATCAACATTCATTGCATTGTCTAAAAAGAATGGTGAAGTTGAATTAAGTGATTTTTAGAACAATAAGCCATGTACCAAAAATCTTCAAGGAATGATTCAGAATAAAATCAATATGGAATTAGAACAACAACAATTCGGATATAGAAAATACAGTGGGACAAAAGAAACCATATTCTGCATGAGGACGTTTATCGAAAAGTGCACAGAAGTAAACAAACCAATGTATGCCTGCTTCATAGACTACACCAAAGGTTTTGACAGAGTACACCATAAACAACTTATAGACCGCCTAAAAGATATACATCTAGGTTACACAGATATATGACTAATATGTAATTTATACTGGGAGCAAACAGCAATGACAAAATATAACAAAGAGAACTTTACACCTATTGATATAAAGAGAGGAGTAAGACAATTGTGCATCCAATTACCTTGTTCAATCTATACACTGAGCAAATCTTTAAAAATATCACAGACATGCCAGGCCTAAACATTAATAGAAAGATAATAAATAATATGTTATGTGTTAGATAAATATAAATATATAGATTAATATTTAAAACCATGAAAGATTTTGTCTCTGAAATCTTTTTCATTACATTGATAAAAACCTTCCATACTGAAAAAGTTAATTCTAAAAAAAGATTTGTTGTTTCAGACTCACAATGCTTGTTAACTTAGCTAGTTTATTAGTTTGTCAATTAGTTCAGCTACTTAGCTAGAATAACCTCATTCTGTCCAGCTTCAAAGTTCACTTCAGTAATTAACAGTAGCTCACTAGTTAACATCTTCTCCACATTCTTCCCATTAATTGACCATTTTCTCCTTGTACCATGCTTGATTAAATATTTCTATAGCCTCTGTATTACTGTAAATTGGATGTATTACTGCATTATATGATTAAGAATAACTCTTATTGACAGAATCAAGTTTACCACTCATGCTTGAGAATAACTTTATTGACAGAATCAAGTTTTCTACTCATGCTTGAGAATAACTCTTATTGATAGAATCAAGTTTTCTACTCATGCTTGAGAATAACTCTTATTGATAGAATCAAGTTTTCTACTCATGTTTGAGAATAACTCTTATTGATAGAATCAAGTTTTCTACTCATGCTTGAGAATAACTTTATTGACAGAATCAAGTTTTCTACTCATGATTGAGAATAACTTTATTGACAGAATCAAGTTTTCTACTCATGCTTGAGAATAACTCTTATTGACAGAATCAAGTTTTCTACTCATGCTTGAGAATAACTCTTATTGATAGGATCAAGTTTTCTACTCATGCTTGAGAATAACTCTTATTGATAGAATCAAGTTTTCTACTCATGCTTGAGAATAACTCTTATTGACAGAATCAAGTTTTCTACTCATGCTTGAGAATAACTCTTATTGATAGGATCAAGTTTTCTACTCATGCTTGAGAATAACTTTATTGACTGAATCAAGTTTTCTACTCATGCTTGAGAATAACTTTATTGACAGAATCAAGTTTTCTACTCATGCTTGAGAATAACTCTTATTGATAGAATCAAGTTTTCTACTCATGCTTGATAATAACTCTTATTGACAGAATCAAGTCTTCTACTCATGCTTGAGAATAACTTTATTGACAGAATCAAGTTTTCTACTCATGCTTGAGAATAACTCTTATTGATAGAATCAAGTTTTCTACTCAGATCTGATGAATTTTTTCATATCAATGAGGCTTTGAGGTTCACCTTTTTATTCTAAAAATGGATACCAGAGATTTTTCTGGAGAGAATAGGTGGCCTGGCTTAATACCGACCACATCAATAAAAAAATATGCTATTAATCATGAATAAATATGATCACTAACACCGTTTTCCACATATACATATCAAGGAATGGAGGGAACCTTAGCTTTACATAGTGCAGTGATAGACAATATAAGTTTAATGTACACATGAGACAGTATAAGTTTAATGTACACATGAGACAGTATAAGTTTAATGTACACATGAGACAGTATAAGTTTAATGTACACATGAGACAGTATAAGTTTAATGTACACATAGGAGACTGAATTCATAGAAGGAGAAGAATTTCAGGAATAAAACTGGTGTATGTTCTAAGTTATGCATGTAGTGATCACAGCTTGATATTTTCTTATAAGTGTTATGTGTTAATTGTCTAATGTGTGATTCTTTCACAGAGTGACATGTACAGCCTTGGTGTAATGCTGTATGAGATGTTCCATGTATTCAATACAGAGATGGAAAGAGTGCAAGAGATTCAAAAGCTTAGAGGAGAAAACAAGTGCTGCACAACTTTTAAAAAGAAATGGCCTTTAGAGGTAGGTACACTTCCTAATAGTCTATTTCATCACACTTTTAACTCTGAATTCACTCCCTTTTTTCTTGTCTTAGCATTCACCTGTTAAATAGGCATGTATACATTGTGTCAAAGTGTAACCACATTAACAATATTTTTATGTTGCTCAATATTTTCTGTGCATTGCAATTTAAATATATCATCTAGTTTTAAGTACTTGATTTATGCAGACATTGGGGACTTTGCAATTTACAAGTCAGAAATTACTGACAGAAATTCTGAAGTTAAAAGAGTTAATAGAAGAATATTTTTAAAAAAATATGCAAAAAAAAAAAAAAAGAAAAACAGAAGATGATGTAAGAGAAATAGCGAAGATGATTTCAACAAATCTAGAATTATGCCACAACAGACCCAAGAAAATGAAGTCTATTTCTTGAAAATCAGCATTCTACAGAGAGGCTGGAAATGATGGTAGATCACCTGTTTTTTTATTACTTTTGTTTTTAAATATCTATTTGTTCTTGTTGTAATAGGCTGAGACTGTTGAAGCTCTCACAAACTCAGTGCCATGCAACAGGCCATCAGCCCAGGAAGTGCTCAGCAGCCAACTTTTTCTTTCACATGAGCAGGTCAGTTAGGAACAGTATTTAAAATGTAAATTTATTCAGCAAAATCTTGTTTTGACTTTTTCTTCTTTTCATTACTACCTGTTCAATAATGTCTGCATAAGTCCAGTTATCTTAATATATGTTGTTGTATTTGGAATTTCATAGCTTGAGTCTTCTCTGATAGCTTCTTCCATAACCAATCAGATTTGACATCATACATTATAACCATTTGGATGCTCTACTAAGTGAGGTTTTGTTTTAAAATGTTTATCCACTTTCATCGGTGCTATATACAATTCTGACCTATGGAAGAGAATCATGGACAGTAGACAAACAAATGAAATGACGATTAGAGGCCACAGAGATGGGATTTCTCAGAAGAATGTTGAAAGTTCCCTGGACAGCCAAAAAGACCAATGAGGAAGTTCTCAAAGAGGCCAACACAAAAAGGGAGCTCTTAAAAAACATCAGAAAGAAGCAATCAACATTTTTCAGGCACATCATGAGAAGAGGAAAGTTGGAATACTTGGTTACAACTGGCAAAATAAAAGGAAAGAGAGATCGCGGATGACAAAGAGAGAAAATACTGGATAGCTTGGTGTCATGGCGTGGAAAACAGTCAACAACAGAACTGATACGATGCACTGTCGATAGAAGATTGTGGAGGGACATGATCACCTACGCCAACCGGTATGGCACATGATGATGATGATCAACTTTACTTTAAGTGAGGTTTTGTTTTACACGGTTTATCCACTTTACTTTAAGTGAGGTTTTGTTTTAAAATGTTTATGCACTCTACTGTAAGTGAGGTTTTGTTTTAAAATGTTTGTAATATTACTTCTGTAAAAGTTTTCCCCACAATCCATGGACCCAGATGTAGTCAGTAATCTCTTCAAAGGTTTGATTTCAAATCCAGCAGAAACAAAGTGGCTTTGTGGTTAGTGAACTGGTCTACTAAGGACAAGAGGCTGAGTTCAATCCTGATCAACTGCTCTTTAGTTTACACAGTCGAAATGAGTTGTGGATGTTTCAGAGAAAGTAGCACAGCCTTATCTGTGAAGAGTCTCCTTTTGTTTACTTTGCCTTTCTTTTACTTCCAAGTATCCTCTTGAGTCTGACATGAGACCTAGATGTCTGTTTCAGTAACAGTCAATATTTTATGTTGGTGGCTTGTTAGGTCTCCAGTAATCCATCTGTAGTAAACTTAAAGCTAAGAAATTCCTGTATATAACTGCTTGATTTTGCATCTTGTCCTGTAAGTGTAGACTTTATTATAGCCATTGATGACTGGGCTGTTGAGTCAAACTCAACATAAGGTTTTGCAACATTTCAGTACAAAACCTCTGAAACTAAATGGAATAAACATTGAAAATATTTTGATGTGCTCCATTGCATTGAACTATAAAAAGTTAACCATAAAAATAACATTTAAGAATTCAGTGTCCGACTTCCCCTACTTCACATGTGCCACTATACTTATAGCACATTCTAAAATTCTGTTGGTTTCAGTCTGATGTTTGTATTTGTTTTGTGGTTTGAGTTTGTCTTCAGAATTTATGCTCCATTTTTTCTTATTTCAAGTCTTTGTGTTGTAATTGAATCTCCGTTTTTTTTTTTTAAACAATTAAATTAATGTTTTTGTTGATTTCTATGGCAGCCTTTAAGTTTAATCTATTAATCCATGTTATATTAACAGCAAGTAAAACTGCTGCAGAGAAAAGTACAACAACAACAAAAGGAAATGGAAAGACTGCAGAAGGAGCTGATAGAGAAAGACAAGATCATTGCACGTCTTCATAGAGACAGAAGAGATAAGATGTTGGTTGATGAATTTGACTTATTTATTTAATTGACGGAACCATAATACATGTTTTTATAAATAAGGTAAAGACCAGTTTAAATTGCTCAAATATTCAAAACCTTGGACAGATATCATGATCATATTATGATCATCCACGGGTCTATAGGAATTGAAAGTGTTAATTTGTGAATTTAGAATGTGTGTTTGGGATTTTTTGCCTTCTAGGTTTAGTTTCTTATGCTCAGCAGAATTTATGGCCTCCATTAATCTATTCTGTAGGGGGAGATAATTACAAGGACCCATTATTGATTAGATTAGATCCTCTTCTTCTTCTTCTTCTACCTTTTTAGCTCCCAGTGGAGCATAGGTCTTCAACAAACACTTTCCAAGTCATTCTGTATTTTGCCATTCTTTTAAGATCATTCCATGTCTTCCCTATCATCTTCATCTCTGCTTCTATCTGTCTTCTCCAAGAATTCCTTGGTCTTCCTCTTTGTCTTTTCCCTTGGAGATTCCAAAAAAGGGCCTGTTGTGTAAAACTCTTAGTTGGCTTCCGTAGTGTGTGTCCTATCCAGCGCCATCATCTTCGCTGTATCTCTTTATCCACAGGTATTTGACTGGTACATTTCCATAATTCTATGTTAGTGATTTTGTCCTGCCATTTCCATCCTTGTAATCTGTGTAAGCGTCCATTAATGAAAGTCTGTATCTTCGTGATTGTCAATTTTGTTGTTCTCCATGTTTCACAGCCATATAATAGGACCGACTTAACATTTGAGTTGAAAATTTTAATTTTTGTATTTAACCTACTTTCTTTGGATTTCCATATGTTTCCCAGTGCAATTTCCTCTTGCTTTTGATATCCTTATTTTGGTATCATTTTCTGTTCCTCCCTCTTTATCTATATTACTGCTCAGATTTATGTAAGATTGTACGTCTAGTAGAGGTGTTTCTCCTAGTTTTATTTGGTTATTGCCAACTGCATTAATTCTCATAATGTTGGTCTTATCTCTATTAATCTTCAGTCCTAGCTTTTGTGATCTCTCATTAAGTATGCTCATTTTATCCTGCATCTGTTGATGGCTGTGTGATAGGAGAGCTATGTCATCAGCAAAGTCTAAATCATCAAGTTGTTTGGTCAGTGACCACTGGATCCCATTTCTGTTGTTTTGAGTTATTTTCATAATCCAATCTATGGCCAGTAGAAAGAGAAATGGAGATAGAAGGCATCCCTGCCGTACTCCTGTTCTTATTTCAAATGTTTCTGTAAGCTGTCCTTCATGCACTACACTACATTTCATTCCTTCATACATTTTAAAAATCAGGTTAATAAACTTTATTGGGATTCCGTAATGACTCAGCAACTTCCAAAGCATTCTACTGTCTAAACTATCAAATGCCTTTTCGTAATCTATGAATCCAATATAAAGTGGGGATTTTAGTTCTAAACTTTGTTCAACTATTATACGTAGAGTAGTTATTTGATCAGCACATGATCTGTTCTTCCTAAAACCTGCTTGTTCATCTCTCAAATGTTTCTCTATAGCCTCTTTTAGTCTCTCCAGAATGATTCTGCTTAATATTTTTCCTGGCACTGATAGTAGCATAATTCCCCTATAATTTGTGCACTCCTGTAAACTTCTTTTCTGTGGTAGTTTGATCATATAACCTTCTTTCCAGTCTTTAGGTATTTCTTCCCTCTCCCAAATTTTATCTAATAGATTATGTAACATCTTGGTAGAGGTGTTAATATCTGCTTTGATGGCTTCCGAAGTAATTTCATCTGGTCCTGTGGCTTTACCATTTTTTAATAGTTTGATGGCTTTCGTTATTTCTTCTTTGCTTGGTTTTCCACAGTTAACGTGTAACTCTTCTTCTGCTTGTAGTATATCTGGAGGATTATTTGAGCCGGGTCTATTCAAAAGTTCTTCAAAGTGCTTGTTCCATCTCTCCATTTGTTCCCTTATATTACTAAGCAGATTTCCTTTCTTATCTTTAATAAAGGCATTGATCTGTTTGTATTTTCCACTTAATTGCTTTGTGTACAGTTCTTTTATATTCCCTTTAATTGCTGCTTCTTCTGCCTCTTTAGCTAGTTCATCTATATATTTCCTCTTATCCCTTTTAATGCATCTTCTCACTTCTGTGTAAGCTTCCTGTGTCTTGGCTTTATTACTTCTTGTTTTGCTTTTATTTATATCTGCTTTCTTTTTTTTTTCTTTCTTTAATTTTATCCAGGGTCTCTGCTGTCATTCATGCCTTATTATGGCATTCTCTTTTCTCCAGTGTTTCTTCGCATGTCTCTTTCCATATTACTTTTACCTATTTCCAATGATCTTCTATATTTATTGTATTTTCTAGTTGTTGGAGGACTTGGTATTTGTTTGATATTGTGACTGCGAATTTATCTTTAATTCTTTGTTCTTTAAGAAACCCTACATTGAAATACTTTCTACCCTTATTCGTTGTAGTGTATCTTTTTAGTTTAATTTTAAGTTTGTCTATCAGAAAATGATGATCAGAAGCTACATCTGTCCCTCTATATACTTTTACATCATGTAAGGATGACTTAAACTTAAAATGAGATAATTACAAGTACCAATTATTGATTAGATTAGATATTTCTGTTGATTAGATTAGATATTTCTGTTGATTAGATTTTAATTTTAAGTCTTTGTAATTCTTTCTTATTTGTACTAACAATGGGATACAAACTAAATGAACAAACTAAATGCACTTTATAGCCATCATTTAAGTGCTGACTAGAGAATATATACAATCCCAAGATTGCGGAAATTTTGTAATAAGAATTCTTAAAAAGTTTTGGTTAAGTGCGGGTGATTGATAACTTGTACAAAGAACTTAGGAAAAGGGTACAAGGAGACTTCTCCAATGACCCTTACAGAGTCTTATATCGTTGTTGTTGTTTGTTGGCTTTGTTGTTGTTTGTTGGCTTTGTTATCTTGTATAGATCTCTTGACTTGCGCAGGCTGATCAGGACATGACAAACAATTGACACACGGTGAACCAACAATGTCCACCCTTGTGGTTTATAAGATGTTAGGAAGCTGGCTCAAACCATCCAGTTCTCCAGAAATTTATTAATGTTGCATCTTATTCATATCAGTTGTAATGCTCTTCAATCAAAACAACATAACACCAACATTTTACAGTGAATTAACATTCCCACATCTGTTATTCAGTCTCTATCTAACTTTCTAATAAACCTTTAAGGTTTTAACACTGTCAGTGATGGGCCAATATTCTCTACATTCTTATTCTATCCTAACTCAATAATTATCTACATCTTCAGCTGCTATAATCCACTTGAGGTCTATCTAATTATTTTTGTCTGGATTTAGGTATTGTCAGCACACTAGGTAGGTGGTGACATAATCTCACAAGTTCTTTTTCTCATCTCTCTCTCAAATATGTCCATTCCCTACGATGTGTCGCAAGCTTCTGCTTATTTCAATCAAAGAAAACTGGCTTTCAGTTATAACCACTAGACCAAACCTGGACATGACCTGCATGAGATATCCTTGAACTGTCAACTGACAACTACTTCCTGTCATGTAGTTTACAAAGTTATTTCCCCATTTAGGTGTGGGTCCCCTAACTTCTTTATTTTATCCTTACTGAACAAAACTCTGATACATATTGATGTTTTAATAAAAGGGCAAACTGAGATGAATGAAGGTGTTTGCAACAGGCAAGCTATTTCAGTCATCACTTTGTGTACCTTCCATAATCTTCAGAACAAGATTAAATGCCTGTGGGTATTGCCAAAGTATGTGATTGTTCATGTGGGTATTGCCAGAGTATGTAATTGTTCTTGTTGGTATTGCCAGAGTATGTGATTGTTCATGTGGGTATTGCCAGAGTATGTGATTGTTCATGTGGGTATTGCCAGAGTATATGATTGTTCATGTGGGTATTGCCAGAGTATGTGATTGTTCTTGTTGGTATTGCCAGAGTATGTGATTGTTCATGTGGGTATTGCCAGAGTATGTGATTGTTCTTGTGGGTATTGCCAGAGTATGTGATTGTTCATGTGGGTATAGCCAGAGTATGTGATTGTTCTTGTTGGTATTGCCAGAGTATGTGATTGTTCATGTGGGTATTGCCAGAGTATGTAATTGTTCTTGTTGGTATTGCCAGAGTATGTGATTGTTCATGTGGGTATTGCCAGAGTATGTGATTGTTCATGTGGGTATTTCCAGAGTATGTGATTGTTTTTGTGGGTATTGCCAGAGTATGTGATTGTTCTTGTTGGTATTGCCAGAGTATGTGATTGTTCATGTGGGTATTGCCAGAGTATGTGATTGTTCTTGTGGGTATTGCCAGAGTATGTGATTGTTCATGTGGGTATTGCCAGAGTATGTGATTGTTCTTGTTGGTATTGCCAGAGTATGTGATTGTTCATGTGGGTATTGCCAGAGTATGTAATTGTTCTTGTTGGTATTGCCAGAGTATGTGATTGTTCATGTGGGTATTGCCAGAGTATGTGATTGTTCATGTGGGTATTTCCAGAGTATGTGATTGTTTTTGTGGGTATTGCCAGAGTATGTGATTGTTCTTGTGGGTATTGCCAGAGTATGTGATTGTTCATGTGGGTATTTCCAGAGTATGTGATTGTTTTTGTGGGTATTGCGAGTATGTGATTGTTCATGTGGGTATTGCCAGAGTGTGCCTTTATCTCATGTGGATATTGCCAAAGTATACGATGATGCATGTGAATATTGCCAAAGAGCATCTTTAATGTGTCAGAATATGCAATTGTCCAAAGGGTGTGTCATGAATATGTATGTGGGTATTGCTAGAGTTTGACATGATTGTGTATGGGTGTTAACAAGATGTGTTCGTGAAAGTGTGTGTAATGTTGAGTGTTTCTCAAAAGTGTTTGTGCAATGACTTGGTGTGTCATGAACATGTGTGGATATTGTCATTGTAAGCCATTAATTATTTACGGACATTGGCAGATCTTGCTATAAGTTAATTCATTTATTAATTGTATAGATACTGCCCACCTGCAGTATCCATCAAGCAATTATCAGCATTGCCTTTGACCAGAAATCAAACAGAAGTCAATATTATATTTTTATTTATATTATTTTATATTGAAATGATTTCTTTAAGATATTGAATTGCCTTTCCTGTTATTTGAGTGACTTGTTTATCCCTAAAGGCATAATCAACAAACAAACTTATTCCCTTCCAGTTTTCTGTCTGTTGCTACTGTCTGAGTTGGTAAGATTGAGACCTATCAATGCTATTGGTGCCTTTTAGTTCTCTCTACCACCTCTTCACCTTACCCTGTAGTACATCTTTGTCAAACTTTAGGAAAATTACTAAAAACCTAGATGTCGACAAATCCCTTTTGTTACTAATAACAAGGTTGTCAGAGGCATGTGTGGTTTTTGATGTCTTTGGGCATTTTACATGGTCCATAGCTAGTCTTTGTAGGGTATTCCAAGTCTGGCTCACACTGTTCATTACTATTCATACATTTTGTTCATATGTCACAGACTTCTACTAATGAGTGCTGTAAAGGACATTACATAAATGCTATACCAAAGTTTTGAAATCAAAAGTTCTAGACCAATGATTCTCAGCCTATTTTTATTTTCTCCCCGTTGACAATCCACGTCTACAAACTGAACTCTTCATTTGATCAAAATGTTTCTAATAAATTAATTTACTATATAAATGTTGTTATTTCAGTTTTATATTTTATAGTTGTAAAAGAAATTAAATGCCATAAATAAAGAGCCCAATAATGAAACTTAAAAGCACTGGAATAATAAGGTGATGGGACTGTCCATTAACATTCAAATGTTAAAGATGTAATAAATTCATGTAAATACATCTCATATGGTATAAGAAAATCTACAGTGCATTGATACATTTACGTTTGTTTTGTTAATTATTACCAGTGTCTTTTGTTCAGCCAAACATTTAGAACTGATAAAAGAGTCACAAAACTTGACAACTGACTTACTACTTGTATTTTTGTTTCTGTTTGATGTATGTGATATAAATATGACAAGATAATAATATAATTTGATGAAGATAACGGCCATTCCACAAATGTAATTACAAAGCCTCATAGGCCTGGCATATTTTGCTATTCTTGTTTCAAGGAATGGAGTTATTGAACTATGGCAAATCTTTTCTTTAAAAAAATAAAAAAGCACTTCTTGTATTTTGTATTGTTACTTGACTTATGCATGCATACATACATTCTCCCCCCCCCCCATTTTTTCCTCCTTCTATTTTCTTAAACTAAACTCTCAATGTCTTGCTCATTACCCTTATGGAGTACACATACTCCAAGTTGGGAATCACTAATGTAGATCAAAGGGTGTAGAAATCATCACAAAGTAAGTAAGTAAAGTACCCCCGTCACGCCAAGTGGCGTATAGGGAAATATGGTGTTAGTGACCCTATATTTTACAGACCTTCAGCACATGATTTTTGGGGTAATGTGGTCGGTATTACGCCCATGCTGCTTTACTTTCCCAGAAAAAAATCCTGTACCCATTTAAAGCTGGGTGAACCCGGAAGCCGTCGGTTGGGATCGAACCCTACCCCTTGTCCTTTGTAGTCCAGTTCACTAACCACTGAGCTATCGCGGCTAGAAATCGTCACAGCCAAAATAAATTTCAACAAAACATACAAAAAGATAAATCATCATCATCGAGTGCCGTCTCCACATCGAAGGTTGGCAACCATGGAGCACCATTCCCCTCTGTCTCTTGCTTTGATGGTGCAGGTTGTCATAAGCTGACTTGTCTGTCTTTTGATGTTACTCATTCACACTAGTCTTAGTTTGCCTCTTTTACCTTGTATTTTCCCTTCCAAGATTACTTTTAGTAAGCTGTTGTGTCTTTTAACATGCCCTAAAAATCTGTCTTGTTTGAATTGTATTTGTATATACAAAAAGATATATCTTATTTCAAATAAAAGTGATGGTAGACAATAACATTACTGCCTTTGGAGAATAGAAGGTGGGGGCTCTACATCTTTTGGAGAAGCACAGCCTCTCATAAGTTGTCTTTACTTCCTTGATCAAAAGCTAGTTATACATTATATATTTTTACATTTATACATATATATTTTTGTTTAGTCAGATCAATTATAGGAAATGTGTATTTCAAAAGCAAAATAAGAAAAATACAGGCCTATGATATGTACTTTTAATATTAGGAGTATAAACGTATGGCACAGTGAGTTATTTGTGGATTATCATCATTGCACACCAAATTTGTCCATAGCTGCTTAGATCCCCTCCTCAGCATGTCCTGCAGCATCCAGCAACTGACAACTCCAGCTCTGTGCTGGTTATGTATGGTATCGGCCAGCTCATTTCCATGGATGATGTTACTCTTAAATTAAGTTTCAAGCATTGAAATCTCTACCAGTAACGCATTCGTACAATCCCACAGTTCATACAGGTAGTTAATGCATTTATGTCACGATTCTTCATAGAGGTTTTTTTTATTTCACGGAGATTCGGGCAACAATGGATATATCTTAAGTCTCTGATAATGATTCTAACATAACATGTACATAATTTTGCCTGGACTTTTGTGTCCATATAAATTATCCCTCTCATGTCATTTGTTTATTTGAATCAGCACAATGAAGCCATTTTCAAAAGATTTTTCCATTCTAAAAGGTTATTTTCTCATAATTAAGTCACTGCAGGGGTGTGTCGGTAGATGTAGATATAAAAAGAAAAGTAGAGAGTCTCATCACGCCAAGTGGTGAATAGGGAATATGTTTTGGTTAGTCAAAGGCCCCGGTATCACTGCAAACAAATTAAAATCCATAATTGCTCAACCGCTTGTGCCAGTGGAATCATCCAAATTAAAACTCATCTCATTGAAGGATCCAAACAAAGGCAGGCAGCTGCAGTCTCCATCATAGCAGCTACAGCACATGCCAAAAGACATAAGGCCAAGTGCCCCCGAAAGTGAATACAGCTGAACTGTCCTTCGTCATACAATATCATTTATCATAAGCAATTGGAATATCGAAACACGATCCGGATGAAAAACGCAGCTCACGATGTGCACAGAACACTAAACACAGTAGCTCCAGCAGCAAGCCAGACTTGGAATATGAGGAAACTGGAACCAGGAACACTTTTCAGGCTGTTCCTCAATGGTTCTTCCTGCCTATCCACCATATTGACCAGAAGTCCAAGGAATATGTTGTTAGTGATCATATTTTTAATAGACCTTTGGCACATTATTTTTGGGGTAATATGGTTGGTTGACACCCATGCAGCTTTTCCTTACCAGAAGAAAAATCCATTACCCATTTAAGGCTTGTGAACCTGAAGTCATCAATCAGGATCGAACTAGACCTCTTGTCCTTAGCAATCCAGTTCACTAACCAATCAGTTTTCACGGCTGCCATCTGTTGATATAGAAGACCCAGGATTGTAGTATTTCAGCTTTTCTAGTGGAACATGGAAGATAAAAAAAAACTGTGGTCTGTTCCAACACTTTTCCTGCTCAACGGCTCCACTGTTCATGTTGATATCTTGGCACAGTATCAGCCAAGGAATCACAGAACTATTTTGCTTCAATTTTATATCATTTCATTGTTATTTTCTTTCATATGTTTTTAAAATTGTTTGAGGGCACAGAAATGTGGGGTTTTCTAGAAAAAGACCCGTAGAGATAAATTTTCTCACTTTAAGAGTATATTATGTATTAATGTATTATTTGATAACATAAGAGGAGTTGGAAGTTGTGGTAGAATTTGAAACAGAAATAATAACACTTATTTATTTGTATAGAACACAGCAAGACATTTCGCAAAGTACAGGATCAATAAATAATAAACTTGCATAAAGCTTAAATGCTGACAAAAAGATCCAAGAAAAATAAAGAATGTGCTGGCAAAAGAAACAACCAAAAAAATTGCCAATCTATGTTAAATATATCAGCAAATAAAACACAATTTCATGACAGGCTTGTGAAATGTCACCTTGCTTTTTTTTAATTTGTTTATTGAGAGTATACCAATATCCATAAAAGACACACTTTCATAATGTCAGTTTGGGGTGATAATCTAAGCAAGCTTAGATGTCAGTAAACAACAATCTTAATTGTTAAGTCGTCAGGTAGTATGTCCTTTGCAGAACGTTACTTTCACCACTGAAAAATCAATAACGTTAATTGAAAGTAATAATGAAGAACACGGTGTGTTCCCAATGCAATAAAAACTAAACATTGTGCAATAAAACAGATGTGACACAATATTCATGCATCGGTAGTCATAAAATGAAATGAGTTTTCATGCATTGATAGACATAGAATGAAATGAGTAAACAGTTTGGAATGTGTTGATTTATAGCAAACAAATAACTTGAGTTTAGTTTAGTCGACGGGTTATAATCCTCACTGCACATCAGGCAAGCCCATAAGTGTTCTGATCTTCTCCAAAGTGTATCCCACAACGTGTCACGACTAACGACACCGGTGTTGTGTTGGTTCACAAGTAGGATCAAAGCAAAGAAATGCATACAAAATGTGAAGCAGCAGTAAAACTAATTTTAAGGAGAAATGGAAAAAAAAAATTATCTAGAAAAAGAAATAGAAAAAACAGTATTGTTAAAGCTTTACGTAACAAGTGGAAGACACTAAATTAGAACAACATTTCGGCACAATAGATCTTCAGTAGGAACAAACACACAGACATATATGTATTTAAAACAAAAAATAATGAATAATTTAAAAAAATAATTTCAGACTTGAATGAGAAATTGGTTGACATGTCTTCTTTAGATTGATTCCAGCGTAACGCTTTCGTTTGGCATGTCCAACCCGGACATGATATTCGACAAGTCTGTTTATGGTTGCGGATTCAATGTTTTTGTTTTATTCATTTAAAAAAAAAAAATCCAGACCATGTTTATACGAAGAGGATCGTGGTGCCATGTCTTGGAAAGAATCAGTCTGGAGGATCGTAGAGCCATGTCTTGGAGAGAATCAGTCTGGAGGATCGTAGAGCCATGTCTTGGAGAGAATCAGTCTGGAGGATCGTAGTATCATGTCTTGGAGAGAAACAGGTTGGAGGATCGTAGAGCCATGTCTTGGAAAGAATCAGTCTGGAGGATCGTAGAGCCATGTCTTGGAGAGAATCAGTCTGGAGGATCGTAGAGCCATGTCTTGGAGAGAATCAGTCTGGAGGATCGTAGAGCCATGTCTTGGAGAGAATCAGTCTGGAGGATCGTAAAAGCCGTGTCTTGGAGAGAATCAGTCTGGAGAATTGTGGTGCCATGTCTTGGAGAGAATCAGTCTGGAGGATCATAAAGCCATGTCTTGGAGAGAATCAGTCTGGAGGATCATAAAGCCATGTCTTGGAGAGAATCAGTCTGGAGGATCATAAAGCCATGTCTTGGAGAGAATCAGTCTGGAGGATCATAAAGCCATGTCTTGGAGAGAATCAGTCTGGAGGATCGTAAAGCCATGTCTTGGAAAGAATCAGTCTGGAGGATCATAAAGCCATGTCTTGGAGAGAATCAGTATGGAGGATCGTAGAGCCATGTCTTGGAGAGAATCAGTCTGGAGGATCATAAAGCCATGTCTTGGAGAGAATCAGTCTGGAGGATCGTAAAGCCATGTCTTGGACAGAATCAGTCTGGAGGATCGTAGAGCCATGTCTTGGAGAGAATCAGTCTGGAGGATCGTAGAGCCATGTCTTGGAGAGAATCAGTCTGGAGGATCGTGGTGCCATGTCTTGGAAAGAATCAGTCTGGAGGATCGTAGAGCCATGTCTCGGAAAGAATCAGTCTGGAGGATCGTAGAGCCATGTCTTGAAAGAATCAGTCTGGAGAATCGTGGTGCCATGTCTTGGAGAGAATCAGTCTGGAGAATTGTGGTGCCATGTCTTGGCGAGAATCAGTCTGGAGGATCGTAGTATCAGTCTTGGAGAGAAACAGGTTGGAGGATCGTAGAGCCATGTCTTGGAAAGAATCAGTCTGGAGGATCGTAGAGCCATGTCTTGGAGAGAATCAGTCTGGAGGATCGTAGAGCCATGTCTTGGAGAGAATCAGTCTGGAGGATCGTAAAAGCCGTGTCTTGGAGAGAATCAGTCTGGAGGATCGTAAAGCCATGTCTTGGACAGAATCAGTCTGGAGGATCGTAGAGCCATGTCTTGGAGAGAATCAGTCTGGAGGATCGTAGAGCCATGTCTTGGAGAGAATCAGTCTGGAGGATCGTGGTGCCATGTCTTGGAAAGAATCAGTCTGGAGGATCGTAGAGCCATGTCTCGGAAAGAATCAGTCTGGAGGATCGTAGAGCCATGTCTTGGAAAGAATCAGTCTGGAGAATCGTGGTGCCATGTCTTGGAGAGAATCAGTCTGGAGAATTGTGGTGCCATGTCTTGGCGAGAATCAGTCTGGAGGATCGTAGTATCATGTCTTGGAGAGAAACAGGTTGGAGGATCGTAGAGCCATGTCTTGGAAAGAATCAGTCTGGAGGATCGTAGAGCCATGTCTTGGAGAGAATCAGTCTGGAGGATCGTAGAGCCATGTCTTGGAGAGAATCAGTCTGGAGGATCGTAAAAGCCGTGTCTTGGAGAGAATCAGTCTGGAGAATCGTGGTGCCATGTCTTGGAGATAATCAGTCTGGAGGATCGTAGAGCCATGTCTTGGAGAGAATCAGTCTGGAGGATCATAAAGCCATGTCTTGGAGAGAATCAGTCTGGAGGATCATAAAGCCATGTCTTGGAGAGAATCAGTCTGGAGGATCATAAAGCCATGTCTTGGAGAGAATCAGTCTGGAGAATCATAAAGCCATGTCTTGGAGAGAATCAGTCTGGAGGATCGTAAAGCCATGTCTTGGAAAGAATCAGTCTGGAGGATCATAAAGCCATGTCTTGGAGAGAATCAGTCTGGAGGATCATAAAGCCATGTCTTGGAGAGAATCAGTCTGGAGGATCATAAAGCCATGTCTTGGAGAGAATCAGTCTGGAGGATCGTAAAGCCATGTCTTGGAAAGAATCAGTCTGGAGGATCATAAAGCCATGTCTTGGAGAGAATCAGTCTGGAGGATCGTAGAGCCATGTCTTGGAGAGAATCAGTCTGGAGGATCGTAGAGCCATGTCATGGAGAGAATCAGTCTGGAGGATCATAAAGCCATGTCTTGGAGAGAATCAGTCTGGAGGATCGTAAAGCCATGTCTTGGACAGAATCAGTCTGGAGGATCGTAGAGCCATGTCTTGGAGAGAATCAGTCTGGAGGATCGTGGTGCCATGTCTTGGAGAGAATCAGTCTGGAGGATCGTAAAGCCATGTCATGGAGAGAATCAGTCTGGAGGATCGTGGTGCCATGTCTTGGAGAGAATCAGTCTGGAGGATCGTAGAGCCATGTCTTGGAGAGAATCAGTCTGGAGGATCGTAGAGCCATGTCTTGGAGAGAATCAGTCTGGAGGATCGTAGAGCCATGTCTTGGAGAGAATCAGTCTGGAGGATCGTGGTGCCATGTCTTGGAGAGAATCAGTCTGGAGGATCGTGGTGCCATGTCATGGAGAGAATCAGTCTGGAGGATCGTAGAGCCATGTCTTGGAGAGAATCAGTCTGGAGGATCGTGGTGCCATGTCTTGGAGAGAATCAGTCTGGAGGATCGTAGAGCCATGTCTTGGAGAGAATCAGTCTGGAGGATCGTGGTGCCATATCTTGGAGAGAATCAGTCTGGAGGATCGTGGTGCCATGTCTTGGAGAGAATCAGTCTGGAGGATCGTAGAACCATGTCTTGGAGAGAATCAGTCTGGAGGATCGTAGAACCATGTCTTGGAGAGAATCAGTCTGGAGGATCGTGGTGCCATGTCTTGGAAAGAATCAGTCTGGAGGATTGTAGAGCCATATCTTGGAGAGAATCAGTCTGGAGGATCGTAGAGCCATGTCTTGGAGAGAATCAGTCTGGAGGATCGTGGTGCCATGTCTTGGAGAGAATCAGTCTGGAGGATCGTAGAGCCATGTCTTAGAAAGAATCAGTCTGGCGGATCGTAGAGCCATGTCTTGGAGAGAATCAGTCTGGAGGATCGTGGTGCCATGTCTTGGAGAGAATCAGTCTGGAGGATCGTAGAGCCATGTCTTAGAAAGAATCAGTCTGGCGGATCGTAGAGCCATATCTTGGAGAGAATCAGTCTGGAGGATCGTAGAGCCATGTCTTGGAGAGAATCAGTCTGGAGGATCGTAGAGCCATGTCTTGGAGAGAATCAGTCTGGAGGATCGTAGAGCCATGTCTTGGGAAGAATCATTCTGGAGGATCGTGGTGCCAGTTAGAACAACTTGATGTCCTAGAGAGGATCGTTGTAGAGGATATCGTACCAATAGAACAACTTGATGTCTTAGAGAGGATCATTATAGAGGACATAGCACCTATAGAACAAATTGATGTCCTAGAGAGGATCGTTATAGAGGATATTGTACCAATAGAACAACTTAATGTCTTAGAGAGGATCATTATAGAGGACATAGCACCTATAGAACAAATTGATGTCCTAAAGAGGATCGTTATCGAGGATATTGTACCAATAGAACAACTTGATGTCTTAGAGAGGATCATTATAGAGGACATAGCACCTATAGAACAAATTGATGTCCTAGAGAGGATCGTTATAGAAGATATTGTACCAATAGAACAAATTGATGTCCTAGAGAGGATCGTTATAGAGGATATTGTACCAATAGAACAACTTGATGTCCTAGAGAGGATAATTACATAGGATATTGTACCAATTGAACAAATTGATGTCCTAGAGAGGATCGTTATAGAGGATATTGTACCAATTGAACAAATTGATGTCCTAGAGAGGATCGTTATAGAGGATATTGTACCAATTGATGTCCTAGAGAGGATCGTTATAGAGGATATTGTACCAATTGATGTCCTAGAGAGGATCGTTATAGAGGATATTGTACCAATTGATGTCCTAGAGAGGATCGTTATAGAGGATATTGTACCAATTGATGTCCTAGAGAGGATCGTTATAGAGGATATGATACAGGCTAGACAAGAGAGGAGAGAGAGAGAGAGAGAGTGGAAGACCGAGAGGAAGTCTGCTGCAAGAGATTACAGATGAGTTGACATTGACTGCTGCATACGCTGGACGTCTCGTGTAAGACAGACAACACCTTAGACTAGCTGTCATGGGAGTCAGATTACAGTAGGGAGAAGCTACTAGATGATGATGGCTAGTATTGGGTAAGGCAGACAACATCTTAGACTGGCTGTAATAGGAGTCAGGTTACAGTAGGGAGAAACTGGCTGTCATGGGAGTCAGGTTACAGTAGGGAGAAGCTACTAGATGATGATGGCTAGTATTGGGTAAGACAGACAACACCTTAGACTGACTGTCATGGGAGTCAGGTTACAGGATGGAGAAGCTACTAGATGATGATGGCTAGTATTGGGTAAGACAGACAACACCTTAGACTGACTGTCATGGGAGTCAGGTTACAGGATGGAGAAGCTACTAGATGATGATGGCTAGTATTGATAATATAGCAATTTTAAAAATAGAATTTAAGAACCTCAGGGGATATCGGGATTTTTTTCCTTGTACAATTAATTAACTACACATCGCATCAACTTCAAACGTTATCAACAAACTGACGAATATCTGGAGATCCAAAGTTTTCACTAAACGAACGATACTAAGATTGTTCAATTCCTGTGTGATACCAGTGCTAACATATGCATGTGAAAGTTGGAAATCCACCCAGAGTTTAGATAGGAAATTAAATGCATTTTGAAAACAAATGTCTTCGTAGGATCTCAAACATAAGCTGCAAAGAATATATTTGAAACGGACGCATAAATGCTGAATAAAAATAAAAATATTCGTTGAGCTTTATAAGAAGAAGGCGGCACGGGCGTAATACCGACCATATATGGTCACTTGGCGTGACGGAGCCCTTTACTTTTTACTTACTTTATAATAAGGCGTTGGAGATCCACCAGTCATATGCAGAGAATGAATGAAGAAAGTCTTCCCCATCAGGCATTCATGTGGAAACCATCTAATAAAAGAAACCAAGGTAGATCCAGAAAATCTTGCTATGCAGAACAATTAATGGGGAAGGCTCGACTATGAAAACAAAAGCAACCAGGAAATATCGGCATATCGCTGTCGATCATAAAAAAAAATATATGACCTACCTTATGTGCCGTATTCGGTCGAGATGAAAATGAATGAACAGCTATTCAACTGCTGACAGTTGTATATTTAATACATTACATACAAAAAATAACACACTTATAAAGCTCAAAGAAACGACAATGTTTGACAATTAACGCTAACCATGAAGTATAAGGGTGTCCGGTTAGCGCAATCGATAGGCGGTTGGCTTACCACGGCAACAGCCGGGGTTCGTTCCCTGGCGAGGACACCTGGGTTTTACTAATTCCCTAAAAATTAGTGGGAGCCGCGATAGCTCAGTGGTTAGTGAACTGGACTACTACGGACAAGGGGTAGGGTTCGATCCAAAAATCATGTGCTGAAGGTCTGTAAAATATAGGGCCACTAACACCATATTTCCCTATACGCCACTTGGCGTAACGGGGGGTACTTTACTATTCTGGATTGCTTAGGAGCAGGTGGCTTTGTAAAGTCATTTTTACTACTCTACGCTGCTGGAGTTGTGTTTAGTTCCTGTTGGTTTTCGGGTAAATTATCACATAGCTAACGATTTTATATGTCGGCTTTAGGTGACACGTAGGAAAAACCGCAACAAAACTGTGATCAAGTTGTGAAAGCATGTCTTACTTTCATTAGCGATAATGAAAGCTTTTAAAATCTATCTTTCTTTATTTTGTTATTTAAAAAAAAAAAAAAAAGATCAGGCACGCTAATTTGGTATGGACGTTTGAATACTGCTACCACATTGCAGGATTGTCAAGCTTGAACATTTTAAGATTTTTTTGTTACTAAAAGTAAACAGAGAGTAAAAGAAAACAGAGAGTAAAAGTAAACAGAGAGTGAAAGAAAACAGAGAGTAAAAGTAAACAGAGAGTGAAAGAAAACGAGAGTAAAATGTAAACAGAGAGTAAAGTAAACAGAGAGAAAATGTAAACAGAAGTAAAGTAAACAGAGTAAATGTAAACAGAGAGTAAATGTAAACAGAGAGTAAAAGTAAACAGAGAGTAAAAATAAACAGGCTGTAAAAGTAAACAGAGAGTAAAAGTAAACTAAGTGTAAAATAAACACTGTAAAAGTAAACAGAGAGTAAAAGTAAACAGAGTAAAAGTAAACAGAGAGTACAAGAAAACAATGAGTAAAAGTAAACATAGAGTAAAATAAAACAATGAGTAAAACTAAACTCTTTTTGAGTAAAAATAAACAGAGTTAAAGAAAACAACGAGTAAAAGTAAACAGAGAGTAAAAGAAAAATGTGAGTAAAAGAAAACAATGACTAAAAGTAAATATAGAGTAAAACTAAACAATGAGTAAAAGTAAACAGAGAGTAAAAGAAAACTGTGAGTAAAAATAAACAGAGAGTTAAAGAAAACAATGAGTGAAAGTAAACAGAGAGTAAAAGAAAACAATGACTAAAGTAAACAGAGAGTAAAAGTAAACAATGAGTAAAAGTAAACAGAGAGTAAAAGTAAAAGAGGCTGACTTAGAAAAACGCTAAATATAACACTGAGGGGAGAGGGCACCAACAGCAGGCATCAGATAACTCGCTGAGATTGAATTACTAGCCCAAAAGCGGGACGAGTCACGTGATACAATGCGTTTCATGTACACGGTCTGGTTCTTGATAACAAAGATTGTCGAACACAGACACTAGAATTTCTGTCCTATGCTGGTTGTTGGTCGAAACGGCAATCGACGGACGGAGAGGCAGACAGATGGATTATCTTACAGATAAGTAAACAGTTAAACATGTCAATAGTTTTATTGCCATCTTTTGTTTGTGAGTTATATAACTTGAACGGGGGACTGGTTGGTCTCGAGGCAAGACGCCGGCCTCAATTTAGCCAGATTACACTCCCATCAATAGCTCATTTCAACTCTATCACAACTTTATCATTAGCTCATTTAAACTATAGCACAACCGCAACATTAGCTCATTTAAACTATCACAACCTCATCATTAGCTCATTTAAACTCTATCACAACCTCATTTAAACTATCACAACCTCATCATTAGCTCATTTAAACTCTATCACAACCTCATTTAAACTATCACAACCTCATTATTAGCTCATTTCAACTCTATCACAACCTCATTTAAACTATCACAACCTCATCATTAGCTCATTTAAACTCTATCACAACCTCATCATTAGCTCATTTAAACTCTATCACAACCTCACCAATAGCTCATTTAAACTATATCACAACCTCAACAATAACTCATTTCAACTCTATCACAACCTCCTCATTAGCTAATTTCAACTCTATCACAACTTCATCATTAACTCAAAATAAACCCTATCACAATCATATCATTAGCTCATTTCAACTCTATCACAACTTCATCATTAGCTCATTTCAACTCTATCACAATCCTATCAATAGCTCATTTAAACTATATCACAACCTCATCATTAGCTCATTTCAACTCTATCACAACCTCATCATTAGCTCATTTCAACTCTATCACAACCTCATCAATAGCTCATTTAAACTCTATCACAACTTTATCATTAGCTCATTTAAACTATCACAACTTCATCATTAGCTCATTTAAACTCTATCACAACCTCATCATTAGCTCATTTAAACTCTATCACAACCTCACCAATAGCTCATTTAAACTATATCACAACCTCAACAATAACTCATTTCAACTCTATCACAACCTCCTCATTAGCTCATTTCAATTCTATCACAACTTCATCATTAACTCAAAATAAACCCTATCACAATCCTATCATAAGCTCATTTCAACTCTATCACAACCTCATCATTAGCTCATTTCAACTCTATCACAATCCTATCAATAGCTCATTTAAACTATATCACAACCTCATCATTAGCTCATTTCAACTCTATCACAACCTCATCATTAGCTCATTTCAACTCTATCAAAATCCTATCAAAAGCTCATTTCAACTATATCACAACCTCATCAATAACTCATTTCAACGCTATCAAAACCTCATCATTAGCTCATTTCAATTCTATCACAATCCTATCATTAGCTCATTTCAACTCTATCACAACATCATCATTAGCTCATTTCACCTCTATCACAACATCATCAATAGCTCATTTCAATGCTATCACAATGCCACATCATTAGCTCAATGCAACTTCAATGCAGCCTCATCATTAGCTCATTTCAACCATCTTACAAATCTATCAATAGCTCAATTCAACTCTATGAAAACCCCATTAAAAGCATCATTAAACATATCACGACCTAATCATTAACCCAATTCAACCCTAGCACAAACCCATCATTAGCTCAATTCAACGCTATCATAAACCCACTATTATCTCAATTCAACCCTAGCACAAACCCATCATTAACTCAGTTCAATGCTATCATAAACCCATCATTAACTCAATTCAACCCCAGCACAAACTCATCATTAACTCAATTCAACCCTATCACGATCTTATCATTAGCTCAATTCAACCGTATCACGACCTCATCATTAACTCAATTCAACCCTATCACGACCTCATCATTAACTTAATTCAACCCTATCACGACCTCATCATTAGCTCAATTCAATCCTCTCACGACCTCATCATTAACTCAATACAACCCTATCACGACCTCATCATTAGCTCAATTCAATCCTATCACGACCTCATCATTAACTCAACTCAACCCTATCACGACCTCATCATTAGCTCAATTTAATTCTATCACGACCTCATCATTAACTCAATTCAATCATATCAAGACCTCATCATTAACTCAATTCAATCATATCAAGATCTCATCATTAGCTCAATTCAACCCTATCATAAACCTCATCACAAGCCATATTTACACAGCCAGACTCCATCTGCACCACAATCCCATCTATTTCCTACCACACCACTTTCACAGCCTAACCTCAACTCATCATCATTGAGTGCCGTCTCCGCATCGAAGGTTGGCTACCATGGACCGCCATTCCACTCTGTCTCTTGCTTTGATGGTGCAGATTGTCATAGACTGACTTGTCCATCTTTTGATGTTACTCATCCATGTTAGTCTTGGTCTGCCTCTGCCGCTTTTACCTTGTGTTTTCCCTTCCAATATTACTTTCATTAAGCTGTTGTGTTTTTTAACATGACCAACTACACTAAAACATTAAAAAAAAACTAATCTCAAACTAATTACAAAGCAACAGTAAGCACATCTTATTTGTATATATGTCCCACCAAAAGCTCATATAAACCTTGTAATAATATCACTACAGTCTCAACATAGTCCTACCACAACCCCACAACAAACTAAACACAACATTGTCTCAACCCCTAACACAGCACTGCCATCATTCCAGCTTAACCATACGTCCTATTACTAACTCAACATAATTCTATCACAACACCATCACAGCCTCAGCAAAGTCCGCCGTAACCACAACTAACTACCACCACAGCAACTATAGCAACACCGCCACAGACTCAACATAACTCTATCACAATACCATCGCAACCTCAACACAGACCTACGTCCGCCGTAACCACAACTAACTACATGTACCACCGCAGCAACTATAGCAACACCGCCACAGACTCAACATAATTCTATCACAACACCATCACAATCTCAACACAGACCTACGTCCGTAGTAACCACAACTCACTACCACCACAGCACCTATAGCAACACCGTCACAGACTCAACATAATTCTATCACAACACCATCACAATCTCAACACAGACCTACGTCCGTCGTAACCACAACTCACTACCACCACAGCACCTATAGCAACACCGTCACAGACTCAACATAGTTCTATCACAACACCATCACAATCTCAACACAGAACTACGTCCGTCGTAACCACAACTCACTACCACCACAGCACCTATAGCAACACCTCACAGACCGCCACAGACTCAACATAATTCTTTGAAGACCTCATCGCTAGGACCCCCCGCCCCACCAAAAAAAAAAAAAAAAAAAAAAATTGTTTGCTACCCTAGCATATCCAAAACGCTACCGTATGTAGTAGACTGGCAAACATATTCCAGCTGACTAGTCCAACACACACACATGCCCTCGCATAATTATATCCCACATTCAACACCCAAGCTCTAAATGCTCAATGTTCATTTTATTAGCAATACTGAGCGCTAACACTACCAGCAGTCGCAACTCGTCCAGCCAGAGTATTTCAATTGATATCTTATCAACCTACCTGTGTTCATCAGTAAGCTGGATGATCATACACTCTCATAATTTAGTGGTGTGTGTTACCGTTGACTTCTGAAATATCTGGCTACCTTTATTTATTATGGATCAAAAGTAAGGTATTTTTTAAAATCAATTATGTTTCATGATTGTCTGAAATTTACTATAAATGTCATTGTTGCCATAGTGTTTATATACACAGGGAAGATTTTATACTTATTTTTCTTTTCATTTCTCATTCTACTTCAAAATTGCAATATATTTTTTATTATTATTTTATTTTCAATACATATGTGTACGTGTTATATGTTTGTTTCATTTGGTTGGTTGCGTTCGCTCGATGACTAAAGTATTCTAGAGTATCGTAGTAGACTAGAATATTCCTCTTCATCATCTGCCCTTACAAGACGTAGTGGTCGTGTCTGCGTTTTGTTGTGGTTTGCAGTATAACTGTTATATTTGCGCCTTTCGGCCCAACACATCCGACTTCAGCACGACATTTTTTAGTACCGGGTTGTCTTCCCTCTTCAATCCCTGCACGTTTGGCCAGACTAGACAGGTTAGTCTGTTACTGGAGGCACCGCAGAGAGGTGGTTTCATTTGAAGGTCTACAGCGCTGAAACGTCGTTCTGGTTTGTGCTGTCCACTTGTTATGTAGAGTTTTACTTTTAAATCACACTGTTTTTTTTTCTATATTTTTCCATTTCTTCTCACGGTAGCCAAGTTAGTTTAACTTACTGTTTGCCAGTTCATACACGTTTTGCCATTGAACCGGTCTTCATTTTTTATTTCCAAAATATGTTTAACGTGTTGCACTTTAATTATATTTAAATGCTTGTTAATGTTTGTGTGCATTCTTTTCTTCTTCACTTATTACTGTCCTATTACTAACTTAACATAGTCCTACCACAACCTGGTCTGTTATTAAGAGATACAAAGTTCAGGTTTTTGACCTTCTGACAAGTTCGACAATATCCTTCTGTAACTTTCTTGACACACACACTTCAACACTGTGTTTCTCGCCAGTTATTTGCCCATTTCCTCTTTCTTGTTTGCGTCTTGTGTTGTACTGAGTCATAAATCTACTCTCTCCAAATTATTCCGTGTTGTTGTCTGTGTGTAGTTCAATCATCATCAAGTGCGATACCGGTAGACGTATCAACTTTTAGCTCTTTGGTTTGCTCTCTTCAATCGGTACGTGGCCAGACTTGTTTGTTTTCAGACACTTCAGGAAGACTAAAAAGTATATTTATTAGTTCTGGTTCGCAGATCTTAATGTAAGCGGACAAATATTAGTCGCTGACCGCTTTTTGTCCGGGAGCTGTTCGGCCTCCTACTTACCTCTCCCTCCTTACCAACCACTTAGAAAAATAAAAATTAAAAACTGATATTAACTAGTCTGAAATGTCTCAGAGACCCTTGTTAGTGCTCTGGGTGTTTGTGAGTCGTACTAAGATCTTTATGTGTAATTAGAAAAGACAGTCGAGTTCATCTGAACACTATAAGGGAGCTACGATCTAACATCATCTAACATCAGATGGAAGATACACCACAGCAATAACACGCAGAATAGCTCAGGCCAAAATAGCATTTCAGAAAATGAAAAACATGATATCGTTGTATTATTTGAAAAACGTGACAAATCTATGTTAATAGAAGTGAGAAAGAGAGTTAATCGGTGCTATATAGAGCCAATTCTGACCCATGGAAGCGAATCATGGGCAGTAAACAAACAAATGAAAAGACGGTTAGAGGCCACAGAGATGGGATTTCTCAGAAGAATGTTGAAAGTTCCCTGGACAGTTAAAAAGACCAACGAGGACATTCTCGTAGAGGCAAACAAACAAAAAAAAAGGGTGCTCCTAAGAAAGATCAGAAAGAAACAATCAACATTTTTCGGGCACATCATGAGAAGAGGAAAGTTGAAATACTTGGTAACATCTGAGAAAGAGAGATCGCGGACAGCTTGGTGTTTTTGCATGGAAAATAGTCAACAATAGAACTCATACGATGCACGGTAGATAGAAGATTGTAGAAATACATGATCGCCTACGTCAACCGGTATGGCACATGATGATAAAATGTCTCAGACTCTCGTCAGTGCTCTGGGCGCTCCTGAGTCGTACTAAGATCTTTATGTGTAATTAGAAAAGACATTTGAGTGCTCTTGATCACTGTAAGGGAGCTACAATTATATTTCAATACCGGAGTAAGAATCTTATGTGCCAGTTTGTCTTATTCAATTTTAAAATGTATATATCAACTTCCAACTAGTGTCGCACATTAATTATTTGTTGAATTGCATTGATTATGTTACGCTGCATATGTTTTTTTTTTTTTAATTTGTCATAATATACTCTTTATTGCTATGATAGTGATCATTATCTGCTCAAATTGAAAAATAAAATTAAGTTAAATAATATTAGGAATACCATGGTATTGGTTTTATAATTGGAGCTTCCTTTCTTCCTCTTCTTTCCTTCCTCATCTGCCTTTCAGCGTCGAGAGGAGATATAATTTGCGGTCTTTTGCTCTTCTCTTCGCCTCTGCTGCTGTTATGTATCCTAGTGCTTCTAATATTCCACCGACCCATCTCTTTTGGATGAATTGGAGCGAATGAATCAATTCAGAATCAAACACGCCGACACACAAAAAAAAATTAATAAAATTTTAAAATGTATTCAATGACGGAGGTTTCAAGTTTCAAGTGCTGTGTGTAGAAAATGTCATTTAAGTGGTGGCTATTTTTCTTCCTGTTATAGGGGTCTAGCTCTGACATTGGTAACACATTGTTGAGCAAACATTGTGCTGGTGCTGTTCGTGGTGTTCGCTTCCAGACTGAGTGGGGAGTTCAGGTCTGTGTGTGTGAGAATTGTGTGAGAATTATGTGTGTGTGTGTGAGAATTGTGTGTGTGTGAGAATTATGTGAGAATTATGTGTGTGTGAGAATTGTGTGAGAATTGTGTGTGTGTGACAATTATATGTGTGTGTGAGAATTATGTGTGTGTGTGAGAATTATGTGTGTGTGTGTGTGAGAATTATGTGTGTGGATGAGAATTATGTGTGTATGTGAGAATTATGTCTGTGTGAGAATTATGTGTGTGTGTGAGAATTATGTGTGTATGTAAGAATTATGTGTGTGTGTGAGAATTATGTGTGTGGATGAGAATTATGTGTGTGTGTGTGTGTGGTTGAGAATTATGTGTGTGGATGAGAATTATGTGTGTGGATGAGAATTATGTGGGTGTGTGTGTGAGAATTATGTGTGTGTGAGAATTATGTGTGTGGATGAGAATTATGTGTGTGTGAGAATTATGTGTGTGGATGAGAATTATGTGTGTGTGAGAATTTTATGTTTGTGGTTGAGAATTATGTGTGTGTGTGTGAATTATGTGTGTGGGAGAATTATGTGTGTGTGTGAGAATTATGTGTGTGGTTGAGAATTATGTGTGTGTGTGAGAATTATGTGTGTGGTTGAGAATTATGTGTGTTGATGAGAATTATGTGTGCGTGTGAGAATTATGTGTGTGGATCAGAATTATGTGTGTGTGTGAGAATTATGTGTGTGTGTGAGAATTATGTGTGTGTGTGAGAATTATGTGTGTGAGTGAGAATTATGTGTGTGTGTGAGAATTATGTGTGTGGATGAGAATTGTGTGTGTGTGTGAGAATTATGTGTGTGGGTGAGAATTATGTGTGTGTGTGTGTGAGAATTATGTGTGTGGTTGAGTATTGTGTGTGTGTGTGAGAATTATGTGTGTGTGTGAGAATTATGTGTGTGGATGAGAATTATGTGTGTGTGTGAGAATTATGTGTGTGTGAAAATTATGTGTGTGGATAAGAATTATGTGTGTGGATGAGAATTATGTGTGTGGATAAGAATTATGTGTGTGTGTGAGAATTATGTGTGTGTGTGAGAATTATGTGTGTGGATGAGAAATATGTGTGTGTGAGAATTATGTGTGTGGATGAGAATTATGTGTGTGTGAGAATTGTGTGTGTGTGTGAGAATTGTGTGTGTGTGAGAGAGAGAATTATGTGTGTGTGTGTGAGAATTATGTGTGTGTGTGAGAAATATATGTGTGGATGAGAATTATGTGTGTGTGAGAATTGTGTGTGTGTGGATGAGAATTGTGTGTGTGGATAAGAATTGTGTGTGTGTGTGGATGAGAATTGTGTGTGTGGATGAGAATTATGTGTGTGGATGAGAATTGTGTGTGTGGATGAGAATTGTGTGTGTGGATGAGAATTGTGTGTGTGGGTGAGAATTATGTGTGTGGATCAGAATTATATGTGTGGATCAGAATTATGTGTGTGAGAATTGTGTGTGTGGATGAGAATTATGTGTGTGTGAGAATTGTGTGTGTGGAAAATTTGGATGTATGAGAGAGAGAGAGAGAGAGAGAGAGAGAGAGAATTGAGAGTTGGCTTCCGAAATGTGTGTGTCCTATCCAGCTCCATCGTCTTCACTGTATCTCTTTATCCACTAGTATAGAGTTGGGCGTTATATATTTCCCATAATTCTATGTTAGTGATTTTGTCTGCCATTTCCATACTTTCATTCTGCGCAAACATCCATTAAAGAAGGTCTGTATTTTCATGATTGTCAGTTTTGTTGCTCTCCATGTTTCACAGTCATACAATAGAACTGACTTAACATTGGAATTGACAATTTTTTTTCGCCTTTAACCTAATTTCTTTTGATTTCATGTTTCCCAGTGCAACGAATGCTTCTCTTGCTTTTGGTATCATTCTCTGTTCCTCCCTCTTTATCTATATTACTGCCTAGATATATGTAAGATTGTACGGCTAGTAGAGGTATTTTTCCTATTGTTATTTGGTTATTGCCAACTGCATTAATTCTCATAATTTTGATCCTATCTCTATTTATTTTAGCTGCGAATGCTCAGTGGCCAGTGAACTGGACTATAATGGACAAGAGGTCGGGTTCGATTCTGACCGACGGATTCCAAGTTCACCCAGCCTTAAATGGGTATCGGTATCCAACTAGCTAACCAACAAACTAGTTATCCAACACAAAAATAACATGCACAAGAAATTGGTGATACTGACTTATGCACTGTCAGTCCTGACAGCTCTAATAACCCCCAGGAACAGTGAGCTAGATGACTTGAGAGCAATCCTAGACCAACTCTATGCAATAACTTTCAGAGAGTGGTCATCCAGTGGATACCATCACACTGTAATATACATGGGGACGAACAGGTAGATAAATTAGCTAAAGAGGGTGGGAGATTACCACAAGAGAACCATCCGGTCAGCTACGATAAAGCCAAATCCATCATCAAAGGCCAGTACCATGAAAAATGGAAACAAGAACACCCAAAGTATAACGAGAAGGACGGACATCTCCAACTATCAAGGAGGGATCAAGTCATCTTACATCGCCTACACACTGCCGCAACAGAATGAGAAACCACATGTTCGCCTAACTCAAAATAGGAACTACCAGCCTGTGCCACTTTACCTTGGATAACACGACAACTAAACACGTTCTACTGGATTGCCCCCAGCACATAGGCCTGAGGAGGGCATTGTGGTCCACACCCACCTCACTGGAAGAGAAGCTATACGGGGCAATCGAATCACTTAAACAGACAGCTGCCTTCATAAGAGAGTCCGGAATCCTAGTCTGAATGCGCCATAATCGCATTAGAAGAAGAAAAAAATGGTTATCGGATTTTTTTTTTTTCAGGGAAAGTAATGTGGCACGGACTTAATACCGACTACATTACCTTAAACATCATGTGCCGAAGGTCCGTAAACATTAAGGTCACTAACACCATATTCCCTATACGCCACTTGGCGTGACAGGGCTCTTTACTTACTTTACTTCATTTTCAGTCCCAGCTGTTGTGATCTCTCATCAAATACGCTCATTTTATCTTGCATCTGTTGATGGTTGTGTGATAGGAGAGCAATGTCATCAGCAAGGTCTAAGTCATTCAGTTGCCTGGTCAGTGACCACTGGATTCCATTTTTTTTTTCTGTAGTTGTTTTCATAATACAATCTATGGCCAGTAGAAAGAGAAGTGAAGATAGAAGGCGTCCCCGCCTTGCTCATGTTCTTATTTCAAATGCTTCTGTAAGCTGTCCTTCGTGCACAACATTACATTTCATTCCTTCATACATTGTTTTTATCAGGTTAATCAACGTTGTGGGGGATCCCGTAATGACTCAGCAACTTCCAAAGCATTTCTCTGTCTAAGCTATCAAATGTTTTTTTTTTCCCCGTAATCTATGAATCCAATATAAAGTGGGGAATGTAGTTCTAAGTTTTGTTCAACTATTATACCTAGGGTAGTTATTTGATCAGCTCATGGTCTGTTCTTCCTAAAACCTGCTTGTTCATCTCTCAAATGTTTCTCTACGGCCTCTTTTAGTCTCTCCAGAATGATTCTGCTTATTTTTCCTGGCACTGACAGTAGCATAATTCCCCTATAATTTGTGCACTCCTGTGAACTTACTTTCTTTGGTAGTTTGATCCTACAATTTTCTTTTCAGTCTTTAGGTATTTCTTCCCTCTCCCAAATTTTATGTAATAGATTATGTAACATCTTGGTAGAGATGTTAATATCTGCTTTGATGGCTTCTGAAGGAATTTCATCTGGTCCTGTAGATTTACCAATTTTAAATAGCTTGATGGCTTTCATTATTTCTTCCTTGTTGGTTTTCCATAGTAAACGTGTAACTCTTCTTCTGCTGGTAGTATATCTGGAGGATTATTTGAGCCGGGTCTATTCGAAAGTTCTTCAAAGTGTTCTTTCCATTTCTTCATTTGTTCCCTTATATTACTAAGCAGATTTCCTTCCTTATCTTTAATAAAGGCATTGATCTGTTTGTATTTTCCGCTTAATTTCTTTGTGCTGTTGTACAGTTCTTTCATATTTTCTTTATTTGCCGCATCCTCTGCCTCTTTAGCTAGTTCATCTATATATTTCCTCTTATCCCTTTTAATACATCTTCTCACTTCTTTGTTCACCTCTGTGTAAGTTTCCTGTGTCTGACTTTAGTACTTCTCGTTTTGCTTTTATTTATGTCTGCTTTCTTATTCTTCCTTTAATTTTCTCGAGGGTTTCTGCTGTAAACAATGACTTATGTTCTCTTTTCCCCAGGATTTCTTCACATATATCCTTCCATATATCCTTTACCTGTTTCCAATGATCTTCTATATGTATTGTATTTTCTAGTTGTTGGAGGACTTGGTGTTTGATACTGTGACTGCAAATGTATCTTTATTTCCTTGTTCTTTAAGAAACCCTACATTGAAATACTGTCTACCGTTATGTGTTGTAGTTTATCATTTCAGTTTAGGTTTGGCTAGCAGAAGATGGTGATCTGAAGCCACATCTGCTCATCTATATACTTTTACATCATTTTAGGATGTCTTAAGCGTTTTATTTAATTGACATATATGGTCAATTTTATTCTCCGTTTTGGTGACACCCATGTAGCTTTATGTATTCTTTTATGTTGGAATATTGTTCCCCCTAGGCTAATTTGATTATCTGGTGTCCTAGCATCGTTATTTTGACTGCTCGTTGTGTTTTGATCTTTCTGCATAATCACGGGGCCAAGCCATTTTTTCTGTTGCTTTTTTATGTATTCAATGACGGAAATTTCTAGCTTTGTTTTCTCATTTCTTCATTTATGTTCTTATCTCTCATGCTATTTATTATCATCCATCTAACACATTTAATTTCGATACTAGTTATTTCTCATTACATATGTGTCTAGGATCCAGGTTTGGCATTATTAGAACAACGTTAGGATGTTGACAGTGTTGTAAAGTGCCCGTTTTGCCGTTAGTATTTTTCCTTGTAAGAGAGCAGTTGTCCGATGATTTGACAAGCTTTGTTGCATCTATTTTTGCTGCTTGTAAATTATCTTTTATCACTAGACTTCCTAGGTGTTTAAATTCACCCCACATGTTTAGCCAGCCATCTATCGTTATGTTGATGTTCTGTTTCTCTTTTATGATATTCATGTCTTCAAGTAGAACAGTGGTTTGTGAATTATATAAGGACCAGAAGTCGGACTCATTCTCTTGACCTACTAGCTTCCATGTTCTCTCTTAAATAGGTACACTAGTTTTTTTTTCTGAGAAAAATACGGCCTGACATAGTGCAGACCAACAAAAAAAAGTTACAATATTCAAAGACAAATCACTGACACCGTATTCCTATATTCATTATACGCTAGGCTCGAGGTGTGTATGGATCATTTATTCTTGCATTTGACAAAGTAACGCATGAGTAAATAATAACAATTGCATGAAGCTTAAATGTTGACAGCAAAGATATGAGAATAATAAAAGATGTGCTAGCAACAACAACAACAAAATTGACAATAAATTGTAATTATATCAACAAATAAAATACATATAATGGCAGGTTTGTGTAATGTCACCAGGCCTATTTGATTTCTTTATTGAGAGTGTATTAATATCCATAAGAGACTTATTCGGAATGTCAGTTTGAGGTGATATTATATTATAAGCAAGGGAAAAAAAGTAAAGTACCCTCGTCCTGCCAAGTGGCGTATAGGGAAATATGGTGTTAGTGACCCTATACTTTACAGACCTGCAGCACATGATTTTTGGGGTAATGTGGTCGGTATTACCCCCGTGCTGCTTTACTTTCCCAGAAAAAAAATCCGGTTGGGATCGAACCCTACCCCTTGTCCTTTGTAGTCCAGTTCACTAACCATTGAGCTAACGCGGCTCCCAATATTATAAGCAAGCTTAGGTAAAAGGTAAAGGTAAAGTACGAGGCTTGAACCAGCGTCTTAGCACGCGAGTTTCCACCCATGTGATCGGCCGCCTATCCAGAAATATTCGGAGATTTCTGGATAGTGTCGCTTCAAGCATCGAAACTCACGATGCGAGGCGACATTCCTCACCTTCCCAGGGTAATACCCTGGTACCCATTTCTGCCAACAGCTGGGTCGACCGTGGGGGTATTTTTTTTTCAATCACGAGTATAATTCACACTGCTCCCAGCGGGAATCGAACACGATTAGTTTTCCCAACTAGGCTATCTTCCGGTGTTACAATGAGTCATGTCGAAAAAACATACTATGTGTGCAATGGAATGAATTCAAGACTAATATTGAAATAAGAGAAATGGCCATGCAACCAACGATCTCATCTACAATAGAATGAATTCAAGACTAATATTGAAATAAGAGAAATGGCCATGCAACCAACGATTTCATCTACAGTTAAGGAAAAAAGATGGACATAGGTCAGACATGTGTTGAAAAGAGACAATAAGAGAATTCCAAAA
>JAVIAB010000106.1:21306822-21491822 GCA_032433765.1 Megaustenia siamemsis
AGAACGTTGCATTCATCACAGCCGTCTGTAAGAATCTCCGTTTCTAGCAGATCTCCCACAGAACGTTGCATTCATCACAGCCCGTCTGTAAGAATCTTTGTCTTTAGCCAGATCTCCCACAGAACGTTGCATTCATCACAACCCGTCTGTAAGAATCTCCGTCTCTAGCCAGATCTCCCACAGAACGTTGCATTCATCACAGCCCGTCTGTAAGAATCTCCGTCTCTAGCCAGATCTCCCACAGAACGTTGCATTCATCACAGCCCGTCTGTAAGAATCTCCGTCTCTAGCCAGATCTCCCACAGAACATTGCATTTATCACAGCCCGTCTGTAAGAATCTCAGTCTCTAGCCAGATCTCCCACAGAACGTTGCATTCATCACAGCCCGTCTGTAAGAATCTCAGTCTCTAGCCAGATCTCCCACAGAACGTTGCATTCATCACAGCCCGTCTGTAAGAATCTCCATCTCTAACCAGATCTCCCACAGAACGTTGTATTCACCACAGCCCGTCTGTAAGAATCTCCGTCTCTAGCCACATCTCCCACAGAACATTGCATTCATCACAGCCCGTCTGTAAGAATCTCCATCTCTAACCAGATCTCTCACAGAACATTGCATTCATCACAGCCCGTCTGTAAGAATCTCCGTCTCTAGCCACATCTCCCACAGAACATTGCATTCATCACAGCCCGTCTTTAAGAATCTCCATCTCTAACCAGATCTCCCACAGAACATTGCATTCATCACAGCTCGTCTGTAAGAATCTCCGTCTCTAACCAGATCTCCCACAGAACGTTGCATTCATCACAGCTCGTCTGTAAGAATCTCCGTCTCTAACCAGATCTCCCATAGAACGTTGCATTCATCACAGCTCGTCTGTAAGAATCTCCGTCTCTAACCAGATCTCCCACAGAACGTTGCATTCATCACAGCTCGTCTGTAAGAATCTCCGTCTCTAACCAGATCTCCCACAGAACGTTGCATTCATCACAGCTCGTCTGTAAGAATCTCCGTCTCTAACCAGATCTCTCACTTCTTCTGTTGTCATGTTCAAAGTCTCCTTGATGTCTTGAAACCACCTTCTTCTTATTCTGTCCCTGATGCGTCCCCAATGAACCAAGATTTCCATTATTGCTTTTTTCACCCCGCTTTTTATCAGGTTAAAATCAACAAACATGTAAATACTGAGATACAATCATAATATTGGCCATGCTATTAGATATTGATAAACTGTTATCATTTAAACAATTCATGGGAACGTAATGAAGAGAAACAGGGCGAATAGATACAAGGCAGATCACGGTTAGCTATAATGATCTACATACAAAATAAACACAATGATATTACGTAGCTAAACCTATAGAGAGGTGAGTCAAACTGCGGCGTTGAGGAAAAAACCTTCGTCAGTTACAAAACAATAATTAATAATATACAAAAACAAACACAAAAGGCAGGCTTTAGTGTTTAGTACTGTCCTGCCTCTGGTGTTTGGTTTAGCTACTTAATATAATTTTGTGTTTATTTTGTGTGTAGATCTTTATAGCTGGCTGTGATCTGTCTTGTATTCGCCCCATTTCCTTCTACTTCTTTCCCGCGAATTTTAAAATGATAACAGTTTAACAATATCTCATAACATGGCAAAAAATTATGGTTGTATCTCAGCATTTGTATATTACTAGAAGTGAATAACACGTCACAAAAATAATTATTAAAAAGCGTCGGCTAAATACGAACAACGGTTTTACAATAGGGGCGCTGGTTATTCAGTTGGCGACAGATGCGATCAGTATATATAATGTCTTCAATTATTTATCATCATGTAATGTGTAAGCACTAATAAATTATGCGATCAACTTTCATTGTTTAACTGAAGGTCTCCACCCCGCCCCCCAATCCCCGGCCACCAATTCTAGCACGTTGTTGCAGTTACTTGTTTCAATTATTTTTAATTTGTTCCTGTTTCACGTTTTCTTTCTCCAAATCGCTCCACATTTTCTAGTTATTAATCATTTTATTGAAAACACATCTTGCGTTTTTTCTTTCGTTCTGCTCTAATTTCTGTGACATTGCTTTTAAAAATCTGTCGTATCTCCTATTTCTTCTCTGCTTTCCATTTCAAAGAATATTTTTGATTCGAGTGGTGACTAGTTTCTCAAATACCCACTTCTTTCTATCTGTCTGTCTGTCTGTCTGTCTGTCTATTGTCCTTTCGAGCCGAAGACGGCACATACGGCAGAACCACAATCTCAAAAAACAGAAACCTTGCGTGCCAAAATGACACATATTGCAGAGATCACTGCTTCCAAAATCTATGGCTCCGTTTCCATAACAACACTTTTTACAATGACAGCTTGTCAAGCCATCAATCAACCTCCTTAGTCGACATGCCTGGAAGGTCACAGTGTCGCTATTCTTTACTTCCCTCATAATGAGGCCCCGGTAACACACGGGAACCACTTCTTTACCTAGGTTTAAATCTCTTTGCATTAATACATCCTTGCCAACTAATCATTGTTTATTTTGTTGTTCGGATCCTCATCATTGCACACCGGACGAGTCCATAGGTGCTCCGATATCTATCCTTCTCGAGAATCTCGGGAAAATCCGAGGAGAATCCCGATCCGCGTGCACGAACTCCGTAACACGTCATGTGATCAACGGCGTTGGTAAGTTTCTGCTGATAAATCTGTCCGGGGAATGGCCTCCTTTGTGGCATAGTTTTTTTTACGATTTAAACTGCTGAGGGTTATTTAACGTGCGTGTGTGCACACGGGACCTCCTATTTATTGCCGTAATCCAAGATGGCTAGACATAGGATCTCACTGCCAAAGAGAGGGCTAGACATAGGATCTCACTGCCCAAGAGATCAGGAGAGGGTGACGTCATGAAGAAACCACAGATTAACTTTTCGTTTAAAAAAAAAAAAAATTAACACTGCTGTTGAGTTTTGAACCCAGGTCCTACTTATCTTGAGGTCGACGTGGTACATCTAAGACTAGATAGCCCTCCTCCCTCCACACCCACCCCTAAAAAATTATCATTATTATATACCATGTTTAAGAAAGTAGGAGCCGCGATAGCTCAGTGGTTAGTGAACTGGGCTACAAAGGACAAGGGGTAGGGTTCGATCCCAACCAACGGCTTCCGGGTTCACCCAGCTATAAATGGGTACCGGATTTTTTTTCTGGGAAAGTAAAGCGGCACGGGCATAATACCGACCACATTACCCCAAAAAATCATGTACTGAAGGTCTGTAAAATGTATGGTCACTAACACCATATTCCCTATACGCCACTTGGCGTGACGGGAGCTCTTTACTTTACTACTATGTTTAAGAATGTAGGCGATTATGCCCTTCCACATACACCTTGCCCTAGTGCTCCTTAACCCGACCGTGAGTCTCATTTTAATTTCGGACTGTTTGTGATGTCTATCTAGTATTTTCTGTTGTTGCTTTTCTTTGCCTCTCATACATTGTATTTTTTTCTCCTGTTTTTACAATTTATTCAAGGTTTGTTAAAAATAAAATATATCGACAGAGAATGCATATTGCTTTATTTTTCTGATGCGATTCAGAAGATTTTTTAAATTTTTTATTTTGTTTTGTTTTGTTTATAATCGTTACCCATAAAGCTATTTATTTCTGCTTGTAAAGTGTCCACGGTTTCTATACAACGACATTTCCATTGGGCTTCAATACTTGTGTTTTCTCTTTGTTTAGACAGAACGTTTAAATCAAGTTGCGGCACTGAAAATGTGTCTAATCGGACCTAAGTGCAACCAGGTCAGACGAGATATTTCTTGTAGATTTATTTTGCTGCTTTTAGTCTAACTCAATTCTCCATAACTAACATCTACATATATATTATCATTTTTTTACTGGGTTGCTGGGGGAGGGGTGTTATTCTCCAGTCACGGCGTAGATTTTATTAAGATCGAACGGTTGAAATCTGACGTGACCAACCTATTTGTCGCGCCTCTCCGTCATATTGTGAAAAGTGTATGAACTTGTTTGAGGAATCTATTTTCCGTGGTTGTATATTTTGTCGTCATTCTTCTGCTTCTTTCGCGTTTCTTCTAATACTTTCGCTTTTCTTCTACTCCTTCTTCTTCTCCTTCTTTTTCATCGTCTCTTCTTCTGAATTCGCCCGATGATTTCTTATTTTCATCTTCAATCCTTAAGAGAGTGTAAAGTGGTGGTATCTATCGTTTTTGCTGCGATCTCAACCCGTTACATTCGACTTTAACATTTTTTAATACCAGCTTGTCTTCCCTACTGCTACCTACTGCCTTGGTCAAAACAGTCTCAACAGCAAACTCGAGAAGGGACAGTAGAGTCTCGGTCAGTTATAATTTAATGAATCTGATGCCATCTTTCTGTTATGAGTCTCTAACCACTTGCAATATATGCGCTGTTCGACTATGCGATCAAATCCAAACTCAGTAGGATGTTATCCAATGTGACATTTAGCAAAGGTGGAAGCAACAAATCTGTATAAATGTGCGTTCATTTAATTCATTGGCATGTTATTCCCGTGATAGGGTACTGTACGACGTAGAACTGTCGAAAAGGGGGAGGGGGGAGTCAGATTGATATGTTTTATTATAAGGAGGGACACTTCCCCCCCACCCTCCCCCCACAGGCACAACGATTCTGTGTGCATCAGTCATATTTGCCTTTGACCTTCTAGAAGAGACACAGCGATTCTGTCCTCATCAGTCATATTTGCCTTTGACCTTCTAGAAGAGACACAGCGATTCTGTCCTCATCAGTCATATTTGTCTTCGGCTTCCCGTAAAATCTTAGAAAAGATTGGAGAATCTGCAAACGACGTGGAGATGAGTGCACTGACATTACGGCGTGGGAGATGAGGGCACTGACATCACGGCGTGGGAGATGAGTGCACTGACATAACGGCATGGGAGATGAGGGCACTGACATAACGGCGTGGTAGATAAGGGCACTGACATCACGGCATGGGGGATGAGTCCGCTGACATCACGGCATGGGAGATGAGTGCACTGACATAACGGCGTGGGAGATGAATGCACTGACATCACGGCATGGGGGATGAGTGCGCTGACATCACGGCAAATGATGACGAGTGCACTGACATCACGGCATGGAAGATGAGTCCGCTGACATCACGGCATGGGAGATGAGTGCACTGACATAACGGCGTGGGAGATGAGTGCACTGACATCACGGCATGGGGGATGAGTGCGCTGACATCACGGCAAAGGATGATGAGTGCACTGACATCACGGCATGGGAGATGAGTGCGCTGACATCACGGCATGGGAGGTGAATGCACTGACATCTGTATTTGGTTACAGAAACTTGAAGCACTGCATAGGTACTACCTTATTTGCTACTTTTGAAGATAAAGTCCCCATCTTACCGGTGGCTTTATTAGGGAGAAAGTCTACACGCCAATCTACATAAAATGCCATACTGAATGAATCTCGGATGAGACGACGGAAGCCATTTATTGGCTATTAAATTAATGACTAACTTAAGGGGAAGTAAAAATGTAATGTTTCGTTCCACGACTTGATAAAGCGCATGGCGAAATGGCGTTATCGGCCATCATTTTTCAAGCCTAAGGGTATATGTGTGAGTAGTGTGATCGGCATCACACGGCTGTCACAGCGACATAAATGTCCCGGGGTTGTTAAGTCGTGGTTAATGATGCAGCAGAAATATACCGAGATAGTCGATGATACAACAGAGATATACCGAGATAGTTGATGATACAACAGAAATATACCGAGATAGTTGATGATACAACAGAAATATAGCGAGATAGTTGATGATACAACAGAAATATACCGAGATAGACGATGATACAACAAAAATATCCCGAGATAGACGATGATACAGCAGAAATATACCGAGATAGACGATGATACAACAGAAATATTGTGAGATAGTCGATGATACAACAGAAATATACCGAGATAGTAGATGATACAACAGAGATATTCTGAGATAGTCGATGATACAACAGAAATATTGTGAGATAGTCGATGATACAACAGAAATATACCGAGATAGTCGATGATACAACAGAAATATACCGAGATAGACGATGATACAACAGAAATATTGTGAGATAGTCGATGATACAACAGAAATATTGTGAGATAGTCGATGATACAACAGAAATATTGTGAGATAGTCGATGATACAACAGAAATATACCGAGATAGTCGATGATACAACAGAAATATACCGAGATAGTCAATGATACAACATAAATATACCGAGATAGACGATGATACAACAGAAATATACCGAGATAGACGATGATACAACAGAAATATACCGAGATAGACAATGATACAACAGAAATATACCGAGATAGTCGATGATACAACAGAAATACACCGAGATAGACGATGATACAACAGAAATACAGTATTGTGAGATAGTCGATGATACAACAGAAATGTTGTGAGATAGTCGATGATACAACAGAAATATTCAGAGACAGTCGATGATACAACAGAAATACACCGAGATAGTCGATGATACAACACACATTTTCTGAGATGGTCGATGATGGAATGGCAGGATTATGAGAAGGTCCACAAATAAGTTCTCCTCTGTTCGTCGGGTGTCAAATTCAGCGCAAACAGGAATGGTAACAACCTTCAATGTAAAAAAAATACCATTTCTATTAGAATTTCAAAGTCGACTGGATGGGTATTTTATCTGCAAGTGCCAATTGTTAGAAAACACAATTGGAAGCTTTCTTACAAACTGAAGACTTACATAAAGTAGTTAAACAATTTGGCGCAGTCATGTCTTGGAGGAGCAAAGTAGCAAAACAATTTGGCGCAGTCATGTCTTGGAGAAGCAAAGTAGCAAAACAATTTGGCGCAGTCATGTCTTGGAGGAGCAAAGTAGCAAAACAATTTGGCGCAGTCATGTCTTGGAGGAGCAAAGTAGCAAAACAATTTGGCGCAGTCATGTCTTGGAGGAGCAAAGTAGCAAAACAATTTGACGTAGTCATGTCTTGGAGGAGCAAAGTAGCAAAACAATTTGGCGTAGTCATGTCTTGGAGGAGCAAAGTAGCAAAACAATTTGCCGTAGTCATGTCTTTTTTAGGAGATGGATTATACTCATTGCTCACATCTGCTCACATTTCATCAGCGATTCTCTTTGAGTGTAAACTTTCATGCCGAGTCATCTATACTACTTAACTTTGAGGAGCTAATCTGTCAACCAAAGAGATGGGATTAACTTCATCCAATCTAAAAAAAAAACTATCTTTACGACACTTAATACCTTTGCTGGTCTATATCGAGGGACAACGATGGTACCAGAGGTATAAAGACCGCTTGGTCAAAGCAGTCGCCACGACGTGTGAGACTCAGGACTTTTAGTTCACCCTTGATAGAAAAAATCTTTTCCGTCTACCGCGGGCTTCGAACACCATACGCCGGCTATGAAATCATAGTAATTATTGCGAATGATACGTTTTTAGCTTTTTACTCAGAATGCCAGTTAGCTTGTTCTGCCTTTCCTGTGTTCTCCCATTTAGATTGTTCTTCAGTTCTCTGCCCTTTGCTTTATTTTTCGCGGCACGCCCTTCTCTATCAAACATTGTCTATTCAAACGTCACTCCGTTATCAAACGTCACTCTGTTATCAAACTTCACTTCGTTATACCAAAAAAAAAAAAATCCTGAAAAATCTGCGACACCCATTTCTATAGATTGGATGAACCCAGAAGTCTTGTCGGTTTAAAAAAAAAAGTCAGCCTCATCTAGTAATCGAACCTGGGCTAATCTAAGCTGCATCGAATTAAACAACTCAACCATGAAGGTTTTAAAAGAACGAACTGGCCAATCATCTACCAGTTTCACAACTTTTAACTCTGTTGCTATTATATAGCATGCTACAAAGCTTTCGTACATCAATTTTTAAAAATCTTTCCAACAGAATTTGCGTAATGCTGGACAGGTCAAAGTTGCGAATGGGTAACATATTGCTACTAATACTAAAAATATGATCTAAACAGCGAGATACGGTAGTTAGTTACCATCATGGGATGAGTGAATAACGGAGATAAAATGTGGATCAGGACGGTAAGAGAAGCAATGGAGTTGGAATTTGGGGTGGTGGTCAACGTCATATAAAGATTATAATAAATATAATTCCTCCCTCCCTCCCTCCCTTTCTCCCTCCCTCCCTCCCTCCCTCCCTCCCTTCCTTCCTTCCTTCCTTCCTTCCTTCCTTCCTTCCTTCCCTTCCTTCCTTCCTTCCCTTCCTTCCTTCCTTCCTTCCTTCCTTCCTTCCTTCCTTCCTTCCTTCCTTCCTTCCTTCCTTCCTTCCTTCCTTCCTTCCTTCCTTCCCTTCCCTCCCTCCTTCCTCCCTTCCTCCCTTCCTTCCTTCCTTCCTTCCTTCCTTCCTTCCTTCCTTCCTTCCTTCCTTCCTTCCTTCCTTCCTTCCTTCTTTCCTTCCTTCCTTCCTTCCTTCCTTCCTTCCTTCCTTCCTTCTTTCCTTCCTTCCTTCCTTCCTTCCTTCCTTCTAATACAGAAGGATTTGTTTGTTGCGGGTGAGAATAATAACATGTACAGTGTATCTCTTGTAGTTTCTTGACTAGAGACAACCCTACCTGGGCATAACAATACTTCACATACATTGACTCAGCTAGAGCACCATCTGTTGGCTATTTAAGATGTTAGGAGGCTGACTCACCGCCCAGCTCTCCACGAATTAATTAACGTTGCATATTATTTAAATATCAATTACAATATTCTTCATCCAAAACACCGTAGTAACCAGACATGTTTCCTTGTTGAACACTAGTGGTTGTAGTTAGCCGAAGGCCCCGGTATCACTGCTAGCGAATTACAATCAATAATTGCTCAACCGCCCGTGCCAGTGGAATCATCCGAATTAACATAAAATCGCACTAAAGGATCCAAAAAAAGGCAGCTGCAGTCCCCGTCATAGCAGTTACAGCACACGCCAAAAGACATAAGGCGTATCAGCACCGAAAGTGAGCGCAGCTGAACTGTCCCTCGTCATACGATATCATCATTCATAGTAGACAATCGAAATATCGTAACACGATCCGGATGAAATACACAGCTCACGGTGTGCACAGAGCACTAAACTCAATAGCTCCAGCAGTAAACCGGACTTGAAATATGAGGAAACTGAAACAAGGAAAACTTTTCAAAAAGAGCCTCAACAGCTCCTATCGCCTATCCGCCATATTGACCGGAAGACACGTCGAACACTATCCCTACAAACTGCTATCCAGTTGCTACCATAAATTTCTAGCTAACCACCAAGATTTTAAAACTGTTCGTGGTGGACCATCAAAATCATTCTTAAGCTATCCTATCAGAATTATTATTTTTATAGTTGCTAAAATCTACTATAGTCCATTCAGAAATTCATAATCACACCTGAATTAGTTTTGCGTGATAACCGCTTGTCATTTTGGTTTCAAAATTTGCATGCAATCTTAGAATATTGATGATGCAAAGATTTTGGTATTTTTTATTCCACAAACACAACAGATTTTGCACATCAGCGAATTCCTTTGATCTTTTATGACGATATCACACAAGTTAATTCAAATTTTAGAGTTTACAGTAATCGTGTTAAATTTTCCAGTTTACTGCAATTCTTGTCAGAGGCGTATCTACATAGTGCTTAATTGTGGGTGTTGTTCGTTATGTGTATTTGCAAACATTAATTCAATTGGTTACATTTAGTCTTGTCCTTCGGTCACCATTAGACCCCAGGACGTCCTGACTGCAGCTGGTATTGAATTCATCTTAATTTTAATCATTCTGAATCTGACGATTCCAAGAGGTTGATAATCATTACTGTCTGGACAAGTAGTAATCCATCTCGTTTCCAGTACTCATCTTCCACCCGCAGCACATGTTCAACACACTTATTCCAGAACGGAATGTCTATTTTTGAGAGAGACTCGCGTGTCAGAACTTCAACATAACACATTTTAAACGTTCCTGTTCTGTTCTGCAACTTGTCCTTTGATGTGAGCCCAGACAAGTTCGATTGGATTAAGGTGTGCATGATATGCAGGGAGCCGAAGAGAGGTGTGGCCGTATTTCTCAATGATTTTGTCAACATGGTACACCTTTTTCTTATTCGTATTCTTCACAAGTTGTAACAATTCGGGTTTTAAATATGTGTCGTTAAATTTGACATTTTCATTCGCAAGCCATGTCCTAATTTGCTCTTTTGTATTTGATGCAGTAGGCACTTTGTCTTCCTCTGATACGACATTGTGGTATGATGCATTATCCATGACTATGCATGAAGGTCTCTCTGGGTCATGAATATCACAATATAAATGCCCCATCTTGGATTCCCTAAGGAAGTGCTGATATAGTAAAAAAGTAACCTTTTGCATAGTTATAAATTTGCATTTCAAACTCATTGTAATTTAGATATAAATGTTGGTATTTAAAGTCAACAAATTGTCTACTGCATCTTCACAAAATTAATAAAGATACGCCTTCCCTTCGGTAATTAATGCAAAGACCGTGGTGCGTCATGTCGTTCAATATTCAGTTTTGTGCACGGGATTTTCCTGAAGTTAGTGTTTCTGCAATAGCCAAACTATTTTACGTGAACGACCGCACCAAGTTAATGTATATATCCTAAAATGGTGTCAAATTCGAACAGGGTGAATTTAATATAGCCTAAAGAAGAAAACTTTTAAACTAGATCAAATTTCTCAGAGCAAAAAATATTTCTATAACGTCATCAATATTCTAAGATTGCATGCAAATTTTGAAAGCAAAATAACAAACAGTTATCACGCAAAACTAATTCAGGTGTGATTATGAATTTCTGAACGGACTATAGAGGTCTTTCTAACTAAACCTGTCTGAAACTTTGTTTTATCAACATACTAGACGTTAACCCTATCTCGCCAGTTCTTTCTACTTCTCTCTTTGTCTCTCTACCGCTCTCTCTCTCTCTAAAATACGATCTTTCTTTCGACTGGCGAGCTTCTGTCCAGAAAGAAATTTGGCTCTTCGCCGTAGTCACTAGGCTAACCTGGATATAATTTGCATGAGATAACCTTGAACTGTGAATATATAGAGCAACAACAACTTAAATGGTTTGGCCACCTGGTCAGAATGAATCCTCACCAATCACCATCAAGGGCGTTCTTCTCGAGAATGCGTGGAAAAAGACCAAGAGGAAGGCCTAGAAGCAGATGGATAGATGCAGTGATAGAGACATGTAACAACAACGGAAAATCACTAATTCAGACAGTTCAAGCAGCTCAAGAACGACAAATGATATCAACCACGACACCTTTGCGGTATCAGTGAAAAGAGGAAAGAAGAAAGAAGAACCTTGAACTGTGGGCTGACAACTATTTTCTACGTCCTTCAGTCTACGCAAGTTACTACCCTCTTTAGTGTAAGCCTCGCAACTTCTATATTTATCGTTACGAACCTAAACTTTCTATACCTCCTTCCTTCCTTTTATCACTTGTAAAATCCTTTAAAATATCTTTAAGTTTTCCGATTTACCCTTTAAAAGCAAAATTTACTTTTAACGATTCACAGACCACATTTCAGAGACGGCTGATCCATGAAATAAATGGCAGGTGGTCATAGTTGTGCTGCCGATGTCAGGTCTGAGCACTAGATGCAAGAACAATAAGAATAATAACCTCTACTGAGATGAAATGTGTCAGACGAATGATAGGAAACAGTCTGAGAGATTAGATCAGAAATGAAGAACTGAGAACAAAGCTAGGAATAGCCCCCGCCATAGAATATATAAAGAAACAACAGATAAAATGGTTTCGCACGTGACAAGGCAGAGTGATCAAAACACAACGAGCCTTCAATAAGCGTTGCGAGAACACCAGCTCCAAGGGTCGACCACGAAAAATATGGATAGATGGAATATTAGAAGCACTAGGAAACATAATAACAGCAGAAATGAACAGAAGAGCGAAAGACCGCAAATTATATCTCCCCTCGACGCTGAAAGGCAAATGAGGAAGGAAAGAAGAAGAAGGTAAGTAATCTGAGTGAACGCGCGAACGACGAAGTTAAAGACAAAAATAAGATGTAATAGACATATCAGAATTACTCTCCTTTCCCCCCTGTTCATTGTAATCTTTGCTAGAACACAAGAAGAAAGCTCAACTAGTGTGCAAATTATATCTATATCTTCTACCTTCCAGCTCCCTGTGGAGCATAGGTCTTCAACAAACACTTTCCAAGTCGTTCTGTTTCTTGCCATTCTTTTAAGATCGTTCCTCGTTCCATGTCTTCACCATCATCTTCATCTCTGCTTCTATCTGTTTTCTCCAAGAATTCCTTGGTCTTCCTCTTTGTCTTTTTCCCTGGGGATTCCAAAAAGGGCCTGTTATGCAATACTCTCAGTTGACTTACGCAGTGTGTGTCCTATCCAGCGCCATCGTCTTCGCTGTATCTCTTTATCCATTGGTATTTGACTGGTACATTTCCATAATTCTTTGTTAGTGATTTTGTCCTGCCATTTCCAGCCTTTTATTCTGCGTAAGCATCCATTAATGAAAGTCTGTATCTTCATGATTGTCATTTTAGTTGTTCTCCATGTTTCACAGCCATATAATAAGACTGACTTAACATTGGAGCTGAAAATTTTTATTTTAGTATTTAACCTATTTTCTATGGACTTCCATATATTTCCCATTCTATCGTTGCCCCCCCCCCCCCGACATACACCAGCAATGGTACTATATGTGTCGTAAAGAAGATAGTTTTTTAACAAATGCTCCTCTTGCTTTATATCCTTATTTTGGTATCATTTTCTGTTCCTCCCTCTCTATCATCTATATTACTGCCCAGATATGTGTAAGATTGTACATCTATTAGATGTATTTCTCCTATTGCTATTTGGTTATTGCCAACTGCATTAATTCTAATAATTTTGGTCTTATCGCTATTAATCTTCAGTCCTAGCTGTTGTGATCTCTCATCAAGTATGATCATTTTTATCTTGAATCTGTTGATGGTTGTGTGATAGGGGAGATATATCATCAGCAAAGGTTTGGATATTCGAAGAGATGTTAATTCGGATGATTCCACTTGTACGGGCGTTTGAGCATTTCTGGATTTTCATTCGTTTGCAGTGATACCGGGGCCTTCGAATAACTATAACCATAACATAAAACATATCGAATAAACGATTAAACACATTCCTTACAATGAAATACAACTTTATCCTCATTAACTTTGTGTTTCTGACATGAATGCAATGACATCAAGCAATTCAGATATAGATTATTCCTGTACCTGTAATACATATATACATATTTCCTAACAATAACTTCAACTTACTTGTTAACTTATAGTACATTTTACATGAGAAGAGGAAAGTTGGAATACTTGGTTACAACTGGCAAAATAAAAGCAAAGAGAGATCGCGGGCGACAAAGAGAGAAAATACTGGATAGCTTGGTGTCATTGCATGGAAAACAGTCATCAACAGAACTGATGCGATGCACTGTAGATAGAAGATTGTGGAGGGACATGATCACCTACGCCAACCGGTATGGCACATAATAATCACGACATTTTACAAGCACATTAAATACATTATACAATGACTCCAAAAGGTGACAGTTGCAGTCATCGGCATATTGATATTTTTTTTCAGAACTGGCCCTTAGTTTATATAAGGTTTGTTCACCCTTTGACTAAAGCCTGTAAGGCTTTAAAATCAAGTTAAAAGATTCACAAAAAAGGCATTGAGAAAGAATCAAAGTCGTACAGATGCTATATTTACATAAATACAATTACTGGAGAAGAAAGCTGATTAAATTCTAAAAATAAACAACGTGGTTGTCAATCATGAACTGGAGTTCGATAAAATAAATACAGAGCAATTGTGAAGAATATGACAACACTATAGAGTCTTTGCCTGTGTAATAAGTCTGTGCGAAATCTTTTAAAAAACAGCCATCGGAAGCCAACGCCCAGTGTTAGTCAGAAACATTTATTATTGAGACCAGAGTTAGATATGAATGCATTCTTTCATTTGTTATTCTTCATCTATACAGAGAGTATAAAAAGCTGTAAAAAGTTAAATAAATCAAATATTTATGGAAATTTGTAACAGCTGATGGGAGAATCTATAGCGAAGAAAATAATTTATTATCGAACAAATAACAGCCATGATAAAGAACGGATAACGATCGGGAGATTAACGAATATATTCGACGCAGTATATATACCAAGTTGCACCTTATTTTTTTATCAATCTATGTATTATGCAGATTAGTTTAGTGTTTAATTTCATTGTATATATCTGTAACACGTAAATTTGGCAATAAAAGCACATTGTTTTGTCCAACGATGATGTAGCTTTCTTGCCAGCTAGATTTCAAGTGTCGTTTTCTGTAAGTAACGCAAATCCTTTGCATCCGTCACTTGAAACTATGGTCACAGATCTGACAAAGATTCCGCAACTCTGTGAGACACAAGAACACAGAACTCTGATTCAAAGAAAACAAAAAACTCAACGAAGGAACACCTTCAGCTCTGATTCAAAGAAAACAAAAAACTCAACGAAGGAACACCTTCAGCTCTGATTCAAAGAAACAAAAAATCAAACCATCGAACCCTTAGCTCTGATTCAAAGAAACACAAAAACTCAACGAAGGAACACCTTCTGCTCTGATTCAAAGAATGCAAAAAATCTCAGCGAAGGAACACCTACAGCTTTGATTCAAAGAAAGCAACAACAAACAAAAAAACTCACCGAAGGAACACCTTCAGCTCTTATTCAAAGAAAACAAAAAACTCAGCGAAGGAACACCTTCAGCTCTGATTCAAAGAAAACAAAAAACTCAGCGAAGGAACACCTTCAGCTCTGATTCAAAGAAACAAAAAACTCACCGAAGGAACACCTTCAGCTCTTATTCAAAGAAAACAAAAAACTCAGCGAAGGAACACCTTCAGCTCTGATTCAAAAGAACACAAAAACTCAGGAAAGGAACACCAAATCTGAATTTAAAAGCTGCCTGCGAACTTTCAAAACTAAAATTGTAAAAAATCCCTCGTCTGCAACTCAAAACCGAGCGCTCAAAGACTTGTTCAAATACCGTCCGTCAACACCTCTCATACCTACTTCTATAGTTTCTTTTTTTCTAGTACCGCCCTAACCGCCGACTCATTCCCCGCGTCTACAAGCATTTGCTTTAATTAGAAACAGCTCCCAGTATCTCCGCCAACAGGCAAAGTATTCACATGAATGTAGGATTTTCTATTTCAAGAAGTAATCCTCCAGCCAATGAAGCTATATCTGCCTTTTCGTTTATTTAAATGTTCATAAGTCATCATGATTGACCCATAACATTTCTTAATAACATGAAAGGTGAGCTAGCGGACATCTGTAGCCTCTGGAATTCTCGGCATAGGATCTTCTAAACTTTTTATTAATGTCACGGATAATTTTTTTTTTATCATTACGTTGATTTGTGGAACAGCTTATATATGTCTCTGACTACATAAAAAAAAATTTCGCGTATGGGAACTGGTCTCTTGTACTTATCACTGCAAGTGACAATACATGAGCTCTGCAATGCATGTAGGGAATAGTCCTTCCTGAATTATCTGGCATATGTGTGTGAACCCCGAGGATACTTCCTGATAAATTAGAACCTCCATGAAATCCACAAGCAATAAGATTACCAAATGACATGTCTCGTTTATTTATTTCACTTTTAATGCAGCCTGTTGTGGTTTCAGTTGTTGCATTTTGAAGTGGAATTATGCACAAAAATGTCTCTCTAATTTCTCCACAGTCTGTCACATATCTCATACATATCTCACACACATATTTGACACATATCTCACACACATATCTCACACATATAGACAGTTCTGATTTGTTGGCAGTGTATGTGGACTCATCATCCAGCAAATGGTTTCCCCTTATTTTCAGTAGCAAACTGTTCATGAAATACCTCTCCCATGTAACATTTCACAAGCTGTGTCTCTCCTACAATATGTAGCTCGTTCGCTCTGTTTGTGAAGCCAGTCACTTCAACATTTCACAAGCTGTGTCTCTCCTACAATATGTAGCTCGTTCACTCTGTTTGTGAAGCCAGTCACTTCAACATTTCACAAGCTGTGTCTCTCCTACAATATGTAGCTCGTTCACTCTGTTTGTGAAGCCAGTCACTTCAACATTTCACAAGTTGTGTCTCTCCTACGATATGTAGCTCGTTCACTCTGTTTGTGAAGCCAGTCACTTCAACATTTCACAAGCTGTGTCTCTCCTACAATATGTAGCTCGTTCACTCTGTTTGTGAAGACAGTCACTTCAACATTTCACAAGCTGTGTCTCTCCTACAATATGTAGCTCGTTCACTCTGTTTGTGAAGCCAGTCACTTCAACATTTCACAAGCTGTGTCTCTCCTACAATATGTAGCTCGTTCACGCTGTTTGTGAAGCCAGTCACTTCAACATTTCACAAGCTGTGTCTCTCCTACAATATGTAACTCGTTCACTTTGTTTGTGAAGCCAGTCACTTCAACATTTCACAAGCTGTGCCTCTCCTACAATATGTAGCTCGTTCACTCTGTTTCTGAAGCCAGTCACTTCAACATTTCACAAGCTGTGTCTCTCCTACAATATGTAACTCGTTCACTCTGTTTGTGAAGCCAGTCACTTCAACATTTCACAAGCTGTGTCTCTCCTACAATATGTAGCTCGTTCACTTTGTTTGTAAAGACAGTCACTTCAACATTTCACAAGCTGTGTCCCTCCTACAATATGTAGCTCGTTCACTCTGTTTGTGAAACCAGTCACTTCAACATTTCACAAGCTGTGTCTCTCCTGCAATATGTAGCTCGTTCACTCTGTTTGTGAAACCAGTCACTTCAACATTTCACAAGCTGTGTCTCTCCTGCAATATGTAGCTCGTTCACTCTGTTTCTGAAGCCAGTCACTTCAACATTTCACAAGCTGTGTCTCTCCTATAATATGTAGCTCGTTCACTCTGTTTCTGAAGCCAGTCACTTCAACATTTCACAAGCTGTGTCTCTCCTATAATATGTAGCTCGTTCACTCTGTTTCTGAAGCCAGTCACTTCAACATTTCACAAGCTGTGTCTCTCCTACAATATGTAGCTCGTTCGCTCTGTTTGTGAAGCCAGTTATTTAAACTCTGCAACAAGTTTTTCACAATTGGTCATATTTGTTTGTGTGAGCGAATACAGTAGCGGCTTACGTCAGTCATAGTTGATTATAGATTTTGCAGCGCCCTAGAAATGTTTATTTTTTTCTTTTCTTTAACCGTGTATTCTCTCTTTTTTTATGAATCTCGAGTTATTGAGTTATTTGCGGGTCATCATTATTGCACTCCGAACATGTCCAAAGGTGCTCGGATCCCTTCCTCAGCAATTCCTGCAGTGTCCAGAGACTGACGACTCAAGTTTTGCGTTGGTTGATAAGTCTTCTTATACGCCCACTAAGTTTCTTGTTTCTGGCTGTGTCCATCTTAACTCCCATCGCTTTCATCCAAATAATGGATGTGAACTTATGGTTGTCGTAGTCCTGTACCTTGCCCATATCTCGGAGGACATTGATGACGTCCGCCCGATCCATTGGTTGACCGTCAACAACGATAGCGCAGCTAGTCAACCCGTCCGCTCTTTCATTTCCCCGTACTCCCGCATGTCCTGGGACGTAAACAAAGGGGGTGACTCTACGTATTTTTGATTTCTGCAATGACTCTACCCATTGTCTGCGTACAGAGCCCGCCTCCACTTTGTTATCATGCTCATCGAATCACTCAGTATGCAGGCGTGTGTGTAGTCTTGTGACTCTAACCAGATGAATGCCCTGGTCACTGCCATCACCTCCATCGTCATGCTACTCGTTGTCATAACGTATGAGCCACTGTCTTCTTTAACTGTTCTGCCTGCCGAGCGTGCTGTAAATGCCCATGTACTCCTTTGGTGTCGTATTACGGATCCGTCTGTATAGATGACTGCATCTTTCTCATCGGTGTTATCTCAAATGAGACCGTTGACCTCAGCATTGACCACGGCTGAGTTCTGTTCCCTACATTTCCTGTCGAGTGTGACAATACACGAAAATGTGTCCCTGAATGACGTAGGAACTGGTATCCATTCCTCACCAGCATTGATATTGGTAAGCCCACATACCTGTTTGATGACATCTGCTCGACCCACCCATGATTTGCCTCTTTTTAGTCTGACAGGGGTTCTGGACCGTGCGACTAAGTGATTTCACGTGAATCTAGTTCATCCACAGCATCGACTTTTAGCGAAAAAAAAATCTATGAATCTGTCTGCTTCTTACTTGAATTTGGGCTTTAGAGTGTGTTTTCAAAGATTGCGGTCTGCAGCTATTTCTTCCCAGGTTGCAGGGTTTATGATCAGAGTCTTCAAGTCACATTTACACGCGTAAACGAATCGAAGTTTTGAGCGCCCTTAGTTCTTTTGCCATCTGCTAGTTTGTCCATAGAGTATATCTTTTTGGTATGCGGCCGTCTTTCATACGTTTTAAGTGGCCAATCCAGCGTAACCAACGTTGTTTGAGCAGCGTGTAGATGTTCGGAAGGCCTTGCGCGAGCTATCTCCTCCTTAATTAGGATATATAAACTCCTCATCAAAATACTTATGCTATACCTATTTTCTTCAAAATCAGCTTTGCATTACTGATGTTGGATATAGGGAATTGATTTATTTTCATGCAAAATACTATTTTCTTTCTCGATTGCATTTTATGATGTTCATAATAACGTTTTTTTCTTCTTCAATGTCTCAGTAGTTTATGTCGTTTCTGATAATTAGTGATAAGTACATTAATAAATACACTTTTGCTATTCTGAATTTTGTTTGCGTCATTTATACAGTATCTAGAACAAACACAACAAAAAGTACCACCTCGATCTTTATCTTTAACCAAGAATCAATAAAATTACACACAGACTTATAGCTGGCTTCTCTCGGAGTGTGTCCAGATGAACTAGCAGTTGGTACGGACACTGGATCGTGAGAAAATGTTGCTATTGTAGTTGTCTGAATAAGTGGACTGCCGGCATCTTCGGTGGCTTTTTTCTTTTTTTGCTTATTTTTTTTTTTTTTACAAAAATTACATTCAAGGTCACGGTCAGCAGTGGCTTCAAATTTTCGTAGAATTTGTAAAATATGACAAAATAGTGCACTTACCACTCATTATGGAAGCCTGGTATTTAAGTTATCAATTATTAGTTCGTTTTCTACTAAAACTAAACAACAACCACAACCTCAAGAAAGGAAAAGTGCCTTGGTTCGAAAATATATATAAGGCCATACATACTTCGTTTGTGTTGGCGAACCTAACTCAGCTGTTTGTCACAACTTTGATTTAGTAATAGGTTATATATATATATATATATATATATATATATATATATATATATCCCAATAGTAGTTGAAAGTAAATTATATGGCAGAATTAATAAAACAACACAGTAGAGATGTGAGTACTTACAGACTGGACAGCGATTATGTTGATGATTGATCCTGTCGACTTAAAACTAAAACTGAAACTCATCTAAAAATTCAAAATTTTGAATCAAAAACCAAAATTTATTTCTGCCAAAAAGCTTTACCAGTCTTGATTTGCAAATCTCACTTCTGTATATCTTATTACTAAAAGCCTCATATAATACTCATCTTTTCGTGTTCACTGTTATAATTCTCATAATCTTACAACCCTATAGGACATTGTTTTTATAACAAGTTATATAAATTTAATTATTAGATTGTTATCATTTTCCACCGTGGGTGGTTGGGGGAGGTTCTAAATTCGGGGAGGGGGGGGGATATGTTCCAAAGTGGTAGACCTGACATCCTAGCCGTACCGTAATTAGCGACACAGCGTATTCACGCCTATTTGATGGATGAATGCTAAGAAGAAAAAGAATGCTCTGTACCTCTCTTGGCCGCACCACAGCCATCTATAGTTTTAATAAGGCCTGCTAAATTGAGAGGAAAATATCGGAACCTCCCTAAAATTGTGACGCCTTCAGCTACGCCAGCTATAAAGGGCTTACATCATTTTACCAACAGCTTACACCAATCGACATTTATGAAGAAGTTTATAAAGGGCTTACATCATTTTACCAACAGCTTAAACCAATCGACATTTATGAAGAAGTTTATAAAGGGCTTACATCATTTTACCAACAGCTTACACCAATCGACATTTATGAAGAAGTTTATAAAGGGCTTACATCATTTTACCAACAGCTTAAACCAATCGACATTTATGAAGAAGTTTATAAAGGGCTTACATCATTTTACCAACAGCTTACACCAATCGACATTTATGAAGAAGTTTATAAAGGGCTTACATCATTTTACCAACAGCTTACACCAATCGACATTTATGAAGAAGTTTATAAAAGTAAACGTCTGATTGTAATTGGTAACTTACTCTTCAGTGTTATTATATAAGTAATATCCAATCAAATCCAAAGTCAGTCGTCCTATTATATGGCTGTGAAATATGGAAAACAATAAAAATGACAATCATGAAGATACAGACCTTCATTAATGGATGCTTGCTTAGAGTAAATGGATGGAGATGGTAGGACAAAATCATACAAAAACATAGAATTATGGAAAAGTACCAGTCAAATTACAGCGGATAAAGAGATGCAGTGAAACGATGGTGCTGGAGAGGACACACATTGCTGAAGCCAACTGAGAGTATTACACAACATGCCCTTTTATGGAATCCCAAAGGAAAAAGTTAAAGAAAGGAAGACCAAAATATTCGTGGAAAAGACAGATGGAAGCAGAGATGAAGATGATGGGGAAGACATGGAATGATCTTAAAAGAGTGGAAAGAAACAGGGTGGTTTGGAAAGTGTTTTGTTGAAGACCTATGCTCCACAGGGAGCTGAAAGTGTTTGTTGAAGACCTATACTGCACAGGGAGCTGAAAGAGTTTGTTGAAGATCTATGTTCCACTGGGAGCTGAAAGCGTTTGTTCAATACCTATGCTCCACAGGGAGCTGAAAGTGTTTGTTGAAGACCTATGTTCCACAGGGAGCTGAAAATGTTTGTTGAAGACCTATGTTCCACGGGCAGCTGAAAGCGTTTATTCAAGACCTATGCTCCACAGGGAGCAGAAAGTGTTTGCTGAAGACCTATATTCCGCAGGGAGCTGAAAGTGTTTGTTGAAGACCTATATTCCACAGGGAGCTGAAAGTGTTTGTTGAAGACCTATATTCCACAGGGAGCTGAAAGTGTTTGTTTGAAGACCTATATTCCACAGGGAGCTGAAAATGTTTGTTGAAGACCTATATTCCACAGGGAGCTGAAAGTGTTTGTTGAAGACCTATGTTCCACAGGGAGCTGAAAGTGTTTGTTGAAGACCTATATTCCACAGGGAGCTGAAAGTGTTTGTTTGAAGACCTATATTCCACAGGGAGCTGAAAATGTTTGTTGAAGACCTATATTCCACAGGGAGCTGAAAGTGTTTGTTGAAGACCTATATTCCACAGGGAGCTGAAAGTGTTTGTTTGAAGACCTATATTCCACAGGGAGCTGAACGTGTTTGTTGAAGACCTATATTCCACAGGGAGCTGAAAGTGTTTGTTGAAGACCTATGTTCCACAGGGAGCTGAAAATGTTTGTTGAAGACCTATGTTCCACGGGCAGCTGAAAGCGTTTATTCAAGACCTATGTTCCACAGGGAGCAGAAAGTGTTTGCTGAAGACCTATATTCCACAGGGAGCTGAAAGTGTTTGTTGAAGACCTATATTCCACAGGGAGCTGAAAGTGTTTGTTGAAGACCTATATTCCACAGGGAGCTGAAAGTGTTTGTTGAAGACCTATATTCCACAGGGAGCTGAAAGTGTTTGTTGAAGACCTATATTCCACAGGGAGCTGAAAGTGTTTGTTGAAGACCTATATTCCACAGGGAGCTGAAAGTGTTTGTTGAAGACCTATATTCCACAGGGAGCTGAAAGTGTTTGTTGAAGACCTATATTCCACAGGGAGCTGAAAGTGTTTGTTGAAGACCTATGTTCCACGGGGAGCTGAAAGTGTTTGTTGAAGACCTATATTCCACAGGGAGCTGAAAGTGTTTGTTGAAGACCTATCTTCCACTGAAAACACTGGAGCTGAAAGGCAGAAGAAGAAGCAGAAGAATATCCAATTAAGATAATATATTTCGTATCTCAACATCAGGGTCACTATATCACCAATTTAAAGGTGATTGCAGCTTACACATTAGGTTATGTACTGGATAGAAGTTTTGTTTTTCAATTTAAATATTAGGGACGCTACTAATATTTTGACTTCATGAAATCTTACAAAATGGGAGCCGCGTTAGCTCAGCGGTTAGTTAACTGGACTACAAAGGACAAGAGGCTTCCAGGTTCACCCAGCCTTAAATGGGTACCGGATTTTTTTCTGGGAAAGTAAAGCGGCACGGGCGTAATACCGACCACATTACCCCAAAAATCATGTGCCGAAGGTTTGTAAAATATAGGGTCACTAACACCATATTCCCTATACGCCACGTGGCGTGACTTTACTTTTACTACTCTCACAAAATGGACGATAACTGAGCAAAGGCTGTGAATCACTGGCTTAGATTGTTGCTTCAGGTGGGCCTGGTCATTGAGAGCTGGCTTGTCCCGGCTTTTGTTTATTGAGCAGTTCATGTGTCCAACGGGTGTTATTTTAGATGTTTATCTTTATAAGCTTTTGTTGAAATGACTGTAAGGATTTACTGATAATCCCTAAAAAAGATAAACTTGTATTCTCGATATCTAACTTAACTTGAACATCGAATTCAGTCTAGAATGTTGTGGTTTGCAAAGATCAAAAGGTGACACGAGTTAAAACGTTACTAAATCGGGGAACATCAACGTTATGAATTACTCTCATCACGACTTTATTTCCTTTTCTTTTGAAGTGTGGCAAATGTCTTTTTTTCTATTTCTTTCTTTCCTCATTTGCCTTTCAGCTTTGAGGGGGGATATAATTTACGGTCATTTGCTCATCTGTTATGTTTCCTAATGTTCTATCAATCTATCTTTTTCGTAATAGGCTATTGAAACTGGTGCTCTCACATTGTTTGTTAAGAGCTCGTTGTGTTGTGTTTTTGTCTTTTTGTCTTGTGCAGCGGCCATACTATTTTATCTGTTGGTTTCTTTATGCATTTTATGCGGGAATTGTTCCTAGTCTTAGTCTCAGTTCGGGGCTTTCCCCGAAATAACAAGTCTCTAATAGTGATATGTCTGATTTTTTTACCTTGCCTTTAGTTTTGCGAGAATGAACAACCGACCATCAGATCTAGTATGAAGATGGACTCCTTTGTTCACATTTGAGAATGCATGTTTTAGATCAGGGATGGCCAATAAGGTGCCCGCGGGCCACAAATGGCCCGCGACGTCCTTTTATTTTGGCCCGCGGCGGATACAAATTAAAATCAGGTTGCATTGAGCAAAATGTCGTGGGTAAAATTGATTTAACATTTGTTACATTAACTTCTACCGCGGAGAAAGCTAACTCAAATATTCCCTAGTAGTTTGTTTAAAATAAAGTATAATTATAGGTGGAAACATCCGAGGTAAATCAAAGAATAATACTACAAGTAGACCTATGTTTAACACTCGGAACACTCTAGTATTTAGTTTAATATCGCCTTCCCGTCATTCCCGACCCATCCTTTTTTCCGTTTGATCATCCTGCGATCGACTGAAACAAAGGAAGAAGTCGACGAATGGTTCTAGAACCGACTGTCGGTTCAGCGAGTTCAAACAGTTTCTGCCAAGAAATACTGTCAGTCACCCACCTCCTCCTCCCCAACACAATCACCCCACAATTACTTTACTTTCAGTTTCTTTCTCTCCAATCCTCTTTTCATCAGTCAAAATTATATATCCGATATCCAATCTGATCATTCTGAATTTGTCGAGTTACAGTGAACAGTTTCATTTTTAACAGGAAACAGTGCTATTGCTGTAATTTGTGTTTTCATTGTCTGTTGCTTCGGTCGTGGTATAATATGAGCAATAAACGTCAATTAAATGAAAAAAATCATATTTTTTCATGAGAAATGGAACATGATTTTTTATTTATCAATAATGAGGATAGCAAACCGCAGTGCCTTGTGTGTTTGCAAGTGTTGCCTGTAAATAAAGAGTATAATCTTAATTAAACGGCATTACACCAACACAACGCCTCTAAATACAAGGACTACATTGGTACAATACGTTCTACACTTGTGTGCGATTTGAAGAAAAAGGTTAGTGCTCAGAAATCTGCTTTTACTACATTAACAACTAAACAAACAGGTTCCTTAATGACATCGTTTATTGTAAGCGCAGAGATAGCGGAATTAACAAAAAATCATTATGTGACGGTGACTTCGTAAAGCGTTGTTCTATTAACATGGCGCGTGCATTTGGGGAAGAAAAAATTGCCAGTCATTTTGAGAGCGTTCCACTATCAAAACAGATAGTCACTAGAAGGGTTGAGGACATAAGTTCTCATATATCTAGTAAATTAAAGAGTGTCGTTACAAATTCCGCTTACTTTTCTCTGGCTTTGGGTGAATCTACTGACATATCAGACACAGCACAACTTTTAATTTTCATAAGAACTGTTTCAAAATACTTTATATCAATGAAGAGCTACTTGCTTTAGATTCATTGCATAATACGACCAAAGGTCAAGACATTTATGACTCAGTTATGAAAGTTGTTAACAGTATCGTGACATAAACATACTTTCAGCAATAGTGACAGATGGCGCTAAGTCAATGTATGATACTCAAACAGGTTAAGTTGGATTATTAAGGAAGGCTGGAGTCCATTGCCCAGCATTACATTCCATTATGCACCAGGAGGCGCTGTGTGGCAAGATTCTAGACGTGGAGGGTGTTATGAAAATTGTAATAAAGTGTGTAAATTTAATAAAAGGCGGGAATCGGGCTTTGACACACCGACAGTTTATACATTTTCTATCAGAAGTTGAGGCAGAATATGGCGATTTAGTGCTCTATACACAAGTACGCTGGCTAAGCAGAGGGAATTGTTTGAGGCGGTTTTTATTTCCTTGAGAAACGAGATAAAGCAGTTTTTAGAGAAACATGATACCAACAAAGAACTGATCAGAAAAATGTCTGATCCACATTTTAACAGCGTATTGGCCTTTTTAACTGATATCACCCAGCATATGAATGAACTCAACGTGAAGCTACAGGGACGTTCCCAAACAGTCTCAGATTTGGTAGGACACCTAGATGGATTTATAAGTCAACTAAAAGTTTTTAGATTTACCCTGGCCAAAGAAAACTTCATTCATTTTCCTTCGTGCAAAGAATTGATTGAGGAGCGCAGTGACACTGATTTCAAATTTTCTGTATTAATGTTAGACAAACTATTGAAGCAATTCAATGAACGATTTTCTGACTTCAGTGGTATACGACCAGAATTAGCATTATTTAACAACCCTATGAAGTGTGACATTTTCCAACAACATTAAACTTTTCAGTTGGAGTTATGTAACCTCCAAAGTGACCCTTTTTCCAATCAAGGATGGAGATAGGAGTTGATTTTTGGAAACTTGTGCCACGGGAAAATATCCCGCATTGAGTGATTTCAGTTTGAAAATTACTTCTTTGTTCGGAAGCACATATATATGTGAATGCGCTTTTTCAACAATGAAGGAGATTAAATCGTCACAAAGAAACTGACTCACTGATGGCCACCTTCAGGATTTATTACGAATATCATCATCATCTTTACACATTGACTTTGATGAACTTGTTGCTGCACATGAACGTCCACATTGTTCTCATTAAGGTTTGTTACATGTCAACTTTAAAATGACCTAACTAAAACATGTTTGTTAAACAATATAAATAGCAACTTTTATTCATTTTTATAAATCTACTAGGCATTTTTAACTCTGTTGCAACAAAATGATTTATGTAAGCAAATAATGCCGATAAATAACAAAAATATTACCTTAAAACAAATGTCAAGTTTATTTGTATTGATGTTGTTATGTGTGTGGCCCGCCACAAAAAAAAAAATAATAAAAAAAGTGGCCCGCCATTTGAAAGAAATTGGCCATCCCTGTTGTAGATGATCATGATAACATTTCAATAAATAAAAGTATTTATTCATCCATTCATTTACATTTATTTCTTCGCTGATAATGATGATGACAATGACGATGATGGTAATATTTCCATAAATAAAAGTATTTGCTCGACCAATCATTCACATTTACTCCCTTGAGTTTTGCTCGTGATTTGGTCTTATTCTTGCAACGTCACTTCCTGTAACCTGAAGATCATCGAAAAGGAGTGGCCTTTTTGAGGTAGGTAAGTACTTGCCTTGTGTGTGTGCTTTTTTAAAAATTAATATTTATTGTTTTGTACCCGATGAAAACTTTTGTCGAAACGTCGTAGACTGTCTGGTCTCTCTTTAAGTTAAACTGCTTTAGACCATTTTATGTTTATTGTGTGTCCTAAAGAGAATATACATTTTTAAATAAATTATTGTCGGCCTCCCTGATGCGATATGAGGATCCACTTTATACCAAAGGTAATGTAATATCTCAATGTTTTATAATCCTACTTACAACGATTAAATATAAGCGCCTTTCGTGACACGGCAGATATCAAGTCGATAATCCGGTTTTATCCCATACTCGACTAACCATGTTTCTTGTAACATCAACAAAGGCTTAATTGTTCCGATCTCTCAGTTCCGCCCAAATCTGCGTGTTTACATACGACTGGTATTTCATCTTAAACTTTTATACTTCAGTTATAATCGGTGGCAGGTGTTGGATGGTGTTGTGGGAGCAACCGAAAAGTAATGTCCGGTTATGGTTCCCACTCCGTGATGGCAGGCAGAGGATCTCATGTATAGAGCCAATGGCTGCGATCTCCGACTAGTACAGTCACTGCCAAGAAGGAAAGGAATAGCAAACTGCCTTCTTATATTGCTTAGTATAATTAAGCCAAAACACAATTTAATATCTACAGCTAACGTACAATGCACTGTAGATAGAGGATTATGGAAGGACATGATCGCCTACGCCAACCGGTATAGCACATGATGATATAATCGATGCTTCTTACAAGTCACTGCACATACTGATCATGTGGGGAAAAAAATACGGAAAAGGGTATATTTTATTTTGGACACCCTGTATAGTATTGACATCCACATCGAAACGATTTTTATGGCTTGGGCAGAATTAATAATTCATGAAGCAATACGTCTAAGAACGCTGCCCTCTGACGTGGCCACGATGATTCGGCAGAAGTTATTGGAAGCTGGTTTTCGATATCCTGGACCTTTCGACCCCCATTTTCCTATTTTTTCCACGAACCTTGGCCAACCTTATAATTGCCTCTGCAGTGTCGCAACACCTCGTCTACATTATTTATAAAAGCCATGAAACGCTTCTAGCGAGCGTTTGTTTGCCGTTGCTTTCCTCCTGGGCAGCGACAGAGTATAATATCGTGTTTACCGTTGCTATGGAGCTGATTAGCACCTCACAATTTTTTGCAGATAGTTATCTGACTTGAATTTGCAACAGTCATAAAGTTGTCAAGTTAAAACTTCAGTACAAATATGCGCTTAATTATAATTTTTAATACCACCACCATCAACATCACTACCACCACCACCACCACCACCATCATCATCATCGCCACTGGATGCCAAGACGCCCTCCAGCAACTAGACTAAGAGCGATCAGCGACCCACATCAGACTGAATGCGTCTTGATCGGCGAGCAACAGAACTAAATAAGATCCTGCTCCACCTCCCGGTGGTGCTCCTGGAAATAGGCTTTCCAGTCTGTTCAAGTGAGAAGGGATCGAAGATGTTAGGGAACCCAATACTCACAAATGTCGTGTTTAAGTTGGATATATTGGGTCGAAAAACACAATTATGACAGTGTAGTTACAAAGCACAATAAAACGCATTTGCGTCCACTTAACGTCTTATTAAGGGCAGATGATGAAGAGTGTTATTCATTCCTTAGTAGTCATCAAGTGAGCGCCAGAAAGGAGAAAGGTCATCGCCATCATCATTACTATCGCCACAATCCTCATCCTTAGAGTTCCGTCAAACATCACACAAGGTCGTAGTGTATTAGTAAAAGTAAAGAACCCCCGTCACGCCAAGTAGCGTATAGGGAATATGGTGTTAGTGACCATCAATTTTACAGACCTTCAGCACATGATTTTGGGGGCAATGTGGTCGGTATTACGCCCGTGCTGCTTTACTTTCCCAGAAAACAATCCGATACCCATTTAAGGCTGGTTGAACCCGGAAGCCGTCGGTTGGGATCGAATTTTACCTCTTGTCTTTTGTAGTCCAGTTGCCGTAGTGTATACCTCATTATGAATCTGGGTTTTTTTCGATCTCAATAAAATGGCCAATACATGTTTTTACCTCACTTACCAGTGTCTTTCTGGCTTACGAAGAATCAAATTAAAAAGACCATAATTCACAAAATACATAGTAATAGAATAAATTATCCTGCATGAGCGTGCTAATAGTTCTCCGGGGATAAACAGTTAAGAGTCAAAATCCCAAATAACAACGCTATCTAGGCGCATTCTATGTCCTGCGCGAGCTTCGAAGAATCGATGATTGCACGTTCTGCTATCTGGATTTCTACAGCAACCAGCACAATAATGGCTCCTACTTCCATCGACACAGCAACGACTCCGATCAATATCGTGCTGCCCATTTGGATGTATGTTAATTTCCTTCACTGAGAAATTGGATTTTGTTTTAAAACAGTATTTCTTTGTAAAGGAGGTCTTGGTTTGTTGTGAGAGCCACAGGGAATAAACGTTGGTAAGTATTTTATATTATTTTGGCTCAGTTTTATATTTCACGAAATATGTCCTTGTTAAATACAAGTTTTATTTTAAGTAGACAGACCGTGGCTTGTGTCGATTTATCATTGGGGTGATACAGCTCATCTTTGTATCGACAGAAATTCTACGTAAAAGGAAATGCTGCCCGTTTTGCCTAGTCTCGTTTTGAAAATATAGTTTTAGAGCCAATATTTTTCGACAGCCACATGGAAACTTATCAGTGAAGTCGCCAGCATCAAGTCAGTTCACCATCATTTTGTACAGTTAATTCATCATCGAGTACCGGGCCTTCTGACGTAGCTGATCATGTCTCTCCTCAACTTTCGATCTCGACAGTTATTTATCATTTCTATTGTTGACTTTCTGCCAAGCCATTCTCTTAAGCTGTCTGGTATCTTTTCTCTTTGCTTCCCTCGATCTCTTCGTCCCTCAATTTTCCCGGCTGGTATTCTTTGTACAATCATGAATCACCATAGTTAATTACTGGAACCAAACGTTCCACAGTTAATTACTGGAACCAAACGTTCCACAGTTAATTACTGGAACCAAACGTTCCACAGTTAATTACTGGAACCAAACGTTCAACAGTTAATTACTGGAACCAAACGTTCCACAGTTAATTACTGGAACCAAACGTTAGAGGATGTGTGAATTCTGATGCCGCGCCGTTCCGGAATAAAAAATTACTGATGTTGGGATTAGAACCTAGAGCCAGTACATCAGTAAACTAGCGCAAACCACACCAGTTAAGTATAGACTAAATGAGGTACACAATTTAGCAATGAGAGACAGAAAATCTGGCCAACAAAAGTAAACTTACAGGTTAAACTATGGATACCAGATACGACATCGATATCAAAATCTTGGTTTTGTTTTTCTCACAGGTCTATATGTTTAGCATAAGCTTCTTTTTTCCTTCCTCATTTGACTTTCAGCGTTGATGGGAGATATAATTTGCAGTCTTTTGCTCTTCTGTTTACCTCTGCTGCTGTTATGTTTCCTAATGTCTCTAACATCCCGTCAATCCATCTTAATGTGGTCGGCTCTTGGGTCTGGTTTTCTCGCGACGTTTATTGAAGGCCCGTTGTGTAGTGTTTTGATCTTTCTGCCTTGTCACGTGGCCAAACCATTTTATCTGTTTGTTTCTTTATATATTGTATGACCGGGGATTATTCCTAGCTTTTTTTCTCAGTTCTACATTTCTGATCTTATCTCTCAGACTGTTTCCTATCATTCGTCTAACACATTTAATCTCAGAAGAGGTTATTATTCTTATTGTTCTTGCATTTAGGGTCCAGGTTTGGCATTGGTAGCACAACGTTGGGATGAAGATTGTATTGTAGTGTGTCAGTTTTGCCTCTGGAGTTATTTCCTTGTTGGACAATAGTGGTGATAGCCATCCAATGATCTGACAAGCTTAGTTGCATCTTGAGCCTATATAGCAAAAGCTAATTACCAAACAAGAGAAGATGAAGAAGAAGAGAGAGGATAAATGTTTCTTTCTTGTTTGTAGCTCATGACAACAAAATTTACCTATGTAAAGCTTTCATCATGTCGAGAAAATTGCCTCATCTACAGTCACTTTACACAATTTGCATAAAAGAGTGGGGAATATTAATGGTTTAGTTGCTATCGATATCCGGTGAACTATGGATCAATTAAAACCTATAATTTACAAAAGAGATTGATTTTGTGCCAAGTCCAGATTGATTAACGTCAGATTATCATCAGAAACAATATAGAGCTTTACTATGACCTTTATTTATGCTCTCGTTGATTTAGGCTTCTGCCTGCAGCTTTATCTGCATGCGTTTTCATATAAACTTTGGTCTACTACGACTTTTCACATCGTTGCACTCTGTTTATTCTGTTTATTTTACTTTATTTTCTGTATTTATATATATATATATATATATATATATATATATATATATAGAGAGAGAGAGAGAGAGAGATAGACAGACGGACGGGCGGACGGATGGATGGATGGATAGATGGATAGATTGATGGATGGATGGATGGATGGATGGATGGATAGATTGATGGATGGAAAGATTGATAGAAGAATGAATGGATGGATGGATAGATTGATGGATGGATGGATAAATTGATGGATTGATGGATTGATGGATTGATGGATAAATTGATGGATTGATGGATAGATTGATAGATGTATAGACTGATAGATGGATAGACTGATGAATGGATAGATTGATGGATGGATAGACTGATGGATGGATAGATTGATAGATGGATAGACTGATAGATGGATAGATTTGATAGAAAGATGGATGGATAAATTGATGGATGGATAGACTGATGGATGGATTGACTGATGGATGGATAGATTGATGGATGGATAGACTGATAGATGGATTGACTGATGGATGGATAGATTGATGGATGGATAGACTGATAGATGGATTGACTGATGGATGGATAGATTGATGGATGGATAGACTGATGGATGGATAGATTGATGAATGGATAGATTGGTGGATGGATGGATGGGTGAATAAATTGATGGATGGATAGATGGATGGATGGATGGATATATACTTCGAAACAAACTCTGATCCTCTCAGCAGAGTGAGCAAGGTACCCATACCATCTTCACTCTGGTCGGCTGGAGAGAGTCAAGCTGCGTTTGAACCCACAGTGGCTCATATCGCATAGCAACGCATCAGCACTACACTTCACTTTCCTATAAAAATATAAAAGCGCATTGTAAAGCTCATACCTGTATATATATTAACTCTTTCAGTACGTTTCGACACAGTGTACGCCATGCCACTGTGACCGCGTACGTGTTGCTGCATAGTGCGTCACTTTAAATTGGAATGTTGTGAACCGTCATCAAACATGATTCTTTTCTCATGTCTGTATAATCTTGGTTTTGATGAAATCTAATACCTTGTTCAGTTATTTAAAAATTCATATGTTATATGTTACATAAATATACATATGCAGATTGATTCTTAAAACATAGAAAAATTGTGTCTCTCAAATCTGTTCCGTTGCATTGATAAAAAAAAAGCCTTCGAAATGTGGATATATAGAAGAATAGGTAGAATCGGATGGAAGGAAAAGAAAACAAACGATGAAGTCTTTAAACAACTAAAAATGAAAAGAAAACTACTAAAGACAATTAGAACAAGACAAATGTGATTTTTGGGTCAATTTAAAAGATACAACAGCCTACTAAAAGTAATCCTGGAGGGGAAAATACAAGGTAAAAGAGGCAGAGGCAGACCAAGACTAACATGGACGAGTAACATCAAAAGATGGAGAAATCAGCCTATGACAACCTGCACTATCAAAGCAAGAGACAAAGCAGAATGGCGCTCCATGGTAGCCAACCTTCGTTGCCGAGATGGCACTCGATGATGATGGTGAAGAGTTAACCCACTTCTGTAACTACCTCGAAAGATTTAGCCTATAATGAAGCTCGCACATTGCGTTTAGATCATTCCATGTAATCGGAATAAAATTGCTAAGTTCTATAGAACATTGTCAGAGTGTAAAGAAAATTTTTAGTTTTATCGACAGATCATCTATTCCCACATCTCTATGTTCTATTTGAACAACTCCATAGTTTGTCAGATTCCCTTCCAGCAGATCCCCCAGTGTGCGGTACCGCTGCTGGACGCTAGAGAAAGCACTGAAGATTGTTTCAGGTCAGGTGCACAAACTTCGTAGCACAGGAAAAGTTACTGAGAATTATTTGGTTATTTGGTTATGGAAGGCCCCGGTATCACTGCAAACGAATTAAAATCCATAATTGCTCAACCGCCCGTGCCAGCGTAATCATCCGAATTAATATCTCATCTCCCAAACAAAGAAAGGTAACTGTAGTCCCCATCGTAGCAGTCTCAGCACACGCCAAAAGACATAAGGCGAAACCGCGCAGAAATTGAACACGGCCAGCTGTTCCCTTTCATACGATATCATCATTCATCGTAAACAATTGGAATATCGAAACATTGTCAAAACGGATGAGACACACAGCTCATAGTGTGCACAGAGCACTTAACTCAGTAGCTCCTGCAACAAGCCGCACTTGGAATATGAGGAAACGGCAACAAGGAACACTTTTCATGCATAGCCTTCAATTGTTCCCGCCGCCTATCCACCATATACCGGAAGTTCACGTCTTCTTAAAAATGATGATCGTCGTATTTAAAAAAAAATGTATAGCGCTTGATGATGTTAGGCCATCGTTGTTGACTCCAATTCCGAACATATAGACACACAGTTCATCGTCAGATTATCCCCGTCACACATAAAACAACAGACCGTAATATTAGCGTACGGTCGGTCTAGGGATGTACGATATTGAGAGTGTAGTGAGCAAATGGACACAATTTTATTTTGTCACAATTTTTGGTTGGACAGCGGCCATCTTTGGCTTACTCTTTGCGCTTTTTAGCTGTAAAGAGTTCTTTAACGTGCGCAGAATACACACGGGAACTTCTGCTTTTCGCCAACATCCGAAAGATATAAACATCAGATCTTATCGCACTACCTGGAGTCAAGAGGAGGGTAAATCAAAGAGAAAAAAACATTGAATCTGTAAACAGGTCCCTCCGTTTGTGGTAGAAAATTTGAATCCAGCACATCCCTATCTTACAAAGGACAAGAGGTCGGGTTCGATCCTGACCGACGGCTTCCAAGGTTCACCCAGCCTTAAATGTGTACCGGATTTTTTTCTGGGAAAGTAAAGCATCGCGGGCGTAATACCGACCACATTAACACAAAAATCATATGACGAAGGTCTATTAAAAAATAATGGTCACTAACACCATATTCCCTATACGTCACTTGACGTGACGGGGCACTAACACCATATTCCCTAAACGCCACTTGACGTGACGGGGCACTAACACCATATTCCCTAAACGCCACTTGACGTGACGGGTCACTAACACCATATTCCCTATACGCCACTTGACGTGACGGGTCAATAACACCATATTCCCTATACGTCATTTGGTGTTACGGGTCACTAACACCATATTCCCTATACGTCATTTGGTGTGACGGATCACTAACACCATATTCCCTATACGCCACTTGACGTGACGGGTCACCAACACCATATTCCCTATACGTCATTTGGTGTGACGGGTCACTAACACCATATTCCCTATACGCCACTTGACGTGACGGGTCACTAACACCATATTCATCCCTTGGCCCATAGATACAACACTACAGATAAAACTATATGGGCCACTGCAAGAATTACAAAAGACAGTAAAATTCATACAGGAAACGACATTGCTGATATAGACAATACTTCGAGCGAACGAAAGATAGATAGATAGATATTCCCTATACGCCACTTGGCATTACGGGTTACCAACACCATATTCCCTATACGCCACTTGGCGTGACGGGTCACTAACACCATATTCCCTATGCGTCACTTGGCATGACGGGTCACTAACACCATATTCCCTATACGTCACTTGGCATGACGGGGACTTAACTTTTACTTACATTCCCGACGTCCTGCCTCAAGACAACTCAGTGCTCTAGAAGGTAGAATTGTAGTGATTGTTTATACAAGATTAAATGCACTCAACTAAATTTCCACATAATTGCAGCTTTCGATAATTAACCCACGATCTTTAACAATGGATATTGCATTTATCTCCAACAACAATCTATTATAATAGAACCTGTCACATGTAATTACATCCGGTTTAAAATGGGCGTCTATTGAATACTGAAGTAAAGGTGTCCGCCTTCTACTGAGCGGTTCCCAAACAGTAAAACACGTCTACCATCATCGATTCGGTGTAGTAGATTATTATTGTTAGGATCATCATCACTGCAGACCTGACGAACCCATAGGTGCTCCGATATCCCACTCGAGAATCTCCATAAAATCCTAGTCGAATCATGGCCCACGTGCACGAACTCCGTAGCACGGCCTGGGATCCACTGTGTGGGTAGGTTTCTGCAAATAATTCTGACCGGGCAGCGGCCACATTTATGGCGTACTCTATAGGATTTTAAATGCCAAGGGTTCTCTAACGTGCGCGAGTGCATACATGACCTCCTGTTTATTGCAGTTATTCGAGAAGACTAGACATCGGATCTCACTACCCAAGCGATCTGGGGAGGGTGACGACACAAAGAAACTACGGATTAATTGTTCCTATGTTTGAAATATCACCACCGCTTCTGGTGGGTTTTGAACCCGAATTCTTCCAGTCCTGAGGCCGAAATTTACCCCTAGACTACCCAGACCTCCAAATAGTAGATTAATAACATGAATGAACACAGTAACGCCAGTAGCGCACAGAGAATATGACATTAGCTTCATTATATTTAACACCAATACATTAGTCTCTCTCTCTGCGATCAGGACTCATTCAGAGTAGGGTTCCAGACTCTCACATGAAGTCAGCTGTCAGGTTAAGTGTGTTGATTGCCCCCACAGACAGAACATCACAATTAGAGTCTGCCAGATCCACTCCGATTGAGCACCCGTTAAAACGTTGCACTGTGTTCTGCGCCAGTAGCCCAGTGCATCCGATTTCAGCCAGCATTTTATTCAGGTTTGCATTCCTTAGCCTTTGATTGTCCCCAATCTTCCTGCAAGGCAGCAGACTGGCTTTTCTGTAGGGGGATTCTGCCCTTAGATGGTCGGCCCTCCCAGATTAACGAGCACCATCTGCCCGAGTCACTAGAGGTGACTAACACAGACATGCACACACAAAGATATGAGATATGACTAACACAGACATGCACACAGCGATACGAGGCATGACTAACACTGACACACATCACGATATGAAATATGACTAACACAGACATACACGCAAAGATATGACACATGACTAACATAAACATGCACACAAAGATATGAGATATGACTAACATAGATATGCACACACAAAGATATTCACATGACTAACATAGACATGCACACAAAGATATGAGATATGACTGACATTGACATGCACACACAAAGATATGACACATGCCTAACATAGACATGCACACAAAGATATGAGATATGACTAACATAGACATGCACACACAAAGATATTAGATGTGACTAACATAGCCATGCACACACAAGGATATGACACATGCCTAACATAGACATGCACACAAAGATATGAGATGTGACTAACATAAACATGCACACAAAGATATGAGATATCACTAACCCAGACATGCACACACAAATATATGACACATGACTAACACAGGTACACACCAAGATATGAGATATGACTAAACACAGACACACATAAAGCTATGAGGCATGATTAACACGGACACACCAAGATATGAGATATGACTAACATGACACACGCCAAGACATGAGTCATGGCTAGCATAGAAACACACTAAGATATGAGCCATGGCTAGCACAGAAACGCATAAAGATATGAGCCATGGCTTCACAGAAACACACCAAGATATGAGCCATGGCTAGCACGGAAATACACTAAGATGAACCATGGGTAGCACAGACACACACTAAGATATGAACCCTGGCCAGCACAGACACCACCAAGATATGAGCCATGGCTAGCACGGATATACACCAAGATATAAACCATGGCCAGCACAGACACACACTAAGATATGAATCATGGCCAGCCCAGACACACACCAAGATATGAGCCATGGCCAGCACATACACCCACTAAGATATCAGCCATGGCTATCGCAGACACCCACTAAGATATGAGCTACGACTAGCACGGATATACACTGAGAATTGAGCCATGGCTTGATTCAAGAGAAGCAGAAGAGAAGGTAGAGAGCAGCGATCGCGAAAGATATTCATATGCTTGGGTTTGTTGCAGTCGGCAGACTCTTCTTAACGTGGGAATCATCGACATACGAGACGCAGGCTTCGGTTAACTGTTCACAGGTTCCGTTCAAACAGTTGTCCGGAGATTTGAGAGTGCAGTCTGACCCGTAGAACGTTCCCTTGCATGTACAGTTCCCGGTTGACTGTTCACAGGTGTCGTTGAAACAATTGTCCAGACATTTGAGAGTGCAGTCTGACCCGTAGTACGTTTCCTTGCACGTACAGTCTGCACTTTCCGGGTCACATATGATGTCACAGCCATCAGAACACCTCTGTTCGCACTGTAGCCCAAAATTACCATCGGGAAAGTGTCATTACATGTATAGCCAGGATGTTTACATTGTAGGCATTTTCCGGATTTTTCCTCACATAAAGGACAGACACTGAGACAAGATCTGGAGCAGTCGTGTCAATAGATCCCATATGAACAGTTGCCGTGACACGTAGCGATGATGACGTTGCAGCCTTTGCTACACCCACTACACACTTCACAAAACGACCCAGAATGCCCGTCCAGACAATAGGTGTCTGTGAATGTTTGCACCTCACACACCGTCAGTGCACTGTCGGCCTGCGAAATAGTCGATGAGAACTCAATCTTAATGTGTGCCATTGGCGTTTGTGTGGTGACTACAATAGTGTTCACAGAAATATTAGGGTATGATATATTATTATACTGGAACACTACTCCGCCACTGTCAGAGAAAGTCTTTAGAGTGGCATTCTTTACCCGAATCATAGTGCTAGCTCGATGATAGATTCGAATGGTGTGAGTCTTCTGGGACGTGGCAAAGTTCAGATGCTAGTAAACAGAATTGGTTCCACTTCTCAATTGTGTGTGTGTGTGCAGTCATTGTCATAGAGATTGGTATTTGTTTTTCCATTAACTACGGCCTCTGATCCACATCCGTCTCCTGTATAACAAGCATTAAATGTGTCGGTCTGGTTTGTGTTCTGTTTGAGAGCCACATTCCAATCCCCGCCAATGTAGATGGAGCAGATATTTGCAACTATCGCCCCTTCAATCCGTAACTTGTTGATCAGACCTGCCCCAGAGCAAAAGACATCAATCTCGTGCTGACTAACTACAAACCTTGATTCATTGTTACATGAGGCAGAACCATTTAGTTTTACCGTGAAACTGTCCGGGTATGTTAAGTCATTCACATAAATCCTAAACCAGGAGAACGGCAAAGATTGATTGAGAGTTGCCTCAACTGATGTAGAACTTGTGTCCGGATTACATTGTGTCCGGATTACATGGGGTGTCGTTGTTATCAAACAGGAAAGTATGTTCAGATTTTTGGGCGTATTTGTAAACGAGATACAAGTACTGACACTGGGGTCTGAAATATTCGTGCTGACAACTGTCATTGTTTGGGCATGTCCTTGTAGTTTTGTCACAAACTGAGTCATTATTGCAGTGACATTGTAACGTACAATTTGCCCCAAACCAACCGTCTGCACAAGTTTGGTCATTAGCTTCCAAGGCCGCGAACGAAGCCAGCAGAATAGACTTGATCTACAACGATGGTTAGCGAACTGTGTACAAACATTTATTATCAAACCCGTGATTACATTTATAAAAACCGCCAACTCGCTGTGATAACAGATAGCGCGATGTTCTCTAATAGAATGAGACAAACCGTTGGAGACAAGCAAAGTAAATATTGTTTACATCATGGCTCGAACGCAAACAAGTGATACATTAGTGAGTAATGTAGTAAGTTTTACATTGATTTTATCTTTCTAGTTAAGAAACATTTTTACCGTTTTCAGACAGGGTGAACCAAGAAGCCGTCGATATTTTGTTCTAGATAGTACAGTCATTGCAATTCTGCGGCTGTCCCTCGTGGGTCTAATATCATTATTTATCCTACCTGATGGTGTAGTTGATCAAGTATTTCCACAAGTTTATATGTCTACAGCTATTTATAGATTATTTTGATTCTCTCGACTTCCTACTAAACCATTCATTCTCTTTAACTGTTCAATATTTGTTTCTCTAATTTGCCTACTTTTTTCCCTTCCACATTATATCCCAGCTGTTTCCGTCTCATTAAAAGTTAAGGTTCCCTCCATGCCTTGCTAGACATACAGGGGATATGGTATTAATGGTTATATTTATCCGTGATCACGACACATTTTCGGCCCGGCGATCTTTACTTCCCAGAAAAATCTCTGGTACTAATTTTTGAAGGCTGGGTGAACCCTCAGGACCTTGTCGATCTAAAAAAAAAAAATTTCTCGTCCCTTCTGAGAATTAAACCTGGACCATTCTGATTTCAACCTGTGTGTTACCGGGGCCTCATGAGGAATGTAAAGAATAGTGACACTGTGACCTTCCAGGCATGTCGTAAGAGGCAACCTAAGGTGGTTGGTTGATCGATGGCTTGACAAGCTGTCATTGTAAAAAGTATTGTTATGGAAACAGCGCCATAGATTTTAGAAGCAGTGATCTCTGCAATATGTGTCACTTTGTCACGCAAGGTTTCTGTTTTTGAGATTGTGGTTCTGCCGTACCGCTTCGGCTCGAAAGGACAATAGATAGATAGATTCTGATTTGGACGCAAGCACACGAGCCACTCAGCCATCGAGGCTCCAGGCATGACTAAAAAATGATGATTGTGTGCTCCTGATGCTCTTACATTTTTTTTTTTTAACTTTGGCTTCTGTAAAACACCATCGTTACTCTGTGTTACTGTTCGTTGAAGAGGCGAAGGCGCGCCTCGAAGCAGCACAGCTGGAAGTTGTCACCAACCCACAGCTGATGGCTTGCGCCTGGATCGGTGAACCAGAACCATCTAGAACCTGCTCAACCTCTCCGTGGTGCCTCCAGTAACAAATTAACTTGTCTAGTCTGGCCAAGCAGGTAGGGATCGAAGAGAGAAGACGGTACTCAAAAATGTCGTGCTGAAGGCGGATGTGTTGGGCCGAAAGGCGCAAATATCACAGTTATACTGCAAAAAAGTATATACAACACCACGCAGACATGCCCACTAAACATCCTTTTAAGGACGGATAACGAAGAAGGGTACTCCTGTAGTCATCGAACACAAGCAACCACTGTCCGTACATTCATTTCTTAAACTATTTCAATGGCGTCCAATTATTTTCTTGTTTTGCTGCTCTATTGTCTAGTATCCTCTTCTGTATGCCAAGATTGGCTCTGCGAAAAATAAATAATTCTTTTTTTTATAATCTCCATTATCTATTAGGTATTCATGTGAGAGTCTGGAATCCTACTCTGATTGAGTCCTGATCGCAGAGAGAGAGAGAGAGAGATAGATAGATAGAGAGAGAGAGAGAGAGAGAGAGAATTAGGGATTGCAAAATTATTATTATTTTAATTTGCCAAAATACAGTCTTTGAGCTCTCTATCTATCCATCGTTCGCCTGAAGTATTGCCTATATTTGCAGTGCCGTTTCTTGTATAAATTTTAGTTTTTTGTTTGTTTGTTACAGCGACTGATATAGTTCTGCCTGTAACATTATATCCTTGAACAAATGTGGAACTCCACTTCATTTGCTTGGGATGAGACAAAAAGTGACCTCTTTATGATCATACAAGTTGTGAATCATGACAGAAATTGTTATGCTGCTGAGATATTGCATTTCCAAACATATAGAATTGTAGTTGACGTGACGTTAGACAAGATAGCTGCACAGACTTGCACCACCACCGACCTGCATCACAACAGATTAGCGTCGTGCAGTGATGCGTTCTTTGAGTACCAAAAGTAAGAAAGAAACAGTCGATATCCATCAAAGATTGCAAAAGCAGTTCGAGGAAAGTTGTTTATCATTACAGGTACATGAGTCATGCGGAAAGTTGTTTATCATTACAGGTACAAGAGTCATGCGGAAAGTTGCTTATCGTTACAACAACTGTATTGGACATGAGGAAAGTTATTTATCGTTACAACAGCATGAATCAATAGGAAAGTTATTTATCGTTACAATTGTATGAGACACGAGGAAAGTTATTCATCGTTACAACTGTATGGGACACGAGGAAAGTTATTTATCGTTACAACTGTATGGGACACGAGGAAAGTTATTTATCGTTACAACAATTGTATGAGACACAGGAAAGTTATTTATCGTTACAACTGTATGGGACACGAGGAAAGTTATTCATCGTTACAACAACTGTATGAGACACGAGGAAAGTTATTTATCGTTACAACAACTGTATGGGACACGAGGAAAGTTATTTATCGTTACAACAACTGTATGAGACACGAGGAAAGTTATTTATCGTTACAACTGTATGGGACACGAGGAAAGTTGTTTCTCGTTGCAACAACTGTATGTGACACGAGGAAAGTTATTTATCGTTACAACAGCTGTATGAGACACGAGAAAAGTTGTTTATCGTTACAACAGCTGTATGAGACACGAGGAAAGTTATTTATCGTTACAACAGCATGAATCAATAGGAAAGTTATTTATCGTTACAACTGTATGAGACACAGGAAAGTTATTTATCGTTACAACTGTATGGGACACGAGGAAATTTATTTATCGTTACAACTGTATGAGACACGAGGAAAGTTATTTATCGTTACAACAACTGTATGTGACACGAGGAAAGTTGTTTCTCGTTACAACAACTGTATGAGACACGAGGAAAGTTATTTATCGTTACAACAACTGTATGGGACACGAGGAAAGTTGTTTCTCGTTACAACAACTGTATGAGACACGAGAAAAGTTGTTTATCGTTACAACAGCTGTATGAGACACGAGGAAAGAAGTTGTTTATCATTACAACTGCATGAATCAATAGAAAAGTTGTTTATCGTTAAATAACTGCATGAGTCACGAGAAAAGTTGTGTCTATTCTGTATGTAGTCTGTCGAACCGGCGTTATTAACTTTAATTTGATTTGAAACAAACGCCCTGATCATAATGTCCATTTCTTGTTCCAGAACAATCTCTCCGGATATGAGGACAATTCGAGCGAAGTTTCAGCAGCAGACAAGAAAATGGCCAAAACGGTGTTTCATAATTTTACTTGTGATGTGTGTAGGCTATCTCTTGTACATTGGACTTTTTTCGTAAGTATCTACAGAAAACATTACATATCTGTGTAAAAAAAAATAGTAAGGATACATATAAATATTACATTGTGTGTAAAAATAGTAAGTATACATACAAATATTACACTGTGTGTAAAAATAGTAAGTATACATATAAATATTGCATTGTGTGTAAAAATAGTAAGTATACATATAAATATTACACTGTGTGTAAAAATAGTAAGTATACATACAAATATTACACTGTGTGTAAAAATAGTAAGTATACATATAAATATTGCATTTTGTGTGTAAAAATAGTAAGTATACATATAAATATTACATTATGTGTAAAAAATAGTATGTCCAACAACATAAGGAGATCAACTTTATTGTGTAATGTTTTATCACTTTTCTATTTACTGAATTTTTAACCGTCCACTACCTCACAGTTTAATAGATTTTGAAGCTGAAACACCAGCAGCAGAATTAGATGTAAATTTAGATGACTTCACCTTGAGTGAAATAGAAACCACCTTAAAGCTAATGACCAATAACAAGGCTGCTGGAGAGGATAAGTTAACAGCTGAGATCCTCAAGGCAATTGATAGCCATAATTTAATACATCTCCAAAAAATGTTCAACATCATTTGGAAAACAGAGAAGACGCCTCATAAATGGAAAAAAGGAATCATTGTTAAGATCCCAAAAAAGGGCAATCTTAGAGATTGTAACAATTGGAGAGGCGTGACACTTTTGTCAGTTGCCTCAAAATTATTCTGTAAAATCATCCTAAATAGAATAAAGGATTCAATAGATACAGTAATGCGTGAAGAACAGTCTGGGTTTAGAAAAGGGAGAAGCTGTCTTGACCACATTTTCACTCTACGACTTATATTGGAGGAACACATTGAAAAGCAAAAACCTTTTGTACTTAACTTCATCGACTTCAAAAAAGCATTTGATAGTATTCATAGAGATTCTTTGTGGAAAATTCTGAAGCAATATGGCTTACCATCAAAAATCATAAATATTATCAAAGACATGTATGATGGTTACACATGTGCAGTTCGAACAGAGGAAGGACTGAGCGAATGTTTCCCAATAGAAACTGGGGTTAAACAAGGATGTATTTTATCGCCCTTGTTATTTGGAATTGTTATGTACTTCATAATGAAGAAATGCTGCACTGGTAATAAAGGCATCGAATGGATACAAGGAGACCATTTGGAGGACCTGGACTTTGCTGATGACATAGTTCTTATCAGCAATCAGATAAAAACGATGCAGGAAAACACAAATGAACTATCATCAATAGCCAGCAAAATTGGGCTTGAGGTCAATCATGAAAAGACTAAAGTCATGAAAAGTTTAATTCCAACAAGTGACAAAATATACATGGAAAACAAACCAGTAGAAGAGATCGATCACTTCATCTATCTTGGAAGTCACATTGATCGAGAAGGGGATACGAGCAAAGAAATTAGAATCAGACTGGCTAAAGCAGCAATGTCTTTCAGAAGCCTTGAAAAGTTGTGGAAATCAAAACTCATTAGCACAAACACAAAACTTAGGCTATTCAAATCAAATGTACTATCAACCCTTACGTATGCGTGTGAAAGCTGGAAAACAACAAGAGATATAGAAACAAAGTTGAACGCATTCGAAAATAAATGTCTAAGGAAAATACTTGGTATAGAATGGAACGAATTCAAAACAAACGAGGAAATTAGAGAAATCGCCAATCAACCACTAATATCTTCAGTAATAAAGAAAAGACGATGGTCATACGTTGGACATGTGATGAGAAGAGATAATAATCGAATAGCAAAGCAAGCCCTCATATGGGAAACAACAGGTAAAAGAAAAAGAGGAAGACCCAGGGAGACACTGAGAAGAACATTGATGAGAGAGGCAAGAGCAGCAGGAATCGGCTCCCTCAATGAGATAGAACTGCTTGCACAGAACAGAGACAGATGGCGAGATTTGATAAAATATCTTTAAAAGAAAACTGCTAGAACAAAAATTCATATAGGAGAAGGTGTATCTTGGTCTACGCCCTATGGGCCGGTTACGGCTCGAAAGGTCAATAGATAGATAGATAGATTTACTGAAGCTTGACTTTATTTCATTGAAAATTTTCTGACGTTATTTCTTAAACCTTGTATCTGTGCGCTTCCTGTCCTCAAATATTACAAGACGTTATTCTCTTGAGTTATTAGCGAGTCATCATCATTGCACTCCGATCTTGTCCACAGGTGCTCAGATCCCTTCCTCAGCAAATCCCGCAGTATCCAACGACTACGACTCCAGTTCTGTGTTGGTTGATAAGTCTTCTTACACGCCCACTAAGTTTCTCAATTCCGGCTGTGCCCATCTTAACTCCCATTATTCTCTTACAGATGTGCAGTATGTCTCAGGCTTCTAACACCGTTTCTTTTTCCCTTTCGTCGTTCTTTGTTTTTGACCTGTTGAACATTTTCGAAATGTGGTTATATATCTCAGTGTGGCCAACAGCGCCTCTAAAGAACCAATGTTTTGTTATGTCTTCTATTTGATCACGTTATTTAGATACAGCTGAATAGATTTATAGCTTGGGAAAAATATCAATGGCATTGAATTGGCTCTAAAATTAATGAAATTCATCATCATCATCATCATAGAGTGCCGTCTCCGCATCGAAGGTTAACTACCATTTAGCGCTATTCCTCTCTGCCTCTTGCTTCGATCGTACAAGTTGTCTTAGACTGACCAGTCCATCTTTTGCTGTTACTCGTCCACGTTAGTCTTGCTCTGTCTATTCCTCTCTGTCTCTTGCTTCGATCGTACAAGTTGTCTTAGACTGACCAGTCCATCGTTTGCTGTTACTCGTCCACGTTAGTCTTGCTCTGTCTATTCCTCTCTGTCTCTTGCTTCGATCGTGCAAGTTGTCTAACACTAACCAGTCCATCTTTTGGTGTTACTCGTTCACGTTAGTCGTGGTCTGTCTATTCATATTTTACCTTGTGTTTTTTTTTACCTACCAAGATTACCTTTAGTAGGCTGCTGTTTCGTTTAACATTCCCCAAAATTTCATTTGTTTTGTTTGAATTGTGTTTAATAGTTCTCTTGTCATTTTTAGTTGTTTTAAGACTTCATCGATTTTTTTTTCATTCCATCTAATTCTTCCTATTCTTCTACATATCCACATTTCAAAGGCTTCAATTTTCTGTTCTCTTTTCTTGTCTAATGTTCATGTTTTTGCACTATACAGGAATCTTGAGAAAATATAACATTTTGCTATTCTTTTTTTATAGCCCTGGTGTTATGTGCTTTGATGTTAGTATATTTTTCATGGCATTAAAATTACTTTTTGCCATTCCTATTCTTTTGTTTAGCCAGAAAAATTGGGCTTGAGATCAATCATGAAAAGACTAAAGTCATGAAAAGCTTAATTCCAACAGACGACAAAATATACATGGAAAACAAACCAGTGAAAGAGATCGCTCACTTTATCTATCTTGGAAGTCATATTGATCGAGAAGGGGATACAAGCAAAGAAATTAGAATCAGAATAGCTAAAGCAGCAATGTCTTTCAGAAGCATTGAAAAGTTGTGGAAATCAAAACTCATAAACACAAACACAAAACTTAGACTATTCAAATCAAATGTACTATCAACCCTTACGTATGCGTGTGAAAGCTGGAAAACAACAAGAGACATAGAAACAAAGTTGAACACATTCGAAAATAAGTGTCTAAGGAAAATACTTGGTATAGCGTAGAAAGAATTCAAAACAAACAAGAAATTATAGAAATCGCAAATCAACCGCTAATATCTTCAGTAATAAAGAAAAGACGATGATCATATGTTAGACATGTGATGAGAAGAGATAATAACCAAATAGCAAAGCAAGCCCTCATGTGGGAAACAACAGGTAAGAGGAAAAGAGGAAAACCCAGAGAGACACTGAGAAGAATATTGATGAGAGAGGCAAGAGCAGCAGGAATCGGCTCCCTCAATTAGATAGAGCTGCTTGCACAGAACAGAGACAAATGGCGAGATTTGATAAAATATCTTTAAAAGAATTGAAAACTGCTAGAATAAAAATTTAGATAAGAGGAGTATCTTGGTCTACGCCCTATGGCCCGGCTACGGTTCGAAAGGTAAATAGATATATAGATTCTTTTGTTTATTTCAGTTTTACATTTCCCATCACTGGTTATATTATGTTCAAGGTTGTGGTTGTTTTGAACTGTCTCCAGGTCTATTCCTTCAACATTGATATCCGATTGTATGTTTTGCGTTTATGATCATAGATTTAGTCTTTTTAATATTCATATCCAATATATATTTTTTGCTTGTCATGTTTATTTTATGAAGTAATTGTTGTAGATCTTCAGGATTTTCTGCTAGTAACACAGTATCATCAGCATATCTTAGGTTATTGATTAACTTTCCATTAATGTTTAGGCCTGGCATCTCTGTGATGTTTTTAAAGAATTTGCTCAGTGTATAGAATTAACAAGCATGGTGATAGAATGCATCCCTGTCTTACTCCTCTTTTTATATCAATGGATCTAGAGTTCTCGTTGCTATATTTTATTATTACTATTTGCTCCCAGTATAATTTACTCCGCTAAGAGTGAACATGAGTTAAAAGAAATGTTAGACATTATAGTGAAAGAAAGCAAAAATAAAGGACTCAGTCTTAATATCAGAAAGACAAAAGTAATGGTAACAACAAAGAAAAAGACATCAGCTCAGTGCAAAATAAAGACAAGTGGAACAATATTAAAACAGGTAAATGAATTTAAATATTTGGGAACTTTGTTAACCTCAGACGGAAGATGTACAGCAGAGGTGAGATGTAGAATGGCTCAGGTAAAAGCAGCTTTCCAAAAAATGAGGAAAATACTATGCAATCCATTTTTGACAATAGAAACAAGAAAAAGAGTTCTTAAATGTTATTTAGAGCCAGTCCTAACATATGGATGTGAATCATGGACAATAGGACAACAGATAAGAAAATCACTAGAGTCTGTAGAAATGTGGTTTTACAGAAGAATGTTGAGAATACCATGGACAGCTAAGAAGAGGTTTGAAAACGTTCAGAAAACGTCCAAAGCAAAAAGAGAGCTAATTTATAATATTGGGGAGAAATAATCATCATTTTTTGGCCATGTAATGAGAAGAGAACAGCTGGAATATATAGTAAAAACTGGGGAAACTTGATGGACGGAGACAAAGGGAAGCAAAGAGAAAAGATACTAGATAGGTTACGAGAATGGCTTGGCAGAAGGTCAACAACATAAATGATAAATAACTGTCGTGATCGAAAGTTGTGGAGAGACATGATCACCTACGCCAGCAGGCCCGGTACTTGAGGATGATGATCTTTTAGGCAGTATATACGTTGTTTGTGGTGTATTCTATCAAAAGCTTTGGTGTAGTCTATCAATCAGGCATATATTGGTTTGTTTGCTTCTGTGTACTTTTCAATTAATGTCCTCATGCAGAATACGATTCCTTTTTTCCCCACTGTTTTTCCTAAATCAAAATTATTGTTCTTCTAATTCCATATTGATTTTATTCTGAATTCTTCCTTGTATAACTTTTAGCAAGATTTATGTTACTTGGCTCACGCTTATTGATCTAAAATCACTTCATTCGACTACACAATTCTTTTTAGCCAATGCAGTGATAATTTATGTTTTCAGTTCATTTGGTATGCATTCTGTATAGTGGTATATTTCGTTGCATATGTCTGTGACCACATCAATGCCAAAATCTTCTAGCACCTTTATCAGCTCTACCTGTATGTTGTCAGATCCTGCAGCTGTTCCCTTGTTCATTGTTTGTATAGCTTTTTTCCACTTCAAATTTTAAGATTTTATAGCCCGACGTACATTTTATTAATTGTTTCTTTTCCCTTCCGTCATAAAACAATTATGTTATCTATTCTTGCCATCTATTGATTCTTATATCTTTATTGTCTGTTAGCATTTTTCCTTTTTTTGTTTGCAATACATCCACTTGCTGTGGCTTTTTTTTTATTTTTACTAGTCATACTCTTTATTTCTGTGTGCATCCCTCTTAAATCCTGTTTACTTTCCACAGTTTAGACTTCTATATATTCTTTGGTTGAGCCAATATTCCTTCTTTTGCTTTTAGGCACATTTTGCGTATTTCATTATCTATTTTACCGTATTGGGTTGTGTTCTTCGTTTATCTTCTTTCTTCCATTTATTTCCAGGAAGGCATCAGTCTTCTATTTTTGTTTCTTTTTCTTTTCTTTCTTTTTTGTTCTTTTTCCTTTTTGGGTAAGATGTCGCAAGTATGCTTTTCTTTATACATTGCCATTTGGTTGTAACTTTTTCATCTGAATTTTCGCTTCTGTAATAGTGCAATTAATACTGGATATGTGCTTCTTAACTCTCTCCGTACGTTTCGCCGCACAGTGCGTCATTGATTCTTAAAACCATGAAACATTGTGTCTCTGAAATCTCTTCCATTCATCATCATCATCATCATGTACCCTGCCGGTTGGCGTAGGCGATCATGTCCCTCCACAATCTTCTATCTGCAGTGCATCGTATCAGTTCTGTTGTTGACTGTTTTCCATGCCATGACATCAAGCTATCCAGTATTTTCTCTCTTTGTCGTCCGCGATCTCTCTTTCATTTTATTTTGCCAGTTGTAACCAAGTATTCCAACTTTCCTCTTCTCATGATGTGCCCGAAAAATGTTGATTGCTTCTATAGCAAGTTTTCTCTTCCATTACTTTGATAAAAAGCTTCCTCACGGAATGAGTTTAGACTGTATAGATTCCACGAGGACGCTATAGAGAAGTGTTTACAAAGCGCAATGGTGACAAAGTGTCTACGCGTTACGATCATATGCTGCGCAAATATGTTCAACAGATCAGCTGCACTTTAACCCTGGCTTCGGTATATACTTTGATTGTACTGGGGGCCATTGAAATATGTTTGGTGAAGTTTAAAGTGGATCAATTTCTATTGGCCTGAGCAGTTTTGCTTGATATAAGGGTCAGATGCAAGAGATTGGTCCTCAAGATTTTTTGGATACAGCTTTAGGTTGACAAGCTTTTCTCCAACACAACATTTATTCTACTTCTTCTTCTTCTTCTTTTGCTGCCTTCTTGTGACGATTTCTTCTTTTCGTCGTTTGCCTTGAAAAGGACTTAATGTGAGCGTATATGCGCTTATCATTGTGATGATGTCATCTTACCTAGACTATAAGAGACCTCGGACATTTCTCTAGTTATGAGGTGGTCATCTTACCTAGACTATAAGAGACCTTGTACATTTCTCTAGTTATGAGGTGGTCATCTTACCTAGACCATAAGAGACCTCGTACATTTCTCTAGTTATGAGGTGGTCATCTTACCTAGACCATAAGAGACCTCGTACATTTCTCTAGTTATGAGGTGGTCATCTTACCTAGACTATAAGAGACCTCGTACATTTCTCTAGTTATGAGGTGGTCATCTTACCTAGACCATAAGAGAACTCGTACATTTCTCTAGTTATGAGGTAGTAATCTTACCTAGATCATAAGAGACCTCCGACATTTCTCTGGTTGTGAGCTGGACATATTACCTAAATCACAGAGAGACCTCGCATATTTCTCTGGTTGTGAGATGATCATATTATCTAGACATCACAGAGAGACTTCGGTCATTTCACTGGTTGTGAGGTGAGCATATTACATGTACTTAGACATCACAGAGACCTCGACATTTCGACTCTATGTCATCTAATCCAACTTTCATCTTCTTATGATGTGCCCCCAAAAAATGTTAATTTTACTTTATGTCACAGAAACCTTTCATAGACACTGATACATTTTGCAGCTTCGTTGTTAATAACACCCATGCTTTTTTGTGCGTATTCTCTGATGATGTGTCGGTATCATGGTGGTTAGCGTGCTAGCATGGCGATAAAGATGACTTTGGTTCAATCCCAGTCTAGCTCTCCAAAGTCGATCCAGCTAAAACAAAAATTGTGCTTGATTCAATTACTTGGTAAATATTAGCCACTGCGGCCGATCACATGACCAAGCGATTCGACGTTTTAGAAATAATGACTCACGCCGTGAAATGAGCTCAACATGAATCATTTTACTTCCACTGACAACTTGTGAATAAACAAATGTTTTCAATCAATTTGTTTAAATAAACTCGTTGAAAACAGAAATATAAATAATCTCGTTGAACAGAGAAAGACATATAAACTCGTTGAACACAGAAATATAAATAAACTCGCTGAAAACAGAAATATAAATAATCTCATTGAACACAGAAATGTAAATAAACTCGTTGAACACAGAAATATAACTAATGTCGTTGAACACAGAAATATAAATAATCTCGCTGAAAACAGAAATATAAATAATCTCGTTGAACACAGAAATATAAATAAACTCGTTGAACACAGAAATATAAATAATCTCGTTGAACACAGAAATATAAATAAACTCGTTGAACACAGAAATATAAATAATCTCGTTGAACACAGAAATATAAATAAACATGTTCTCCATCCCCACTCTCTCCTCATGGCCCCAACGGTGAGGAAAGAAATGAGTAGAGCCACTGTTACCTGATATTCATGTCATAAAAGCGACTAAGGAGGTTTTGAATTGTCGTTTCTTCAGTTGAGTAGGATGTGCACGGAGCGACCTTGTCACCGGAATTTACATGCATTTTTGGAAATGCTGTGACAAGTGATGGAGCGAAGATGGCAAATTCCTGACTGAATACAATGAAACTGGTTCCAAGAATGGAATTTTCAGAATAGTTGGATAAACTAAACTTTTCATATTGGATGACTGTATTATTTGAAAAACTTCTTATGCAACAAATCTATGTCAATAGAAGTGAGAAAGAGAGTACATCAGTGCTATATAGAACCAATTCTAACCATACGGAAGCGAATCATGGGCAGTAGACAAACAAATTAAAAGATGATTAGAGGCCACAGAGATTAGATTTCTCAGAAGAATGTTGAAAGTTCCCTGGACAGTTAAAAAAAAACCAACGAGGAAATTCTCAAAGAGGCCAACACAAAACGGGAGTTCATAAGAAACGTCAGAAACATCAGAAACAAACAATTAACATTTTTTGCACATCTTGAGGAGAAGAAAGTTGGAATACTTGGTTACAACTGGCAAAATTTAGGGAAAGAGATATCGCGGACGACAAAGAGAGAAAATACTAGGTAGCTTGGTGGTCATGGCATGGAAAAGAGTCACCAAAAGAAATGATACGATGCACGGTGGATAGAAGATTGTGGAAGGGCATGATTGTCTACTTCAACCGGTATGGCACATGATGATGATATATTATTTGCAAAAAAAAAAAAAAAACAAAAAAAAAAAAAAAACAACATAACACGCAAATTTGAAAATAGGAAGCACTACTCATTGATGTTTGTTTACAAATTGAAAGATGTAGTAGTTGTAAGAGGAATTAGTGTGAGGAAAACAGTTATCTCCTACTGGCTGAATGTATCTATTGTAAGATGCAAATAAAGAGAGCTGTTCATGGGACTGGCTACCGTATACTGTAAGAAGATAAGCCACAAAAACGTTAGGAACATGAACAAGATAATAATTGAATAAAATGTAATTCCGTCATCATCAAGTACCATGCCTGCTGTCGTAGGTGATTATGTATCTCCACAACTTTCGATCTCGACAGTCATTTATCATTTCCGTTGTTGACATTCTGCCAAGCCATTCTCTTAAGCTGTCTGGTATCTTTTCTCTTTGTTTCCCTCTATCTCTTCGTCCCTGAATTTTCCCAGTTATTACAATAAATTCCAGCTGTTTCCTTCTCATTGCATGACCAAAAATAATGATTGTTTCTTCCTATCATTGGATATTAGTTCTCTTTTTGCATTGGCCTCTCTCTTACAGCTTTCATTACTCTCTTCAGCTGTCCATAGTTTTCTCAACATTCTTCTGTTAAATCACATTTCTACAGCTTCCAGTGACCTTCTTGTATGTTGTCCTATTGTCCATGACTCACATCCATATGTTAAGACTTGCTCTACATAACATTTCAGAACTCTTTTTCTGGTTTCTATTGTCAATAATGGATTGCATAGTATCTTCCTCATTTTTTGGAAAGCTACTTTTGCCTGAGCCATTCTGCATCTCACCTCTTTTGTACATCTACCATCTGAGGTTAATACTGTTCCCATTTAATTCCGTCGTACAACATAGATAAGATCTCTCTCTGTCAAAGTGATAGAAGACTTGGAGGAATTTAAATAGAATTGCACCAAACAGTACGGCTAGGAAAGTATTTGTTGAAGATCTATTCTCTACCGGGAGTGGAAAAGTAGAAGAAAGGAGGTTATTTCGAGAATAACGTCTCAAAATATTATGCATATATATATATATATAACAGCGCCATATATTTTAGAGCAGTGATCTCTGCAATATGTGCCACTTTAGCACGCAAGGTTTCTGTTTTTGAGATTGTTTCTGCCCAATGTGTCGTCTTCGGCTCGAAAGGACGATATATATATAAAATATTACAATACATCTAATCTACATAAATGAGCACAATTTTCTTTACAGTGATGACAACATGAGTGTAAGAATGTTAGGTCTCTTCCTTGCGTTCGCCTGATGACTAAAGGAGTACACCTCTTTGTCATCCGTCCTTAAAATGACGTTAATTGGGCGTGTCTGCGTTGTGTTGTGGTTTGCAGTATAACTGTGATATTTGCGCCATTCGGCCCAACACATCCGACTTCAGCACAACATTTTTTAGTACCGGGTTGTCTTCCCTCTTCGGTCCCTACTCACTTTGTCAGACTAGACAGGTTAGTCTGTTACTGGAGGCACCACGGAGAGGTGGAACAGATTCTGGATGGTTCTGGTTCACCAATCCTGGCGCAAGCTATCAGCTGTGGGTCGTTGATAACTTCCAGCTCTGCTGCTGTGAGGCGCGCCTTCGCCTCTGATGTCGTCTCTGACTAGTGATGACATCCAGCGTGACTAGTGATGAGATCCAGCGTGACTAGTGATAAGATCCAGCGTGACTAGTGATGAGATCCAGCGTGATTAGTGATAAGATCCAGCGTGACTAGTGATAAGATCCAGCGTGACTAGTGATGAGATCCAGCGTGACTAGTGATAAGATCCAGCGTGACTAGTGATGAGATCCAGCGTGACTAGTGATGAGATCCAATGTGACAAGTGATGAGATCCAGCGTGACTAGGGATGAGATCCAGCGTGACTAGTGATGAGATCCAACGTGACTAGTTATGAGATCCATCGTGACTAGTGATGTGACTAAACGCGACTAGAGATGTGATCCAGCGTGACTAGTGATGAGATCCAACGTGACAAGTGATGAGATCCAACGTGACTAGTGATGAGATCCAGCGTGACAAATGATGAGATCCAGCGTGACCAGCGTGTCACCTGCAGTGTTCGAGTGATTTATGGCATGGTTCGCCCCTCCGGGCATTTGCTTTTGGGCCTCTTTTAACGCTCTAGTCATTCTGACTTGTTTCAGCATGGAGGACCGACTTGTGGCTCGAAGCTAAGTGCATTTTATGATACATTTTTATTTTTATTTTTCTCTTTCTCGTTTTCCATTTTATATATCTTGACGCCCATCCTACCTCTCCTCATGCAGTATTCATTCCTCTCTCCTTTCTTATTTCTACATCCTACTTTCCTAGCCCTCCATTTGATCATCTAACATGTAGTTATAGATAATTGTGCTTCACCGTTTGTTGTCGTTGTCCTTGTAAAGCTGTCATCATGCTTTGGAGTGTTTAGCGCACCCTACCACTGGCTCGATGCAATACTTGTTTTGTCTCGAATTCCGTAGCTCATCTTTCGCTACTGGGCCCAGAGCGGAAACATTTGTAGCGTCATTCTCCAACGGCTTATATTAAGGGGCATCCATTACTACCTCTATAGAGACTGATCTGGCTTGCTCCAGTTACTTGCCCTCACTGCGATATCGATTTTCAGTTGAATTGTTAATTTATCAATAACATCACCGAAGACCGGCTTTGGAGTGACGACCTACAGGAAACGTTTGAATTAGATTATGTGGTTCATCAAGGTGAATTGGCACAACGCTCGCACACGTCATTATTAAATTATAAGACATAATGCAAATAAAGAAAAATCTCACCAGGTCCCATTTCTGGATTGATGAAGTTAAGAGAGAATTCGTTTTCTTTTATTACTATCCACAATAAGCGTGTATATGTCTTATAAGGTATCCAGAAACAACATCACATGTCACATTGCTATTGTCAGAAAGCTCGAACACAACCCACTATAGATTTACTTCGGCCTGCGAGCTGAGTTGAAATTCCCGGAAAACCTGCAACTGGCTTAATGTTTTCTTTGCGAGCTGGAACGGTTGTGGTTATAGTGACGTCATTCGTCTATAGCTCCTACAGCTGAAAACATAACGATAGTTCCAGGGTTTTCTGGTTTTTATTTTCTGTCCACGCGGACCTTAGTAAACCTATAGCTGGCTGTTGCTTGACCCTTGAACTGACATGTCAACACGTGACTGGCATTCCTTTTTCTGCTGGTGGAAATTAACAAAACTAATTTCTGATTACGTAACTGCTTTAAAAATAAACTTTCACATTCATCTGATACAGATCGTGTATGAGAATATCTCAGATACGTAGATGTGTTAGTCACCTCTAGTGACTCGGGCAGACGGTGCTCGTAAACCTGGGAAGGCCGACCGTCTAAGGCCAGAATCCCCCTACAGAAAAGATCATCCGCTGCCTTGCAGGAAGATTGGGGACAATCAAAGGCTAAGGAAAGCAAACCTGAATAAAATGCTGGCTGAAATCGGATGCACTGGGCCACTGGCGCAGAACACAGTGCAACGTTTTAACGGGTGTTCAGTCGGAGTAGATATGGTAGACTCTAACTGTGATGTTCTGTCTGTGGGGGCGATCGACACACTTGGCCTGACAACTGACTTCATGTGAGAGTCTGGGATCCTACTCTGACTGAGTCCTGATCGCAGACAGATAGACAGATACGTAGCTGATATGAAAGTACATACGATCTCGTCTGATGTATTTACATTATTGAGCCAATAAGACCGAAAAGAGAGCAACAAAAATATGTTTAAATTCTAATGTTATCAACCGTGGGAAACCCAAAGAGCCACTGCGGCCTGTCAAATCGCCAAACTTGGCGTCAGTGGTTTGTGAGGAACAAACACCACGACATTATGTCAACACGAACTCAATATTTGCATGCAGTATAAACGTCACTATACCAGTAAAAAATTAGAATCAGAATAACGAAAGCAGCAATATCTTTCAGAAACCTTGAATAGTTGTGGAAATAAAACTCTTCTGCACAAACACAAAACTTAGGCTATTCAAATCAAATGTACTATCAACCCTTACGTATGCGTGTGAGACCTGGAAAACAACAAGAGACATACAAACAAAGTTGAACGCATTCGAAAATAAATGTCTAAGGAAAATACTTGGTATAGCGTAGAGCGAATTCAAAACAAACCAGGAAGTTAGAGAAATCGCCAATCAACCACTAATATCTTCAGTAATCAAGAAAAGACGATGGTCATATGTTGGACATGTGATGAGGAGAGACAATTTCCGAATAGCAAAGCAAGCCCTCATGTGGGAAACAACAGGTAAGAGGAAAGAGGCCGACCCAGAGAAACACTGACAACATTGATCAGAGAGGCAAGAGCAGCAGGAATCGGCTCCCTCAATGAGATAGAGTTGCTTGCACAGAACAGAGACAGATGGCGACATTTGATAAAATGTCTTGACAAGGATTGAAAAAAGCTATAATAAAAATTTAGATAAGAGAAAGAGTATCTTGGTCTATGCCCTATGGGCCGGCTACGGCTCGAAAAGTCAACAGACAGACTGGCATGCAGACAGACAGATATGCGTCCCATTTTATTTTAATTTTGCAAAGATTTATTTCCAAAAAAATAAACAAAACACTGGCATAGATAGAGAGAGAGGTTATGTCCTGGTAGCATTGACCAGTGATGGAAGAAAAGAATAGGGTCACTATCTCTTGCCAACCGAAAATCATCATCAACAGTAAAGAACTTGAAATTGTAACAAACTGTCAATATCTGGGATCTGTAGTAACTAAAATTGGAGGCTGCCAGAAAGAGATCAAAAGAAGATTAGCAAAAGCATCACAACATTTTAAACGTCATGAAGAACATGTGGCACAATACCAGCAAGGCAGTAAAAATAAAATTGCTGAGGACATGCATCTTCTTGATACGGCTGTGAATCATGGACAATCTCGCAAATAGCAAAGAAGAAAATCGACTCATTCAAAACAAAATGCTACAGAAAAATCTTTAATAAACTTTGAAAAATGAAAAATAGCAAAGAGATTGAATGTCCAATGTGAATGTCAGAGAACAGATCGGAATTAAACAGTGCCTGTAATTTATAAACAAACAACATATGAAAATAGTTCGGACATTTGGTAAGAATGGAACCAGATCAAACAACATAAAAACAACGTTTTGCCTCAAAACTTTAGGACAGAGAGAAAGAGAGAAACCAAGGAAGAGATAGACAGACAGAATAACAGATATATGCAAGAGTCAAAACTTGTCTGTCCTAACAGCGTCGAGATAAGTACAAGAACGACATTATATCTAAAAGGGAAGTGACTAAAAGAACAAAGAATATGACTTTTACAGACATTAAATTATATAATACATTCTCTCGCGCTAGGGAGCCGCGATAGCTCAGTGGTTAGTGAACTGGACTACAAAGGACAAGGGGTAGGGTTCGATCCCAACCGACGGCTTCCAGGTTCACCCAGCCTTAAATGGGTATCGGATTTTTTTCTGGGAAAGTAAAGAATCACGGGCGTAATACCGACCACATTACCCCAAAAATCATGTGCTGAAGGTCTGTAAAATATAGGGTCACTAACACCATATTTCCCTATACGCCACTTGGTGTGACGGGGGTACTTTACTACTTTTACTTCTCTCGCGCCGCCCTAAGGCGGCAGTGGATGGATACAAGAATAAAGATATTATTAGCTGAATGTTGCTACAGATGTAAGAGGAATCAATATGTGCCCAACAGTTACATTGTCTTATAACAAAAGAAGAAAATAGCAAACTACGTGAAGGTAATCACAACACAGTGTCCATCGATTTCTATATTGATTTATTGATTGATAATCCCGTTGTTCCAAATACGGCGCATAGGATAGAGGTCATAGTTTTCTATGTTCGAAGGTCAGAACACACAACTTTAATTCTAGGTTGTTTCTGAGATTATAACTCAGTGGTTTGTGAACTGGACTAGAAAGGACAAGGGGTAGGGTTCGATCCCAACCGACGGCTTCCGTGTTCACCCAGTCTTAAATGGATACCGGATTTTTTTCTGGGAAAGTAAAGCAGCACGGGCGTAATACCGACCACATTACCCCATAAATCATGTGCTGAAGGTCTGTAACATATAGGGTCACTAACACCATATTTCCCTATACGCCACTTGGCGTGACGGGGGTACTTTACTTTTTTTTTTTTTGTTTACTGTTTCTGAGATCCATAACTGCTCTCTCTTTGATGATGGTTCTAGCTAGGGTCTCTAGTGGTTTCTCGCTTTATTTTGCCTTTTTTGTCTTCAACGTTGTTATGAACTTGTATAACTGACCGTATTTAATTTTGCTAAATTAATTCATAATCTCTTGATGTTGTTGGAGTTCATACCACTGCACACAGAATAAGCTGTTCAGCCGTTTAACACAGTGAGCAGCCGAATCGATAACTTGCTGTTCTCCAAACCATGAACGCGGAGTTATGGTTATGGAAGGCCCCGGTATCACTGCAAACGAATTAAAATCCACAATTGCTCAACCGCCAGTGCCAGTGGAATCATCCGAATTACTATTTCATCTCCCAAACAGAGAAAGGTAGCTGTAGTCCCCATCATAGCAGTCTCAGCACACGCCAAAAGACATAAGGCGAAACCGCACAGAAAGTGAACACAGCCATCTGTTCTCCATCATACGATATCATCATTCATCGTAAACAATCGGAATATCAAAATACGATCAAAACAGATGAAATGCACAACTCATAGTGTACAAGTGTACAGATCACTTAACTCAGTAGCTTCTGCAACAAGCCAGACTTGGAATATGAGGAAACTCCAACAAGGAATACTTTTCAGACATAGCCTTTAATGGTTTCTGCCGCCTATCTACCATATTTACCGGAAGTTCATGTCCTCCTGAAAATGGTGATCGTCATATTTTGTTTAAAAATGTATAGCGCTTAATGATGCTAGGGCGTCGTTTTTGACTCCAGATCCGAACATATGAAACACAGTTAGTCATCGAACTATCCCCGTCGCACATCAAACAACAGACTGTAAGATCTCCCTGCAATGTGAATTGGTGAAATTATGAATCCCTCCTGACTAACATGAACCTCCGGGAATGACCCGGTGCTGCAAAGTCATATACGAAACTCCATTCCGCCTTTCACTATTAGCGTACGACCGTTTTAGGGATATACAATCAACCATTTATGACGTAACACACACAACAATGGCTGCGCCCATAAGATCACACTTACTCTAATAAATGCAGCCAACAATGCACGAAAAGATGATGCACCATCTCTAAAGTGAAAACTGCGATTGACTTGGCAGAGCAGTCCATATTAATGAGTCGTAACATGCAAATACTTGGCGTCAAAATAATTCCAACGGTGGCCTTGGAACGGCACTCAATGTTTTGATGTAAACCGCATACCAACGCTAGACCGGGGAAGGTCGCATTCACAAACTTGGACTTGACAAAGAGGAGCATTGAGGTGCTTAGAACTCTGCATCATCGGCGAGATCTGTTAAGTAGATCATCAGACTGACTTCAGCGCGGAAAATTGCGGGGTTACATCCCTGTAGGGTTAAATGTTTATTTCTATCGTTGGTGAAATATCATTTCAGACCCGAATACATCAAGACCACTGTTCCGGACAAGCGGTATTTATTGTCAACTGCGGTTTAATTAACCCAAAAGTCGTAGTAATGTGTTAATCTGAACGTGACTCGCTCAAAAGTGGACAAAACCACAAAGACAACATGAACATCTTCCCGACAGACCCCACTAATGTGATAATGCTGTAAAGGTAGTTTTTATTTTATTTTACAAAGTGCATACCTAGTAATGGTTCCGTGGCTGTTCACATAATTAGAGCATCCTTGCGGAATGTATTTCCTATATATATATATATATATATATATATATATATATATATATATATATATATATATGGCATTGCGCCCCAATCGATATTCAACACACACTCACAGAGCGAGCAACCTTGCCTTTATAAATAGAAACTATCTCTATCACAGGCCAGTCAGTTCCTTTATTGCTGCGCCTGACCCGAACAATGCCTCATTCCAGGCTACCATTAATGTCATCTACCCATTCCAGAGGCATTTGTTCTGGAAATCTCGATGTTTATAAGCGGGAATTGGTCATAATGGCTGGGCCACTGTATATAAAATATTGACATTTAACAAACCTATGTTCAGGTGCTTTTTAAATATGCAACAAAAATAACACCACAACATAACGTCATTACAGTTAAGTAGCATGTCATTTACTGAATAAGTGTTGCTTTTATCCGAGTATTTTTTTGGATGTGTCTAGGCATTAAATGTCAGTGGTTTGACATTGCCTTCTGACGGTAGGCAAGGCCATAAGGACGGTAATCCCGCGAGACGCGATTTCTTTAAAAACAGAGATCAACGCACAGCTGTTTGTTGATGATATTTTAGTAGTCTAGGGAAATTTTCTTCGTTAGGAAACATGACTTAAGGAGAATTCTGCTAGACAACTTTACAATGATCATAAGATAGGCTGTAAGTTAAATCGTTAGAACATTTGTAGTTAAATTATCGTTATTTTACACCAAAAAGGGTTCAGTTTATCACATTTTGAAACATTTATTCTCACAACCCTTAGGACTAAAATATCAACAGCATACAAATTAACTGTTCCAGAATGTTCAAATCAAGTATCTCAATTTACTAGATGCAAGAACAATAAGAAAAATAACCTCTACCGAGATTAAATGTGTCAGACGAATGACAGGAAGCAGTCTGAGAGATCAGATCATAAATGAAGAACTGAGAAAAAGTTAGGAATAACCTCCGCCATAGAATATATAAAGAAACAACAGATAAAATGTTTTGACCACGTGACAAGGCAGAAAAATCAAAACACAACACGAGCCTTCAATAAACGTTGCGAGAACACCATACCCAAGGCCGACCACGAAAAAGATTAATCGATGGAATATTGACGAGAAAAGCAGGTACTAATCTCAAATCATAAATACAATTTGTGTTTGATTTGAGATTAGTCCTTGCTTTCGTGTTTGTCTTTTTATAAATATCTATTATTGTGTACCCGATGAAGGCTCTTGCCAAAACGTCGTAGTGTGTCTGGTCTCCCTAAAAGTTTAGCTGTTAATACCATTGTATATTTTTAAGTGTTGAATTATTTGTTTGGTTATAGTATAATATGATTGTAGGTAACAGCCGTGCCCGAACAGACGTGTTGCATAGAGTAATTGTAGTTATTTTGTGCTGAATATAAATTGTAAACTTTAGAGTCAATGCATCAGGAGGTCCACGCCTGGGAGTCATGGCCCAGACGGGCCCATTTCCCATAGAATGTCAAGAGACTAAAGGGCTGAAACACTTTCTTGACGGAGTCTCCTTCTGATGATCAGATTGCTTCCTGCTGCGAAGCTCTGTGTAAAGAGTGTCCTATTACTTTTACTGATTCAAGAAAACACCGTGTTGCTTTAGCATAGTTCAGTGATTTAACAACAGTTAACTATTTCCCGTACGTTTCGACGCACCATTCGTCTAGCCGATTTCGGTCATGTGCGTTTAGCCGCACAGTGCGTCACTCTCAATTTGATTAGTGTAAACTGTCATCAAACCATATTCTTTGTATATGTCTTGTATCATCTCGATATTGTTGAAATCTAATTCCTTGTTTAATTATCTACAAATTAATATATCATATGTTAAGTGTTAGATAAATACAAACATGTATATTGATATTTAAAACCACTAAAAATGTTGTCTCTTAAATGTCTACGGCTAAATTTATTAAAGAAGCTTTTCGTACTGAAAGAGGTAATGACATTAATGCAGATGTACTTGGCATAGAGGTAATGACATTAATGCAGATGTCCGTGGCATAGAGGTAATGACATTAATGCAGATGTCCGTGGAATAGAGGTAATGACATTAATGCAGATGTCCGTGGCATAGAGGTAATGACATTAATGCAGATGTCCGTGGAATAGAGGTAATGACATTAATGCAGATGTCCGGGGCATAAGGTAATGACATTAATGCAGATGTCCGTGGCATAGAGGTAATGACATTAATGCAGATGTCCGTGGCATAGAGGTAATGACATTAATGCATATGTCCGTGGCATAGAGGTAATGACATTAATGCAGATGTCCGTGGAATAGAGGTAATGACATTAATGCAGATGTCCGGGGCATAGAGGTAATGACATTAATGTAGATGTCCGTGGCATAGAGGTAATGACATTAATGCAGATGTCCGTGGCATAGAGGTAATGACATTAATGCAGATGTCCGTGGCATAGAGGTAATGACATTAATGTAGATGTCCGTGGCATAGAGGTAATGACATTAATGCAGATGTCCGTGGCATAGAGATAATGACATTAATGCAGATGTCCGTGGAATAGAGGTAATGACATTAATGCAGATGTCCGGGGCATAAGGTAATGACATTAATGCAGATGTCCGTGGCATAGAGGTAATGACATTAATGCAGATGTCCGTGGCATAGAGGTAATGACATTAATGCAGATGTCCGGGGCATAAGGTAATGACATTAATGCAGATGTCCGTGGCATAGAGGTAATGACATTAGTGCAGATGTCCGTGGCATAGAGATAATGACATTAATGCAGATGTCCGTGGCATAGAGGTAATGACATTAATGCAGATGTCCGTGGCATAGAGGCATTCGCTTTCACAACCCCGAGGTCCGGGGATCGAGTCCCTGCTCACAGCTGTTTTCTTTTATCTCAAGGTAGCTTTTTAATTATAACAGCTTTGGACGTCTCTCTTCAAGTTTAGCTGCTTGCTACCACTTCATGTTTATTGTACGTGTTCTCTCCAGCTGTTCGCCGCCACACATTGCATTATATATTTTCTATTTGCGCTTATCTCCACTATTAGAAAAAATGCATTTCATTCCTGACTTCTGTTAGTTCTCTTGGTTATGTTTCTATGTGGGCTTTTTATTTATGGTTAACGTCTTCGTTGTCAACACCAGCGTTGAGGAACACTATCACAAAGTGCTATAACAAGACACGATTACGAGGTTGTATAATTTGTGGCATGTGTCGTATATTATTCTTGAGAGAAGTGTTCGTATAATTTGTTTGAGATTTTGTTCTTGAAAAGTTACATAGTTTATAATAGAAGACCTGCCATAGGAGGTCTGCAGTAAAGGATTAATGTTTTCTCAACATAGACAGCGTTTGCCATTTGTTATATCATTTTTATATCAAAATATACCATTTTAATTCTTTCTTTCTTTCCATCCATCCATCCATTCATCCGCACACCCACCCACCCACCCACACACACACACACACACACACACACACACACACACACACACATACATACATACATACATGCATACATACATACATACATACATACATACATACATACATCAATCCATCCATCCATACAATCATCCGTCCACCCATACATCCATCCATCCATCCAGCCATATATCCACCCATCCATCCATGCATCCATCCATGCATCCATCCATCCATACATCTATACATCCATTCATCTATACATCCATACATCCATCCATCTTTTTCCATCCTTCCTTCCTTCCCGTAGCCCATCAGGCTCATTGAGACGACCTTGGTGCAAGCGGCGACTTTTCTTCATTCATCTGTTTGTAGCTACTTGTGAACTAACGCAGTCGAGATCTACCCGTTCTTAGATCGTTACATCTGCCGTTCTTCTTCTACCTTTTTAGCTCCCAGTGGAGCATAGGTCTTCAACAAACACTTTCCAAGTCGATCTGTTTTTTGCCATTCTTTTAAGATCATTCCATGTCTTCCCCATCATCTTTATCTCTGCTTCTATCTGTCTTCTCTAAGAATTCCTTGGTCTTCCTCTTTGTCTTTTCCCCTGGGGATTCCAAAAATGGCCTGTTGTGTAATACTCTCAGTTGGCTTCCTATCCAGCACCATCGTCTTCGCTGTAACTCTTTATCCACTGGTATTTGACTGGTACATTTCCATAATTCTATGTTAGTGACTTTGTCCTGCCATTTCCTTCCTTTTATTCTGCGTAAGCATCCATTAATGAAAGTCTGTATCTTCGTGATTGTCAATTTTGTTGTTCTCCATTGTTTCACAGCCATATAATAGGACCGACTTAACATTTGAGTTGAACATTTTATTTTAGTATTTAACCTAATTTCTTTGGATTTCCATATGTTTCCTAGTGCAATGAAAGCTCCTCTTGCTTTTGATATCCTTATTTTGCTATCATTTTTTGTTCCTCCCTCTTTATCTATATTACTGCCCAGATATATGTAAGATTGTACATCTAGTAGAGGTATTTCTCCTAGTTTTATTTGGTTATTGCCAACTGTATTAATTCTCATAATGTTGGTCTTATCTCTATTAATCTTCAGTCCTAGCTGTTGTGATCTCTCATCAAGTATGCTCATTTTATCCTGCATCTGTTGATGGATGTGTGATAGGAGAGCTATGTCATCAGAAAGTCTAAATCATCAAGTTGTTTGGCTAGTGACCACTGGATCCCATTTCTGTTGTTTTGAGTTATTTTCATAATCCAATCTATGGCCAGTAGAAAGAGAAATGGAGACAGAAGGCATCCCTGCCTTACTCCTGTTCTTATTTCAATTGCATCTGTAAGCTGTCCTTCATGCACCACATTACATTTCGTTCCTTCATACATTGTTTTTATCAGGTTAATAAACTTAATGGGGATTCCGTAATGACTCAGCAACTTCCAAAGCATTCTTCTGTCTAAACTATCAAATGCCTTTTCATAATCTATGAATCCAATATACAGTGGTGATTTTAGTTCTAAACTTTGTTCAACCATTATACGTAGAGTAGTTATTTGATCAGCACATGATCTGTTCTTTCTAAAACCTGCTTGTTGATCTCTCAAATATTTCTCTATGGCCTCTTTTAGTCTCTCCAGAATGATTCTGCTTAATATTTTTCCTGGCACTGATAGTAACATAAATCCCCTATAATTTGTGCACTCATGTAAACTTCCTTTCTTTGGTAGTTTGATCATATAACCTTCTTTCCAGTTTTTAGGTATTTCTTCCCTCTCCCAAATTTTATCTAATAGATTATGTAACATCTTGATAAAGGTGTTAATATCTGCTTTGATGGCTTCCGAAGGAGTTTCATCTGGTCCTGTGGCTTTATCATTTTTTAATAGTTTGATGGCTTTCATTATTTCTTCTATGCTTGGTTTTCCGCAGTTAACCTGTAACTCTTCTTCTGCTGGTAGTATATCTGGAGGATTATTTGAGCCGCGTCTGTTAAAATGTTCTTCAAAGTGCTCTTTCCATCTCTCCATTTGTTCCCCTATATTACTAAGCAGATTTCCTTTCTTATCTTCAATAAAGGCATTGATCTGTTTGTATTTTCCACTTAATTTCTTTGTGCTGTTGAACAGTTCTTTCATATTCCCTTTATTTGCTGCTTCTTCTGTCTCTTTAGCTAGTTCATCTATATATTTCCTCTTATCCCTTTTAATGCATCTTCTCACTTCTTTGCTCACCTCTGTGTAAGCTTCCTGTGTCTTGGCTTTATTACTTCTCGTTTTGCTTTTTATTTATGTCTGCTTTTTTTTTTTTTCTTTCTTTAATTTTATCCAGGGTCTTTCCTGTCATCCACGCCTTACTCTGGCGTTCTCTTTTCCCCAGGATTTCTTCACATGTATCCTTCCATATATATTTTACCTGTTTCCAATGATCTTCTATATTTATTGTAGTTTCTAGTTGTTGGAGGACTTGATATATGTTTGATATTGTGACTGCGAATTTATCTTTAATTCCTTGTTCTTTAAGAAACCCTACATTGAAATACTTTCTACCCTTATTCGTTGTAGTATACCTTTTTAGTTTCATTTTAAGTTTGGCTCTAAGAAGATGATGATCTGAAGCTACATCTGCTCCTCTATATACTTTTACATCCTGTAAGGATGACTTTAATTTATTATTTATACATATGTGATCAATTTGATTTTCCGTTCTATGATCTAGTGACACCCATGTAGCTTTATGTATTCTTTTATGTTAGAATATTGTTTCTCCTAGGCTTACTTGATTAAGGGCGCAGAAATTCACAAATATCTCTCCATTCTCGTTTATATCTCCAAGTCTATTTTTTCCCCATAATCTCTTCGAAGCCTCTGTTGCCTGATCCTACTTTAGCATTTAGGTCTCCCATCAAGATTATAATATCCTTGGCTCGTCTTGCATCCATCTGATATTGTAGCTATTTATAGAATTCATCTTTAACTGAGTCATCTTTATCGTTGGTTGGTGCATAGCATTGGATAATGTGTAATTTTATTTTGTTTTTGGTTGTTTTAAATGTTGCTCTCATCAGTCTTGGCCCTGTGCTTCCCATTCTATTAGTGTCTTCTGTGCATTCCTTGATAACATTATAGCTACCCCTTCACTATGTTGTGCTCCAGGTTCCTTGTGTTCTGATGATAAAATCATCTCTCCTGTATTTAGTTTTATTCTTTCCGTCCTAGCCATCTTGTTTCACACATTCCCAGAATATCTTTTTTGTCATTTCTCATTTTTGCTGCAACATGTGCAGCTTTTCCTTGTTCATTTAGGGTACGTACATTCCAGGTGCCAATTCTGGAGGATTTCCTGGTAGACAAAGGGTGAGTCGGCAACCCGTACTCCTTACGGCTTTCTCCGGCTTGCGTCATACGTCTCTTAGACAGAGAGCCCTTATCTTTCCTGGATGGCGGATTTACTTTTTCTCTCTTTGACTTGTCCATGTTACATCTGCCGTTCACTTGCTCTTAAACCATTCACCGTTTCCCACGAGATAGACTTTAGCAATGCCTTAAGGGTGGAATGTATTACAATATCTCCTGATTGCATTACGCCACAGTGCTCAAGGGATCTCTGTAAGCATGTGACATGTAACCGTGCCACGACTGAAAAAAATGAGTATATTGATACAAAAAGCAATCAGAGTACTTGCTGATCTTTTATTTGTTGGAAAGAAACACACAATGAAATGGCTTGATCACGTCTCATAATCTTCTAGCCTGTGAAAGATCGTTTGCTAGGAACTGTGAAAGGAGGACGATGGAGAGTTATACAGCGAGGAGTAAAGGCATCAAGATGTACCAAGATGCATAGAGATGCGAAGCATCTGCTGATGATAATGACATCAGCTTAAAACTGATGATTATGACATCAGCGTAGAGCTGGTGATGATGACATCTGCTTAAAACTGATGATAATGACATCAGCGTAAAGCTGATGATAATGACAGCGTAAAGCTGATGATAATGACATCAGCGTAAAGCTAATGATAATGACAATTTTAAAAAATGAAGAAGAAAAAAGCGGTATGGTAATAGCTTTACGTGGTAATTCACAAAACAAAAGTCGATGTTTCGGCCAAGCAGGCCCCTAGCTGGGGCAACAAACAACACAAAATATATATATATATATATATATATATATATATATATATATATATATATATATATATATATATATATATATATGGATATGTCAGGTCTACAGCGAAGGAGATGGTAAGATAACATTATGGAATTAGCGAACCTCGATTTTGTAGCCACAAAGAATGACTGAAGATAAGAGATCAGTGAGGAAGGTTGATGAAGCGTGTCAGTGGTGCCCCAACTAGTCCCCAGGCCTACAGTCGGAGGGAGGAAGAATCTATGTGCTCTTTGATGTAGCTTGATCCTCTTGATCTGTAGTATGACCTTTGTAAGAAACTTGCAGTATTCCGTCTCATTTTCATAATAAGCAGTTCTCTTTGTGGTTCTGCTGTTATGGTCCAATTAGGAACTTCTAAAGTGGAACAATATTATAACAGGTATATGAGTTTAAATATTTGGGAACTTTGTTAACCTCAAACGGAAGATGTACACCAGAGGTGAGATGCTGAATGGCTAAGGCAAAAGCAGCTTTCCAAAAAATGAGGAACATACTATGCAATCCATTTTTGACAATAGAAACAAGAAAAGGAGTTCTTAAATAATGTGTAGAGCCAGTCTTAACATATTAATGTGAATCATGGACAATAGAACAATAGATAAGAAAATCACTGGAGGCTGTAGAAATGTGGTTTTACAGAAGAATGTTGAAAATACCATGGACAGCTAAGAGGAGTAATAAAAATGTTCTGAAAGAGGCCAAAGCAAAAAGAGAGCCAATTTCCAATATTAGGAAGAAACAATCATCATTTTTTGGCCATGTAATGAGAAGAGAACAACTGGAATATATTGTAACAAATGGAAAAATTGAGGGACGAAGAGATAGAGGGAAGCAAAGAGAAACAATACCAGACAGCTTAAGAGAATGGCTTGGCAGAAGGTCAACAACAGAAATGATAAAGAGCTGTCGAGATCGAAAGTTGTGGAGAGACATGATCACTTACGCCAGCGGGCCCGGTACTTGATGATGATGATAATGTTGAGAAACTTCTAAGGAGGATCTTGACAATATATCGTTTTATTCTTATCTTTGAATGGATAAATGTGTAAATTTTGAAGTAAAAATGTTATCAATGTTGTAAGGCATCCATTACACTGATATACACTAAACACTTTGCTGTAACATTTCTCACACTTATATATTTCAGACGAATGAGAGATACTATAGCCATCATGAATATTGCCACAGATTCAAAGAGTCATATATTAGAAACTAAAAGGTTAACAAGTTTTCAAATTCCAAATGACACGAGTTTTGCTAAATGGAAATGGCAGCAGATTTCAATTTATGATGTATTTGACAAATATAAATCACGGACCAATGAGAGCTGTGTAAATGTCTGTGATTCAGTAGCTGACATCGGATGTTCAGCTAAAACCGTTGATGCCTGGAATAAGTTAATGCTGTCACCAAACTTTACATTCATTCCTATGATGTCAGAATCCCAGTACATCTACCCGTTCGAGGTGGACTATTTGAGCCATCCGCCAATGACGGACCTGAAACAGTTGCCGGACTTGAACTTGTCGAAGGTCATCATAGATGGCGCTGTAAACAATGACGTAGCTTGTGTCGTGGGTGGCGTCATTAAAGGTCGTGTGGATTTAGTGGACGGGTTCGGGAAGCAGAGGATTATGGGAGGAGATGAGGTCAGAGTGTGGATCGTGGATGTTCGGACAAAACAGAACAGGGCTGTGGGTCACGTCATAGATTTAAGAAACGGAAGTTACCAGATTTCTGCAACATGTTTGTGGCCTGGGAAAATCCAGGTTAGTTTTTATCAGATTATTACTATTATTTTTTATCACTATTATCATTTTTATTACTATTATTGTTTTTATTGCTGTTATTAATTTTATTACCAGTATTACTCTTTACCAGTCCTTGCACCATCAGGCTTGTCTTTGTGTTATGACCAACATCATCATCGTCATTATCATCATCATCGTCATCAGCATTGTCATCATAATCATCATTATTATCATCATTATAGGTATCATTATCATTCCCAGTATCCTCATCATTGGCATCATCATTATGAATATCATTATCATCATTATCATCATCATTATCATTGTCACCATCATCATCATTATCGTTATAATTATCATTGTCATCAGTATCATCATCATTATCATCATTATCACTATCATCATCATCAGTATCATCATCATTATCACTATCATCATCATCAGCATCATCATAATTATCATCAGTGTCATAATTATCTCCATTACCATCATTATCGTTATCATTATTATTATCATCGAAATCACCATACTAACATAACACAACATAACATCATCGTCATTATCAAGTAACCGTCATCGTCATTATCGAACGTCGGTAGCCCATTCGGATGGTTTTCCCAACTTGGCTGTCGAGGCTCCCATCTTTTCCGTATACTCAATCGGTGGAAACCCGTTTAGCCTAGAGTAAAACCTCTGATGACTGAAAGTTTTGCTGACCAGTTAACATTCAAAAATGTATTCCCTGCAACTTTGCCTCGCTTGGTGTTGCCAGAGGGACTGGTGGTCTAGAGGCATGACGACAGCCTCTGGCAGAAAGATCCTTGATTTGAATACCGCTACGGACAGTGGCAGATAGTCATTTCGAATCCGTGGTTCCATCGAGACTTGACTTCAATGTCTAGCTCTATCATAGAACGGGAAAACAGAAGGTTCCGTGTGCTATCGCGCACGTTAAAAAACGTTTGACAGTTAAAAGGCGAAAATGACAACCAAGACAAGTACAACCGTCACGCCAAGTGGCGTATAGGGAATATGGTGTTAGTGACCATCAATTTTACAGACCTTCGGCACATGATTTTTGGAGTAATGTGGTCGGTATTACGCTCATGCCGCTTTACTTTCCCAGAAAAAAAATCCGGTACCGATTAAAGGCTGGGTGAATCGGAAGCCGTCGGTTGGGATCGAACCCTACCTCTTGTCCTTTGTTGTCCAGTTCACTAACCAATGAGCAATCGCGGCTCCCAAAAGTCGAAAATAGTAGGCCAAAAATGGTCGCTGTCAGAGCAAAGATTGTTATGCGAAATGTACCCGCGCTGAAGACGGATTTGTCGAGCATAAAGGTGGAAATATTGCGGTCTTGTAAACTAACGACACACCAAGTCAACGCTCATTTAATAGGTGAACGTTATGTAGAAGTGGTGTTATGAAATGTGTGCTAATTACTTTGTTTATCTTATTGGCAGTTAAAAGTTGCGGTTGCCTACCCCAGGGAGTACTTGAGAACTGTCATTCATCAGATCCAAATTTCCATCTCTTGGTTCTACGCTGTTAAATTCAAGAAGGATGACATTGAGGAGGTAAGTCTTCGCTCCAATTTTCTAGATGCAACGTTCATATTTTATTTTGTCGGGGTGAAGATCATACACAATACATGTATACCACGTGCCCGACAGCTCGTACATATTAATTCTTAATTAGCCCACGCCTGGTATATATATGAAATTGAAATAAATGCACTAAAGATATTTTCTACAAACTTTTATTTTGCCTTAAAATCAATAAAGGGAGCCAGTAACAACAAGAATATAATTTACAGCACGTTGTAAGAATCAACTGATAAGCGCGTTGTGGAAGTCTGGTCATTTCCGTACACAAATTACAAACACATAGAACATTCGATGACTTCCGGTCAATATGGCGGATAGGCGACAGGTAACCGTTGGTTCACCGTCTGAAAAATGTTCCTTGTTGCAGTTTCCTCATATTCCAAGTCCAGCTTGCCGGAGCTACTGGCTAAGTGCTCTGTGCACACCGTGAGCTGTGTGTTTCATCCAGATGGTGTTTCTATATCCAGATTGCTTACGATGAATGATGATATCGCATGACGAAGGACAGTTCAGATGCTTTCACTTCGGTGCGGAAACGCCTTATGTCTTTTGACGTGTGCTGTATCTGCTACGATGATGACTGCAACAGGCTTTCCTTGTTTGGATATTCGATGCGATGTTAATTCGGATGATTCCACTGGCACGGGCGGTTATGGATTTTCATTCGTTTGCAGTGATACTGGGGCCTTGGACTAACTATAACCATAGCATAGAACATACCGAATAAACAATTGAAGACATTCCTTGCAATGAAACACAACTTTAACTCATTAACCTTGTGTTTCTGACTTCAGTGCAACGACATCAAGCAATTCAAATATATATTATTCCTGTACATGTAGCAGATAAATTTTGTAGAATGGTCATTAGTCAACATGTAGACGACGGTAATTTGGCATCAAATCGTAGCTCATGGGGGACGAAAATAAATAAACGACACAGCAACATTCGAGGAAGCGTTAATGGTAACTTCAGAAGAGATAAGATTTTGGTGAGAAAAGTTGGCCAGGAACCACAAATACACCTTCTTTTCATTCTGCGGTCAGATCTGCCTATCCAAATTGGCAGATTCAGTAATCTATCTATCTATCTATCTATCTATCTATCTATCTATCTATCTATCTATCTATCTATCTATCTATCTATCTATCTATCTATCTATCTATCTATCTATCTATCTATCTATCTATCTATCTATCTATCTATCTATCTATCTATCTATCTATCTATCTATCTATCTATCTATCTATCTATCTATCTATCTATCTATCTATCTATCTATCTATCTATCTATCTATCTATCTATCTATCTATCTATCTATCTATCTATCTATCTATCTATCTATCTATCTATCTATCTATCTATCTATCTATCTATCTATCTATCTATCTATCTATCTATCTATCTATCTATCTATCTATCTACCTACCTACCCATCCACCCACCCACCCACCCACCCACCCACCCACCCATCCATCCATCCATCCATCTATCTATCTATCTATCTATCTATCTATCTATCTATCTATCTATCTATCTATCTATCTATCTATCTATCTATCTAATCTATCTATCTATCTAATCTATCTATCTTTCGTTCGCCTGAAGTATTATCTGCAATGTCGTTTCCTGTATACATTTTACTGTCTTTTGTAATTCTTACAGTGGTCCATAAAGTTTTTTTTTCTGTAGTGTTGTATCTATGGGCCAATGGATTTTCCTCAATCTACCATATCCAGTGCAGTCTTGAAGTATGTGTTCAGCTATTTGGGGCGCCTGTCCACATGTACATGGAGTTGAGGTGCCGATCTTGAATTTTGTATACATATGACTGTGGAGTCGATTGTTCCCTGTTCTGAAGCGTATAATGATAACTTGTTCCCATCTATTCATATTATGAAAGGCATCCTGATTTGGGACTTGTGGTTCTCTGAATGATTTAATTATCTGTTTCTTCTGATGGTATGCAACCGGTGCATCTTGTTGTGTGCCTGTTGAACCTTTCTTTGCCAAATTATCCGCTTTCTTGTTTCCTGGTATTCCACAGTGATATGGGATCCACTGCAGGGCAACCCTGTGGTGCTTGCAGAGTTCAGTCAATAAGGTCTGTAGATGTGGCAATTTTCTGGATTGAAGTGCCTGAAATACTCATCTTGCATCTGTCAAAAACACTATTTTATAAGCAGATTCAGTAATAAGAGGTTCTGTCAAATCATCATCATCATCATCATCATTAAATACCGGGCCTGCTGGCGTAGGTGATCATGTCTCTCCACAACTTTCGATCTCGGCAGTTATTTATCATTTCTGTTGTTGACCTTCTGCCAAGCCATTCTCTTAAGCTGTCTGATATTTTTTCTCTTTGTTTCCCTCTATCTCTTCGTCCATCAATTTTTCCAGTTGTTACAATATATTCCAGTTGTTCTTTTCTCATTACATGGTCAGAAATGATGATTGTTTCTTCAAAATATTAGAAATTAGCTCTCCTTTTGCTTAGACCTCTTTCAGAACATTTTCATTACTCTTCTTAGCTGTTCATGGTATTCTCAACATTCTTCTGTAAAGCCACATTTCTACAAACTCCAGTGATTTTCTTGTCTGTTGTCCATGATTTACATCCATATGTTCAGGCTGGCTCTACATAACATTTAAGAACTCTTTTTCTTGTTTCTATTGTCAAAATTGGATTGCTTAATATCTTCCTCATTTTTTGGAAAGCTGATTTTGCCTGAGCCTTTTTTTGCATTTCACCTCTTTTGTACATCTTCCGTCTGAGGTTAACAAAGTTCCCAAATATTTAAATTCATTTACCTGTTTTAATATTTCATAATTAAAAATTAATTAATATTAATGTAAAATATATAATATATTAATGCAAAATTAATTAATATTTAATAATATTATATTATATTTCTGCCTTGTCACGTGGCCAAACCATTTTATCTATTGTTTCCTTACACATTCTATGGCGGGGGCTATTCCTAGCCTTTTTCTCAGTTCTTCATTTCTGATCTTATCTCTCACTCAGACTGTTTCCTGTCATTCGTCTAACACATTTTAATATTGTTCCGCCTGTCTTTATTTTGCACTGAGGTGATGTCTTTTTCTTTTTTGTTACCATTACTTCTGTCTTTTTGCTATTAAGGCTGAGTGCTTTAATTTTGATTTCATCATCATCAAGTGCCGTCTCTGCATCGAAGGTTGGCTACCATGAAGCGCCATTCTACTCTTAATTTTGCTTTGATGGTGCAGGTTGTCATAGGCTGATTTGTCCATATTTTGATGTTACTCGTCCATATTAGTCTTGTTCTGCCTCTTTTACCTTGTATTTTCCCCTCCAGGATTACTATTAGTAGGCTGTTGTGTCTTTTAACATGCCCCAAAAATCTCATTTGTCTTGTTTGAATTGTGCTTAGTAGTTCTCTTTTCATTTTTAGTTGTTTTAAGACTTCATCGTTTGTTTTCTTTTCCTTATTCTTCTTCTTCTTCTTCTTTCCTTCCTCATCTGCCTTTCAGCGTCGAGGGGAGATATAGTTTGCAGTCTTTTGCTCTTCTGTTCGCCTCTGCTGCTGTTATGTTTCCTAGTGCTTCTAATATTCCATCGACCCATCTTTTTCGTGGTCGACCCTTGGGTCTGGTCTTCTCACAACGTTTGTTGAAGGCTCATTGTGTTGTGTTTTGATCTTTCTGCCTTGTCACGTGGCCAAACCATTTTATCTGTTGTTTCCTTATATATTCTATGGCGGGGACTATTCCTAGCTTTTTTCTCAGTTCTTCATTTTTTATCTTATCTCTCAGACTGTTTCTTGTCATTCGTCTAACACATTTCATCTATGTAGAGGTTATTATTCTTATTGTTCTTGCATCTAGGGTCCAGGTTTGGCATTGGTAGCACAACGGTGGGATGAAGATTGTATTGTATAGTGCTCGTTTTGCCTCCAGGGTTATTTCCTTGTTGGACAATAGTAGTGATAACTGTCCGATGATTTGACAAGTTTTGTTGCATCTTGATTCTATCTCTGCCGTTTGAGAATTATCGTTTGTCATTAGACTTCCTAGGTATTTGAATTCATCTACTTGTTTTAGTTGTCTGCCTTCTATAGTTATGTTAATGTTCTGTTTATTTTTGGCGACATTCATGACTTCTGTTTTGTTGATGTTGATTTTCATGTTGTATTTTGTGCCTGAGATGTTGAGTTTGTTTAAGTGTTCTTGTAGTTTTTCTATTGTTTCATGTATTAGTGCCTGATCGTCTGCAAATAAAAGCTCGTTGATCTCCTCTATCTCTGATTCTGATGGGTTGGCTAGCTTGCATATATGGTCCATGTATGTAATAGTAGGGGGGATAGTACGCACCCATGTCTTACACCTGATCTAACTTCGAAGTGGTCTGTGTATCCTGCTGCTGTTCTGACCCTGCAGCTGCTGTTGATGTAGAGACTTTTAATAAGGTTGGTTAGATGTTGGCTTACTACGTATGTTGTCAGTATCTCCCACAGTTGTTCTCTGTTTACTCTGTCGAATGCTTTTTCCTGGTCAATGAAGGCTATGTATAAGTTTTGATTGTGTTCTGTCGTTTCTTCTGCAAGCTGTTTTAATGTGAATAGTGCGTTGGTACATCCTCTGTTTTTTTCGGAACCCCATTTGAGAATCGCTTAACTGTAGCTCTATTATTGGTCTCAGCCTTTTTTCTAAGATTTTGGCGTATAGCTTTCCTACATGGCTGAGAAGAGATATAACTCTATATTGATTGCAGTCTCTTTTGCTACCTTTATTTTTCCATATTGGTATGATGATTGCCTGTTGCCAGTCTTCTAGAGCTTGTTGTTGGTGCCATGCTGCATTAAATATTCTGTGCAGCCATTGCATTCCTGTTTCTCCTGCTGCTTCTATTATTTCTATTGGTATGTTATCTATCCCCGGTGCTTTATTTCTTGGTGCATATTTGATTACTTCTTCGATTTCTTCTTTCATGATGTTTAGTTCAGTATTAGTGAGTTCTAACATGGTTTTTGTTGTCTTATTGGTAGTTGGTATGTTTAACAGGTCTTCAAAATATTCTTTCCATCTCTGTTGCATGCATTAGTTACTTGATATTGACATTCCGTCTTTGTCATTTATCAGTTCATTAGGATCATGGTTTTCTTTTCTCGCTCTTGTGGCTTTTACTGCTTTGTAGAAATCTCTTGTGACTGTCTTGAAGTCCCTGTTCATGTTTTGTCCCAATTCTGTCCAATTCTTTTGCTTAGCTTATTTGATCAACATTTTAACTCTTTTTCGAACTAAGGCATATTTTTCATATTTTTCTTGGTTCTTGTTCTCCCTCCAATTTTTCTACAGTTTCTTCTTTTCTTTAATTGCTTCTCTGATTGTTTCGTTCCACCACGGGGTGTTCTTTTTCCCTTCTCTTGTTCTTAGCTTCATTCCACAAATTGTTTTAGAGATGTTGGTTACTGTTTCTTTAAATTGTTTCCACTCTTCTTCTACTGTGCATACTTCGTTGGGGAGTTTCTTGAATTCCTCTGTTAGTTTTTCTTCTAGGGTTTTCCTCGCTTCTTGATCTTTTAATTGTTTTATTTTTATTGTCTGTTCTTTTCGCTTCTTTTGTTTGTTTTCGGATATTCTCTTTATTTTTGGCTGTCTTAGTGTGATCATAACTATCTTGTGATCCGTGTCGTCTGTAATATTTGGGATTGCTCTACTGTCGGTTACTCTTTTCTTGTTCTGTTTTCTTGTTAGTATAACATCTATCTGGCTTCTGCATGTTGTGTCGTTCCATTTGTACCAGGTGTATACTTGCGACTCTCTGTGTTTGAAGAATGTGTTGGTGATAAATAAATCATTTTGATTGCATAGCTCCAGCAGTCTGCTTCCATTTTCGTTTATTTCAGCTGTTTTATCGCCAAAGGGTCCTAAGATATTACTGTTCTCACTGTTGCGTTTCCCAAGCCTTCTTTTCCTTCCATCCAAATTTTGCTTTCTTTCACTATACTGTCCAACATTTCTTGTAACTCATTTTCACTCTTAACAATTAAGATTGCATCATAAGCATACCTTAGATTATTTATATTATGACCTCCAATTGTTATTCCAGGCATGCCCCTTATGGATCTTAAAATAATCTCACTATAAATATTAAACAAATCTGGTGACAACACACAACCTTGTCTAACACCCTGTTGTATTTGTTGAAACATTCCCAATTGGTTTCCAGTTTTTTTATGGTCGCTGCTTGTTAAATAACAAATAGAAAAGGACATTATTTTTTTTTTTTTACCAAACTACTAATTAACCAAAACATGTACTGGCAACAAACAGCAGCTATACGAATTAACAACCAAACAGGACAATTCCAATTTATAAAACAAGGAGTCAGACAAGGCTGTGTTCTGTCACCGGACTTGTTTTCACTTTACAGCGAACATATTATGAGATCAATAGTAGACAAAAAAGGAATTGAAGTCAACGGTCACAACATAAATAATTTGCGATACGCGAATGACACAGTCTTAATAGCAGAGACAGAGAACGAACTACAAGAAATGATAGATATAATAGTAAAAGAAAACAAAAAGAAAGGTCTCAGTCTGAATAGTAAGAAAACAAGTAATGGTTATATCGAAGAAACAATCACCACCATCGTGCAGCATAAAAATAAACGAGACAAATCTGAAACAAGTGCAACGTTTCAAATACTTGGGCACAATAATTACATCAGATGGGAGATGCACCACAGAAATAAAAAGCAGAATAGCTCAGGCCAAAATAGCATTTCAGAAAATGAAAAATATCTTATGCAACAAATCTATGTCAATAAAATTGAGAAAGAGAGTTCATCGGTGCTATATAGAACCAATTATGACCTATGGAAGCGAATCATGGGCAGTAGATAAACAAATGAAAAACCGGTTAGAGGCCACAGAGATGGAATTTCTCAGAAGAATGTTGAAAGTTCCATGGACAGCTAAAAAGACCAACACAAAAAGGGAGCTCTTAAAAAACGTCAGAAAGAAGCAATCAACATTTTTCGGGCACATCATGAGAAGAGGAAAGTTGGTTACAACTGGCAAAATAAAAGAAAAGAGAGATCGCGGACTACAAAGAGAGAAAATACTAGATAGCTTCGTGTCATGGCATGGAAAACAGTCAAACAACAGAACTGATACGATGCACTGTAGATAGAAGATTGTGGAGGGACATGATCACCTACGCCAACCGGTATGGCACATGATGATGACTAATTAACCTTATTGCTTGCTACCAGCTGTCTGTCAAGAAGGCCATATCCACCCTGGTCCGCGTGCATCTTGTTCTGAAGCTGACGGTTTCCTCAAATCGATTAAAAGCATCGCCTCGCGAGTCACTACGCTTCCGCAATAATAACCCGCTTTCCCCGCTTTAATCCGAAAAAGTTAATAACATTGGCACACTCACGCGCGCGCGCGCATACACACACAGAGGAAACCGCAAATGAAAGTAACACCCATCTAAAGTTTTAATAGTAAACTATAGACGGATGTGGTAAAGCTGTTGCGTTTATAAAATAAGAATCAGAGATGCCCCGTCTTTGTATCAAAGGTTGGATAGCATGGGGGACTGTTTCTTTTAAAATCTAACTGGTACATCGAGATTAACCTCCTGACTAATCTCTCAGCATTGTTTCGGAGCTAAAGTCGTCTGCCAGCAGCAGAGCTGGAAATTGTCAGCGACCCACAGCTGATGGTGTGCGACAAGATCGGTGAACTAGAACCATCCAGACACTTTAGCTCTTTGTTTATGGAAGGCCCCGGTATCACTGCAAACGAATTAAAAGCCATAATTGCTCGACCGCCCGTGCCAGTGGAATCATCCGAATTACTAACTCATCTCCCAAACAAAGAAATGTGGCTGTAGTCCCCATCGTAGCAGTCTCAGCACACGCCAAAAGACATAAGGCGAGACCGCACAGAAAGTGAACCATCCAGACACTACTCCACCTCTCCGTTGTGCCTCTAGTAACAGACTAACCTATCTAGTCTGGCCAAGCGAGTAGTGATCGAAGAGGGAAGACAACCCGGTACTAAAAAATAACATGCTGAAGTCGGATGTGTTGGACCGAAAGGCGTAAATATCACAGTTTTACTAAACACCCCAACACAACGTTTACACGCCACCTCATAGTGGCGGATGACGAGGAGGCGTGTTCCTTTAGTTATCCGGCGAACGTAAACAAGCAATCATGGTTCAAGTGACTTTTTTTCTTTGTTTTGATACCATGTGCATTTTTCTTACACAACCACTATCATTATGTTCTTGTGTGTATTAATGTGTGCATTCAGTACGCACACTTGATCATCAGCTGAAAGGAATAGAACACCTATGAGTTTGCCACAAGTGCTGTGGTGTTCAAATTTCACAATTTAATTAGGATGTCTTTAATGATTTTTATTCCTTGTTATTGACACACCTATCGTGACAACATACTTTTCTATGACTGGGAGTTTACTTTTCCATGTTGATGTGAGAGTATTGGGTGAATGAGTACATACAGTCTCAATTGGTCACCAGTACAATGAGTATTCTGTTATTGGATCATAGGTCACATTCTATTTTTAGTAACTAATCAGGTATTGCATCAGAGATCAAAATCTATTTTTAGTAACTCAACATCCCCATTATAGGGGAACTGAGTAACACCATCTCTTTTTGTGAAAATTTCAGATTTCAAAGCGGGAGCAAACCATTCTTATTACAATCACAGGCCTACTACAGGACAACCCTCATCATCAGTGTGAGAGGGTGTCGTGACCTGGTAAACAATATTGTAAGGCAGTAACAAATGCTGTGGGGTTACCAAACTTTTATTAGGGAAAATATATAAACTCACAGATAAACATTTCTAGGTAAAGCTCTTAAAGACCAAAGGCTGTTGTGAAGTAGAGTCCACAGTGTTGTAGCTTCTTCGTTAGAGAGGTCTAGAAAATTTTCCAAACCACCTTCTTTTAGTAACCACTCTCCAAATTCTCTTCCGATGATACTACCGGTCCAAGTACCAAAGTCCGTTTCTAAAGTACAAATGTCGGAATCAGAGTCGAACATGTCTTTAACATGATTCTTAACTAATCGATAGGCGAGGGTATATAGAACAACAAGACGACCGAAATTGCGAATTCGATCTGAAAGTATTTCGATAACGATGGTTACAAACGTGGCGTAGATATCATGACCACCGACTCTCTGAATTATTCCAGTAAATAACACCTCATTTCTCTCCGATAATGTATATACTAGGTTAGCCATCGCTTTATAAAACTTGGAATGTTTCTTACACGCCTTATCCTATGTATGAATAATATCAACCCCCAGGAACATAAACTCCTTCATAAGTTTATCCAAACACATTCTATGGACCAGAAACGCCCACGATCCTCGCTGAGAACCCGACCAATTCATTTACCTTAAGATGGAACTGGAACCGTTTTCAAAGTTACGCTCTTCTATAATTGGTTAATCACTCTGCCGTTCATAGTAATGCTCTTTTCTGAATGGTTATAATACAGATGTCAGTCATTTCTTTGCTCCGCCTCCCATGCTAATACTCTTCTCTGGTTGGTTAATCCAGATATCAGTCGATGTTGGCATAGTCACTCGCTGATTGGATAATGTATTCATTTGTTACCAGGATATATTTAAACTAGACCCTTCAGGGCTTTCGTGTTATAAGTTTGGTTGCTTCAAGGAAAGTTACTATTCATTCTAACGGATTGAGATTCTATTTTACACAGTAAGTTGGATTGTTTTCTCTTAAAGTACGTTAAGGCTTATCGATAAAAGGTTATTCAATTTTATTAATGTGTTTAAAGTAGGTATGATAAGTATTGTTGAGATTGAAGTTTAACTAGGTATGTTAAATATGGTTGACGAAAGGGTTATTGGATTTTCTCCAGACGGTTTCTCATAATGAGGTTTCTTCTGGTGAACATCCGTGTCCATTGTGTTCAAAGAAGTTTAAATGACACGGCGGTTTGTTGGAGCACATTCGACAATTACATACAACCATCATGCGACACTAGACAATCTACATACACTCATCACGACACACTAGACAGAACCTACATTCAGCCATCCTGACATACTAGCCAATCTACATTCAGCCATCCCGACACATTAGACAACATACATATAACCATCATGCGACACTAGACAATCTACATACAAGCATCATGGCACAGTCGACAACCTACACTCAGCCATCATGGCACAGTCGACAACCTACATTCATCCATCATGGCACAGTCGACAACCTACATTCATCCATCACGACATACCATACGTCTCTGATAAAACGACATGACATACGTGACTGTTACAACGAGATGACTATTACAACGAAATGACTGTTACATTGACATGACTGTTACAATGACATGACATACGTGTCTACTACATCGACATGACTGATACAACGACATGGCTATTACATTGACATGACTGTTACATTGACATGACTGTTACATTGACATGACATACGTATCTACTACATCGACAGAGAGTTCAGTGGTTGAATATAGAATCGACTCTGAGCAATCGGCGCAAAATATAGTCAGTAGCCAAACATTGAATATAAATTCGAAGGCTTCGAGATGCAGATGTGTAGAAGAATAGGGAGTATTGGTTGGAAAGAATATGCTCTTTTGCCCTACCGTGTCTAACTATTTTGACTTTGGACCTAGATTTTTAATGTTTTGAGTTCAACTTTTTAGTTATGAGACGAAAATTTGGGGTTTGGAACTAAGTTTTCTTATCTGTAAGGTTCACCATTACTGTTGTCTGTTATTCGTTGAAGTGCTAAAGACGACATGTCTGTTACAACGACATACCATACGTCTCTGATAAAACGCCATGACATACGTGTCTGTTACAACGAGATGACTATTACAACGAAATGACTGTTACATTGACATGACTGTTACAATGACATGACATACGTCTCTGATAAAACGAAATGACTATTACAACGAAATGACTGTTACATTGACATGACTGTTACAATGACATGACATACGTGTCTACTACATTGACATGACTGTTACAATGACATGACATACGTGACTGTTACAACGAGATGACTATTACGACGAAATGTTTTTGTTTGATGAAGTTAAACTAGGTATGTTAAATATGGTTGACGAAAGGGATAATGGATTTTCTCCAGATGGTTTCTCATAATGAAGTTTCTTCTGGTGAACATCTGTGTCCATTGTGTTCAAAGACGTTTAAATGGCGCTGTGATTTGTTGGAGCACACTCGACAATTACATACAACCATCATGGCACACTAGACAATCTACATACACTCATCACGACACACTAGACAGAACCTACATTCAGCCATCCCGACATACTAGCCAATCTACATTCAGCCATCCCGACACATTAGACAACATACATATAACCATCATGCGACACTAGACAACCTACATTCATCCATCTCGACACAGTCGACAACCTACATTCATCCATCCCGACACACTAGGCAATCTACATACAGCCATCACGACACACTAGACAATCTACATGATCCATCCCGACACACTAGAAAACCTACAAACAGCCATCCCGACACAGTCGACAACCTACATGCATCCATCATGGCACAGACGACAACCTACATTCATCCATCATGGCACAGTCGACAACCTACATTCATCCATCATGGCACAGTCGACAACCTACATTCATCCATCATGGCACAGTCGACAACCTACATTCATCCATCATGGCACAGTCGACAACCTACATTCATCCATCATGCGTGACCACCTCCCCTTTAGCAATTTAACAGTATCATGTATTGCTTCTTGTAAATAAACTACTTTGTTTCTTATGTATTATTCTTGTCTATAATGTACAATAGTTAAAGACTATATAATTGTCTACCCCTGTGTTATCTACTGTGGGATATATACGAATAAAACAATAAATAAATAACTTGTCACTGTTAATTACCCCCAAGCGTCTCACATTAAAACATCGGTATCGTAAAATTCCCCTGTTAAATGACTCTCCTGATGAACACTTACCGGCTACGGAGATTTCACCACGGGAGGCGGATTCTTTGATGTAAACGCGGTCCGTCTAACGGGAACTCTTTGATCTTGCGGCCCCTCGCTGCGCGTCTTCGCGGCTGCGCGTCTACCGGGAACTCTTTGATCTCACTTAATTAACGTGGTGTTTCGCGTTTGCCGTGTAGTTACTTCGTTAACGTAGTGTCGTGTAGCATGTGTAACGGCCTAAGCTGTTACCTTTAATTCTAAAGGAAGTTTTTAAAACAATAAATAAACTTGTCACTGTTTTTTTATTGCCTGAGAGTATAAAGAAAGAATAGATTTATGAAAGTTACGGCACGATTGAAAGTACAAAGAATATAATAGATTTATGATACCACCACCACCCCTTCACCACCGCCACGAGAGGTCACCCGAGAGGTCACCACGACCGGAACAAAAATGGGCGGGTAGACTCTCATATAAGGAAAAAACAAATCTGCCGGTAGACTCTCATATAAGAAAAAAAAAAAAGCTGCCGGTAGACTATTTATATAAGGAATATTCTGCCGCTGGCGGAAGGAAAGGGGCCTCTAAGTGCCATTGTATACTACTGATGCTCTGCGGTTTCTTGAGGATATTCACAAGTCTACTGCTCACAATATGGAGGCCGTAGTTTGTTGTTGTCTCTTCAGATCTAGCATATACACAAATATATAATGTTCACGTTGGATGTCGGTGTACACAACTAATAATGGACATAACAATAATTTCATATCACCAGCCCCAGTAGCAGTATAATATGGCCAAGTCACTACCAAAAAACGAAATGTGTCAGTTGGACCCCCCCATATAACTATGATTCCGAACTTACCGGACACGCAGAACCAGGAGAGATAGTGGACGAAAAAGTGGTGCTAAGGGGAAGTAATTAGTTGACAGTAAAGGGGAGGTTGAAGAAATAATAGTGAAAAAGAAGAAAATATCCCACTCGTAGCTAACCGATTGATTGTATTTTATTGGATTTTTAATGGGTTTAGAGTTGCGTAATAGTGAGTAAATATTTATCTTTTTTTCACGAGTAATTATATTTTAAATATACAGGTTTTTATGTGCGAAAATAGTTTGTGAACAATTATAGCTACATTTATTAATAATTATTGATTCTAGAATCCCGTGTTTTGATTAAAACTCACGCGGTCCCGCCACGTGTTTTGTTAGCGGCACCAAAAAATCTCGTTTTTTTTTTTCTAGCGTGATCGAAATTTACTCATTGTTTGTAACGGGCAGCGCAAGGTTTAATGCTTTACGCCTTACGGGTTTTTTAACAATCATTTTCTCCCCTGACAACATTGGGTTGGTATGGGCGCTCAAAGGTCACATCTACTCTCAGTGTAATGCATAACTTAGTGCATTTGTTATCGGCGAAACATTTTACTTAGTGAATGAGACCTCGTTATATTCACGCAGCTGACCGTTTGCAGTTCTCCTTCTTCTTTTCTCTTTTCACTGATACCTAAAAGGTGACGTGGTTTAATCATTTGTCGTTCTTGAGCTGCTCGAACTGTCTGAATTAGTGATTTTCCTTTGTTGTTACATGTCTCTGTCACTGCATCTATCCATCTTCTTCTTTTCTCTTTTCACTGATACCTAAAAGGTGTCATGGTTTAATCATTTGTCGTTCTTGTGCTGCTCGAACTGTCTGAATTAGTGATTTTCCTTTGTTGTTACATGTCTCTGTCACTGCATCTATCCATCTTCTTCTGGGTCTTACTCTTGGTCTTTTTCCATGCATTCTCGAGAAGAATGCTTTCTTTGTGTTGTTGTACTTGTAGATTTCCCGCTTTCATTTTACATTTTCGTTCGTGATCACAATGGATGGCAATTCTACTTGTATCGCACAAGCTCGTTTATAGTTAATATTCCGATATTTTTTGCGCGTCCAGTAGACGAACAGACTGTAATATCAATTTAGCGGTTTTCTCGCTAGATATAGAGGGTTAGGTACCCCAATCAGTGGCTAAAACTATGTTACTCCCTTAAACTTGGAATTCTGGATTTAATTAAATCGCTGGTCAGCGACTTTTACGGGTGTTTCCCTCCAAAAAAACAATGCAAGAAAAATTCACCTTACACTATTCATTGCCTAACAGGACTTCCTGTCAATGTGGCGGATAGGCGCAAAGAACCATTGAGGGTCAGTCTGAAAAGTGTTCCTTATTGCAGTTTCTTCGTATTCCAATTCCGGCTTGCTGCCGGAGCTACTGAGTTTAGTGCTCTGTGTACACCTTGAGCTGTGTTTTTCATCCGGATCCTGCTTCTATATTCAAATTGCTCACGATGAATAATGCTATCGTATGACGAAGGACAGTTCAGCTGCGTTCACCTTCGGTGCTGATACGCCTTATGTCTTTTGGCGTGCGTTGTAGCTGCTATGAGGGGGACTGCAGCTTCCTTTCTTTATTTGGATACTCGATTCGAATGATTCCACTGGCACAAGCGGTTGAGCAATTATGGATTTTAATTTGTTTGCAGTGATACAGGGGCCTTCGACAGCATAAATATGTTTTGGGTATTGGAACTTTGGAACTTACCTTGGTAGTGAATAGGCGGTCATAACTAATCTCTAGCTAAGGAACACATGTTTTTTTTTTAATGTGTTGCTTCCTGGTTTTCTGACTTGTGAAAGGGGAGTCGTTAAATGTGAAATTATTAAGTTCTGGTAGCGTTTTATGGCTTGTGTATTTTTACGTGGTAAACTACACAAACAACAGGCCAGGGAGATATGTAGGTTTTAAAACCTCTTGGTAGTAACATTGTCATCGTATAGCACATAGCGATAGTGGTAGCACATCGTTCCTTAGCATTTCCTGTATTTAAAAAAAATAAAAATTGTTAATTAAACAATGTTGTTGTCTTTTTATTTCGCTGTGTGTGAGTTTTAGTTTATGTGTTTATATCTTTGGGATATCCATTTTGATAGCTCTCTTCGCCACCACTTCAACAATCACACAACGTTCCCCACCAAAGTCCATTACATCTTTGCGAACTTCTATTCGCTCAGCTATGAGTCGACCATTTTCTTCGTATCTATTTATCACTCACTCTTTACAACCTCGCTCCACACCGTACAAGCCGGTCGCCACCCTAAAACCCATTAATATCCAAAACAATACAATCAATCCATCCACTCAATGAGTGGACCATTTTTATTCAGTTAACTTATATCTTCAATCTCCCTATTACCGTCAACTAATTACACCACCCCCCCCCCCCCCCTTTTACAAATTATTCCACCATTATCTACACTAACACTTTTCACGATTTTCTCCTCTCGTCTGGTAAAAGTTCGAATCATATAGTTGTAGGGAAATCCGGCGGACACAGTCAGTTTTTGATTGCCAGTAGACTTTCTTTAAGAAACTAAGAATGAACTAAGAATGGCAAAATGTTACATCTTCTCAATATTCCTGTATGGTGCAGAAACATGGACATTAGACAAGAAACAGAACAGAAAATTGAAGCCTTTGAAATGTGGATTTATAGAAGAATATGTAGAATTGGATGGCAACAAAAGATAACAAACGATGAAGTTTTAAAACAACTGAAAATAAAAAGAGAAATGCTAAATACAATTAAGACAAGACAAATAAAATTTTTGGGGCATGTTAAAAGACACAACAGCCTACTAAAAGTAATATTGGAAGGAAAAATACAAGATAAAAGAGACATAGACAGACCAAGACTAATATGGACGAGTAACATCAAAAGATGGTCAAGTCAATCTATGACAGCCTGCACCATCATAGCAAGAAACAGTGTAGAATGGCGATTCATGGTAGTAGCCAACCTTCGTTGCGGAGAAGGCACTCGATGATGATGATGATGAGTAGACTTTCTTTATTACTCTCGATGACGCTTGTTTATATGTAGGAACATGTTTTACGTTATTAAATATACTTTTCTATCATTTCCATTCTTCTATTTATCTCTGCATCGTAGTATCCGTCGATGCTTATTAAACATCACAAGTAACTATACTCTTGAAATCTCACAATTTTATTCACTGTTGTAATAACAAATGTTGCGCTGTTGTAATAATAAATGTTACGCTGTTGTAATAATAAATGTTACGCTGTTGTAATAATAAATGTTACGCTGTTGTAATAATAAATGTTACGCTGTTGTAATAATAAATGTTACGCTGTTGTAATAATAAATGTTACGCTGTTGTAATAATAAATGTTATGCTGTTGTAATAATAAATGTTACGCTGTTGTAGTAATAAATGTTACGCTGTTGTAATAATAAATGTTACGCTGTTGTAATAATAAATGTTACGCTGTTGTAATAATAAATGTTACGCTGTTGTAATAATAAATGTTACGCTGTTGTAATAATAAATGTTACGCTGTTGTAATAATAAATGTTACACTGTTGTAATAATAAATGTTACACTGTTGTAATAATAAATGTTACGCTGTTGTAATAATAAATGTTACGCTGTTGTAATAATAAATGCTACGCTGTTGTAATAATAAATGTTACGCTGTTGTAATAATAAATGTTACGCTGTTGTAATAATAAATGTTACGCTGTTGTAATAATAAATGTTACGCTGTTGTAATAATAAATGTTACGCTGTTGTAATAATAAATGTTACGCTGTTGTAATAATAAATGCTACACTGTTGTAATAATAAATGTTACGCTGTTGTAATAATAAATGTTACGCTGTTGTAATAATAAATGCTACACTGTTGTAATAATAAATGTTACGCTGTTGTAATAATTGTTAATAATAAATGTTACGCTGTTGTAATAATAAATGTTACGCTGTTGTAATAATAATCGTTACGCTGTTGTAATAATAAATGTTACGCTGTTGTAATAATAAATGTTACGCTGTTGTAATAATAAATGCTACGCTGTTGTAATAATAAATGTTACGCTGTTGTAATAATAAATGTTACGCTGTTGTAATAATAAATGTTACGCTCTTGTAATAATAAATGTTACGCTGTTGTAATAATAAATGTTACGCTGTTGTAATAATAAATGCTACACTGTTGTAATAATAAATGTTACGCTGTTGTAATAATAAATGTTACGCTGTTGTAATAATAAATGTTACGCTGTTGTAATAATAAATGTTACACTGTTGTAATAATAAATGTTACTTTATTGTAGTGATAAATGTTACGCTGTTGTAGTAATAAATGTTACGCTGTTGTAGTAATAAATGTTACGCTGTTGTAATAATAAATGTTACGCTGTTGTAATAATAAAATTTATGCTGTTTGCCACAGGTTACAACTTGTTACTCAGCTCCAAACATTCCAGGAAGACCATGTTTATGCAACTTAACAGAGACTAATCAGCAGTCTCTGTACTGTTTACGTCCCCTTGATTCCAGGTATGTCAACATTCCTTGATGATACTATACATCGCTTCAATCTTTAAGGAAAGACCATGAAGGCATCGCCGTACAATAGATTTTTACGCAGGAAATAAACGCTTCCTAAATGTTTAGAGGCAAGACGCCGGCCTCGAGACAGAGAGATTGTTAGTTCAAATCCCGGATGCACTAGTTGGGATTTTTATTTATGATTTCTCTCTGCAGCAACCACCACCTGGTCTCAGCAGCTAGGCCCGGCTTGAAGCGTCAATTACTCATGGGCGGAAAAAAACATGAGTACCTCCGAAGACGGAGTTATTTGCCTATGCGGCGAGGGACCCCTGTGCACACGGCTGCCAGGGACAAAAACAGATTAACACAAATAATTTAGTTCAAAGTCTCTAGGGACTTCGTTAGAGATCAAAGCTGGAGAACGCAAAAAAAATAATTTTTAGATAAAATATTGTTAACATTATTTCTTAACAGAAACGCTCATATATTAGAGCTCGACCGTCGATCAATTTTAGTGCAGCGTACAATATTTATTCCTTTTTTCTGTTTAATCTTTATACGCCATCTTCAAACTACATATCTCTATAATGACGCGGCTTAACAATATTATCACGTTGGAATCCTAAACTATAAAGGTGACATTTTAGAAGTAACCCGTGAAGTGAAGCTTTGGTTTGTAAATGTGTACATAACGTCGTGTGAGATTTTTTCTTCAAATTTAACAGATAGTCCTTCGATTAAAATCAGCTTTTCAATAAAATCATTAGAATGATATGGTCTCAAGGTAGAAATGTAATAATGAACATTGATATTTGTTTTATCATATTGAAAATTGATTGCAAAAAACGTCGCAGAGCCCACCCTCCCTCCACACAAAAAAATAATGGTATGTATTGAACGTAAACAGTATTAATTTTGTATTATAGTCCGTTTCATAACTGGTGCCCAACTTTTAAAATCGATATTTTTTAAACCCCTTTTTGTAATTTTTTCAAAATTTGCATGTAAAGTTATAATGATTAGAACCCAACAGGGAATTAATTTCATTAAAAAAAAACTGGTTATTATTATTGCTTATTTGATTTATATAAATTTATAACGACTTATTGATGTAGTCAAAACTTAGTGTTTACAGTATTTTAATTTAAAAATAGCGATTAAAAATCCATACACGGTACAATTGACATTTTTGCACGCTTTCAACGTGAGTTGTCTGACACAATTAGACACTTGTAGAAAACACGAGGCGCATTGTGTGTTCCATTTCCGTTCATTCATAGGTGAAGACGTGGAACAATAACATTTATGATGAGTCTTAAAATGAAATTCTGCAGTTTACAAAACATCGCAATAAAAATGTATGACTATTTTTGCAAAGAGGCTAAACGAGGAAGATTATTTCATTCTTTAGAAAACCCTGAGAATAGGACAAGACACATTTTGGATTTATCTAAACGGTCATTTAATCGCTGGATTCAAGCACGTGACCGTCAATGTTCAAAATATACAAAATCACAAGGAAGAGCAAAAATGTTGGATAATTTCGACAGTGAACTTATTAAAAGTGAAATTCACAAAATGTTGGGTATGAATGAAACTGTTACAATAAGAAAATTAAAAGTATCGCTAAAAAAGAACAACAGTATTGAAATATCAAAGTCTACATTATGGAGGAATGTGAGAGCTGCAGGTTTTACATTCAGAAAGTATTCCAATGGACGAAACATCATCTGTGAGAAGCCACATATAGTAGTCATGAGAAGCAAGTACTTACGTGAAGTAAAAGAGGTGCGCAAGCAAGGTTATGATATTGTATACTTGGATGAAACATGGATCAATGCTCACCACACTAACCAAAGGGAATGGCAGTCATCAGATGGAAAGATTAAGAGATTAATACCTAGCAGCAAAGGACAGCGCTTGATAATTGCTCATGCAGGTAGTCGACAACATGGACTAATACAGAATGCAGAGCTCATTTTTCTTTCAAAATCCATAGACAATCGGGATTATCACTCTGAGATGAATGGTCACATATTTAGACATTGGATTGAAAATTCTGTTCTCCCATCACTAGATCGACCATCTTGCCTAATAATGGACAATGCAGCGTACCACAACATTGTTGCACTTGAAGATAAAGTCCCGACGTCATCCAGTACAAAAGATGCTATTAAGATATGGCTCACAAAGGAGCACATACAATTTAATAACATGTACTTAAAACCTGAATTACTATCTCTAGTAAAGCAAAAACAGAGGACAAAGATTTTTCAAATAGATAAGATTATCCAAGAGCAAGGTCATATAAGTTTGAGGCTGCCACCTTACCATGCTCATTTAAATCCAATAGAACTAATCTGGGCAAAATTAAAAGGACAAGTGGCAGATGAAAATACAACATTCAAAATATGCGATGTAAAGACTCTTGCTAATCTCGCTTTATTAAATATAGACAAAGATTATTGGGCTAAATGTGAAGACCACGTCTTAAAACAGGAAGAGGAATATTGGAACAATGATGGTTTGTGGAATGTTCAACCCCAAACAGTTATTAATCTTTTAGACTCGTCTGATTCAGAATGAAAGTATATAGCCCCCACAATGTTGGCCCCTATATTACCTTAAATTAGTTCAACAAACGGTCCTTTTCAAGACCACACAACTATGAAAATTGGACATACAGGTATACCTTGATATTATCGTCCGTCCTCGAACTGAACAGACAATAATTCTCCTAGTGTTTTGTCTTATACAGTTATTTCCCCATTACGGCCACGCCTTTACCTAGTGAAAATTAATCATAGACCAGCAACTACGGTAATTTCTATTCTTTAGGGCTTCACAATTTACAATTTTGACAAACATCAAAGAAATTCGCCGCTTTAAGAAAACTGCAGCTGCAAGATATTTGTTAAATATACAATTAAAGGGTCTTTTGCATTCTAATAACATTTGGAAAATTTCAAAAGTTTTTAACAAATGGTTAGAGAGTAATAGCGTTTTGAAGTTGGGCACATGATTTGAAACGAGCTATAATATTTCTTGTCTTGTATCTGATGAAGGCTTTCGTCGAAACGCCGAAGTTTGTCTCGTGTGTCAACTGGTTTAGCTGCTTAATACCATTTTATGTTTATTTTCCATAAAATATATGGAAAAGAAAGATTAAGGATTTTGAAACTGAGTTAACGTATTCCACTGAGTGTTGCCTTACTCTGAACAAAGATGACATCACCAAGTTTGTACTTCACTCCTTTAGAGAAGTGGAAGAGTATGGGTAGGACAAGGATGTATACATCGGGAGACTGGGGCTTCTAAAAATGGAAAAGGGGTTTGGTCGATCCGAAGTGCTTATTTGGGGGCTTATTCACTCAATAACATACAGGAACTGTCAGTCTGCATACGCTTCGATAAATGCTAGGGCGGGCGGTGGAACTGGTATGGGGATGCCCCCGACTGCAATGAAACTGATTCCATCAAAGATCGCCAGCATCATAAACCCCATGTACAAACAAACAACGTTTAAGTTTATGCATGGTAGTAAAAAGTAAAGTACCCCCGTCACGCCAAGTGGCGTATAGGGAATATGGTGTTCTATCTATCTATCTATTGACCTTTCGAGCCGTAACCGGCCCATAGGGCGTAGACCAAGATACACCTTCTCCTATATGAATTTTTGTTCTAGCAGTTTTCTTTTAAAGATATTTTATCAAATCTCGCCATCTGTCTCTGTTCTGTGCAAGCAGTTCTATCTCATTGAGGGAGCCGATTCCTGCTGCTCTTGCCTCTCTCATCAATGTTCTTCTCAGTGTCTCCCTGGGTCTTCCTCTTTTTCTTTTACCTGTTGTTTCCCATATGAGGGCTTGCTTTGCTATTCGATTATTATCTCTTCTCATCACATGTCCAACGTATGACCATCGTCTTTTCTTTATTACTGAAGATATTAGTGGTTGATTGGCGATTTCTCTAATTTCCTCGTTTGTTTTGAATTCGTTCCATTCTATACCAAGTATTTTCCTTAGACATTTATTTTCGAATGCGTTCAACTTTGTTTCTATATCTCTTGTTGTTTTCCAGCTTTCACACGCATACGTAAGGGTTGATATTACATTTGATTTGAATAGCCTAAGTTTTGTGTTTGTGCTAATGAGTTTTGATTTCCACAACTTTTCAAGGCTTCTGAAAGACATTGCTGCTTTAGCCAGTCTGATTCTAATTTCTTTGCTCGTATCCCCTTCTCGATCAATGTGACTTCCAAGATAGATGAAGTGATCGATCTCTTCTACTGGTTTGTTTTCCATGTATATTTTGTCACTTGTTGGAATTAAACTTTTCATGACTTTAGTCTTTTCATGATTGACCTCAAGCCCAATTTTGCTGGCTATTGATGATAGTTCATTTGTGTTTTCCTGCATCGTTTTTATCTGATTGCTGATGAGAACTATGTCATCAGCAAAGTCCAGGTCCTCCAAATGGTCTCCTTGTATCCATTCGATGCCTTTATTACCAGTGCAGCATTTCTTCATTATGAAGTCCATAACAATTCCAAATAACAAGGGCGATAAAATACATCCTTGTTTAACCCCAGTTTCTATTGGGAAACATTCGCTCAGTCCTTCCTCTGTTCGAACTGCACATGTGTAACCATCATACATGTCTTTGATAATATTTATGATTTTTGATGGTAAGCCATATTGCTTCAGAATTTTCCACAAAGAATCTCTATGAATACTATCAAATGCTTTTTTGAAGTCGATGAAGTTAAGTACAAAAGGTTTTTGCTTTTCAATGTGTTCCTCCAATATAAGTCGTAGAGTGAAAATGTGGTCAAGACAGCTTCTCCCTTTTCTAAACCCAGCCTGTTCTTCACGCATTACTGTATCTATTGAATCCTTTATTCTAAGGGCCGAAAAAACTATCACTACTATCTACTGCTAATTACGTTTCATTAACAACATCGTTTTTACGATAGCGGCTTGTTAAACCTCTGATCAACGGTTCTATACCAAGCCGGAGAAAAATGTTAGTGTTAGTGACCATAAATTTTACAGACCTTCGGCACATGATTTTTAGGATAATGTGGTCGGTATTACGCCCGTGCTGCTTTACTTTCCCAGAAAAAAATCCGGTACCCAATAAAGACTGGGTGAACCCGGAAGCCGTCGGTTGGGATAGAACCCTACCCCTTTGTCCTTTGTAGTCCAGTTCACTAACCACTGAGATATCGCGGCTCCTTATTCATGGTAGGACACTGGTTTAATGTTTTCAAATAGAGACAGGGGTGTCTCAAGAAATGTTGTTCTGATTTCTTGAAGCATATTGCACGAACTTTGGAGACCATTACTCAAAGGAAAAGACATTACATTTAATTACTACGATGGAATGAAGGGAAAGATTTAAATTTTGCCATTTACGTTGCATTTCGCGCGCATAGCGAGATGGGAAATCATGGAAACCCACAGTAAAATTGGCCTAGATTTGAAGGAAATAGAGAAAGTAACCAAGAATGGAAAGATAATCAATAACCTAAGATGTGCTGATGATACTGTATTACTAGCAGAAACTCCTAAACATCTACAACAATTACTTAATGAAATAAACATGGCAGAACAAAAAATAGTGATTAGATATGAATATTAAAAAGACTAAAACTATGATCATAAACAAAGATAATACTCAAAACCTACAAGTGGATATCAACATTGAGGGAATAGACCTGGAGATTGTACAGCGCTACAGCTACATTGGGGATAATATAACCAGTGATGGAAAATGTAAAACGGAAACAAACTAAAGAATAATGATGGCAAAAAGTAATTTAAATGTCATGAAAAATATACAAATATCAAAACAAATAACACAAGGGCTAAAAACATATAATAGCAAAATATTATCTTTTATATCTTTTCAACATTCCTGTTAGGTGCAGACACAGCAACATTAGACAAGAAACAAAAAAGAAAATAGAAGCCTTTGAAATGTGGATTTATAGAAGAATAGAAAGAATTGGATGGGGAAAAAAACAGAAAACAAACGATGAAGTCTTAAACCAAATAAAAATGAAAAGGGATCTACTAAACACCATTCAACCAAGACAACTGAAATTTTTGGGGCATGTTAAAAGGCACAGCCTACAAACATTAATCGTGGAAGGGAAAATACAAGGTGAAAGAGGCAGAGACAGACCAAGACCAATATGGGCGAGTAACATCAAAAGATGGATACGTCAGCCAATGACAACTTGCACTATCAAAGCAAGTGACAGAGCGGAAAGGCGCTCCATGGTAGCCAATCTTCGATGCGGAGATGGCACTCGATGATGATGATGAACCATGAAAAGGGATAGATGAAGAGTCCAATAGAGGTCCGAAGGGCTTTTACTGATCAATAACATTACCGTCGTTTGGAACTGAAGTGATTGGCTCTGACCTATCTTGAGCCCATCGATTTGGAGATGTAAATCTGGACTCTCTCTCTCTCTCTCTCTCTCTCTCTCTCTCTCTCTATCCAGTCGTCTTTCATTCCCGGATTAAAGAGCAAATACTTCTTTTATAACCAAGTCGGACTGACGACATGTCTTGAACTCCAATGTTCGATATGATAAGTGCTCCCCAATGTTCTTCATGTAAAGCAATTTATCTGTAAGACTTATCCATCTGTACAACTTATCCACCTGTACGACTTATCCACCTGTATGACTTATCCACCTGTACGACTTATCCACATGTACGACTTATCCACATGTACGACTTATCCACCTGTACGACTTATCCACCTGTACGACTTATCCACCTATACAACTTATCCACCTGTACGACCTATCCACCTGTATGACTTATCCACCTGTACGACTTATCAACATGTACGACTTATCCACATGTACGACTTATCCATCTGTACGACTTATCCACCTGTACGACTTATCCACATGTACGACTTCTCCACATGTACGACTTATCCACCTGTACGACTTATCCATCTGTACGACTTATCCATCTGTACGATTTAATTAAACCTTAATTCAGTGGTTCCCAAATTGTGCGTTGCGGCTTTCACGGACTTCGACAAACTTTGAAATTGGCGCCCGGCCGAGGACATTGCAGTGTGCCTACCCAGTGGTTAGAAACCACACAATCGCAACATCTACAGAGACTAAATACTTTGTTAATACATTGACGATTTTCTACAGAAAAGTTGTAACTTTGTAGTCGTTTATCAACTTATATATCCCATAAGGGGAGTCGCGATAGCTCAGTGGTTAGTGAACAGAACTACAAAGGACAAGAGGTAGGGTTCGATCCCAACAGACAGCTTTCGGTTCACCCAGCCTTTAATCGGTACCGGATTTTTTTCTGAGAAAGTAATGCGTCACGGGCGTAATACCGACCACATTACACCAAAAATCATGTGCCGAAGTTCTGTAAAATGTATCGCCACTAACACCATATTTCCTATACGCCACTTGGCATGACGGGGGTACTTTACTTTTTTATATCCCATAGGGGAATAAGAGTTGGCTCGACCTATACAGTTATAACTGCCACTAGGAGTCGCCAGTATATGATAAGCAGGGAAAGGTAGTCGCCGGTATATGATAAGTGGGGACAAGAAGAGCCGGTATATGATTAGCAGGGACAAGAAGAGCCGGTATATTATTAGCAGGGACAAGAAGTGCCGGTATATGATTAGCAGGGACAAGAAGTGCCGGTATATGATTAGCAGGGACAAGAAGTGCCGGTATATGATTAGCAGGGACAAGAAGAGCCGGTATATAATAAATAGGTAAAGGTAGTCGCCAGTATATGATAAGTAGGGAAAGGTAGTCGCCAGTATATCATAAGTAGAGAAAGGTAGTCGCCAGTATATGATAAGTAGGGAAAGGTAGTCGCCAGTATATGATAAGTAGAGAAAGGTAGTCTCCAGTATATGATAAGTACAGAAAGGTAGTCTCCAGTATATGATAAGTAGGGAAAGGTAGTCGCCAGTATATCATAAGTAGAGACAAGTAGTCGCCAGTACATCATAAATAGAGAAAGGTAGTCGCCAGTCTATCATAAGTAGAGAAAGGTAGTAGCCTGTATATCATAAGTAGAGACAGGTAGTCGCCAGTACATCATAAGTAGAGAAAGGTAGTCGCCAGTCTATCATAAGTAGATAAAGGTAGTAGCCTGTATATCATAAGTAGAGAAAGGTAGTCGCCAGTATATCATAAGTAGAGACAGGTAGTCGCCAGTACATCATAAGTAAAGAAAGGTAGTCGCCAGTATATCATAAGTAGAGAAAGGTAGTCTCCAGTACATCATAAGTAGAGAAAGGTAGTCGCCAGTACATCATAAGTAGAGAAAGGTAGTCGCCAGTATTTCATAAGTAGAGAAAGGTAGTCGCCAGTATATCATAAGCAGAGAAAGGTAGTCGCCAGTACATCATAAGTAAAGTAAGGTAGTCTCCAGTACATCATAAGTAGAGAAAGGTAGTCGCCAGTATATCATAAGTAGAGAAAGGTAGTCGCCAGTACATCATAAGTAGAGACAGGTAGTCGCCAGTACATCATAAGTAGAGAAAGGTAGTCGCCATTATATCATAATTAGAGAAAGGTAGTCTCCAGTATATCATAAGTAGAGAAAGGTAGTCGCGAGTATATCATAAGTAGAGACAGGTAGTCGCCAGTATATCACAAGTAGAGACAGGTAGTCGCCAGTATATCATAAGTAGAGAAAGGTAGTCGCCTATATATGATAAGTAGAGAAAGGTAGTCGCTAGTATATATATATATACTTCTATCATAAGTAGAGACAGGTAGTCTCCAGTACATCATAAGTAGAGAAAGGTAGTCGCCAGTACATCATAAGTAGAGAAAGGCAGTCGCCAGTACATCATAAGTAGAGAAAGGTAGTCGCCAGTATATCATAAGTAGAGACAGGCAGTCGCCAGTACATCATAAGTAGAGAAAGGTAGTCGCCAGTCTATCATAATTAGAGAAAGGTAGTAGCCTGTATATCATAAATAGAGAAAGGAAGCTGTGGGTGTGACAAGTTTGGTAATCACTGCCTTACCTATTTTTTTCTTTTAAACGTGGCTGATTTCGATGTGAAAACAAATCTTTCATGTGATCCATTCCAGGTTGGGTTGTGGCGACTGGATACAGACTCATGCTATAGCGACACCTCCTCCGCAGAAGGTGACCCCTGCCGAGATGCAGCTAATTAAAGACATACCTAAGTATCTGTTTTTATGTTTTTTTTCCCTCCATATTTTTTTCACCCATTTATTCATCTAGTAAATGTGATTAATCATGTGCAAATAAAATGTTTCGTTTGAAGCAAATTCAGTAAATAATGGCTATACCACAAGAATGGAGCCGCGATAGCTCAGTAGTTAGTGAACTGGACTACAAAGGACATGAGGTAGGGTTCGATCCCAACCAACGGCCTCCGGGTTCACCCAGCCTTAAATGAATACCGGACTTTTTTCTTGGAAAGTAAAGCGGCACGGACGTAAATCCGACCACATTACCCCAAAAATCATGCGCTGAAGGTCTGTAAAAATTATGGTCACTATCACCATATTCCCTTTACGCCACTTGGCGTGACGGAACTTTACTTTACTTTACTTTACTTTACTTTACTTTACTTTACTTTACCTTACCTCACTTTACCTTACTTTACTTTACTTTACTTTACTTTACTTTACTTTACTTTACTTTACTTTACTTTACTTTACCTTACCTCACTTTACCTTACTTTACTTTACTTTACCTTACCTTACTTTACCTTACTTTACTTTACTTTACTTTACCTTACCTTACTTTACTTTACTTTACTTTACTTTACTTTACTTTACATTACCTTACTTTACTTTACTTTACTTTACTTTACTTTACTTTACTTTACTTTACTTTACTTTACCTTACCTTACTTTACTTTACCTTACTTTACCTTACTTTACTTTACTTTACTTTACTTTACTTTACTTTACTTTACTTTACTTTACCTTACCTTACTTTACTTTACTTTACTTTACTTTACTTTACCTTACCTTACTTTACTTTACTTTACCTTACTTTACTTTACCTTACCTTACTTTACCTTACTTTACTTTACTTTACTTTACCTTACCTTACTTTACTTTACCTTACCTTACCTTACTTTACTTTACTTTACTTTACTTTACTTTACTTTACTTTACCTTACCTTACTTTACTTTACTTTACTTTACCTTACTTTACCTTACTTTACTTTACCTTACCTTACTTTACTTTACTTTACCTTACTTTACTTTACTTTACTTTACTTTACTTTACTTTACCTTACCTTACCTTACTTTACTTTACCTTACTTTACTTTACTTTACTTTACCTTACCTTACTTTACTTTACTTTACTTTACTTTACTTTACTTTACTTTACTTTACTTTACTTTACTTACCTTACTTTACTTTACTTTACTTTACTTTACTTTACTTTACTTTACTTTACTTTACTTTACTTTACTTTACTTTACTTTACTTTACTTTACTTTACCTTACCTTACTTTACTTTACTTTACTTTACTTTACTTTTGCCACAAGAAGCGCTAATTTAATTGTCAAGTTAACTATTTGTTCATTTGTTTAAATTGTTAACTTAATATGTAGCTCTGATAGCATGAAACAAAGTAATCAGTTCTATTAAATTTGTATTGTTTAAATGATCACAATATTATCATTTTGTGAATAGGAAATAATATCAGAACTATATCACGAAATACAGCAACAGGAAACGTAGGATTTATTAAACACTTATCACTTCATGTCTGTGTTGTGCTTAGCTCAAGCTGCTACCGTCAGGTCAAATATAACAATCTACACAAAGTGCATAACCAGGAAGCACAACAGTGTAAAGTAAAAGCCCAAGAGAAAACAGATAACAAGAATTTATCCAGGAGAATCATGTTCATCATAACGGAGAATTTGTTTAAGAGAAGGAAAACTTTATACAAAATGAGGGAGAACAAATATTAGTTTGGTCTGCAGCAATCTCTAGGTGTTTATTAAATTTGTTTCTGATCAGAACTTTGTTGTCAAATGCTGCCATTGTGCTGACTTTGGTGAATCTTGTAGTGTATATAAGCATATTCTTCTTTATTTTCTCTCTTCACTGATACCTAAAAGGTGTCGTGGTTTATATCATTTGTCGTTCTTGAGCTGCATGAACTGTCTGAATAAGTGATTTTCCTTTGTTGTTACATGTCTCTGTCACTGCATCTATCCATCTGTATATAAGCATATACAAAAGTAAGTAAAGTACCCCCGTCACGCCAAGTGGCGTATAGGGAAATATGGTGTTAGTGACCCTATATTTTACAGACCTTCAGCACATGATTTTTGGGGTAATGTGGTCGGTATTACGCCCGTGCAGCTTTACTTTCCCAGAAAAAAATCCGGTACCCATTAAAGGCTGGGCGAACCCAAAAGCCGTCGGTTGGGATCGAACCCTACCCCTTGTCCTTTGTAGTCCAGTTCACTAACCACTGAGCTATCGCGGCTCCCATATAAGCATACGGTAAAGGTAAATGTATAGTACCAGAATTGAATCGGCGTTTTAGCACGCGAGTTTGCACCCATATATGCTCGGCCGTTTATCCAGAAGTGATCCAGACTTCTGGATAGTGTCGCTTCAAGCATCGAAACTCACGATGCGAGGCGACATTCCTCACCTTCCAAGAGTACTACCCTAGTACCCATTTTTGCCAGCGGCTGCGGCGACCGCTGGGGTATGTTTTTTTTTTTTTTCCAACCACGAGTACAACTCACAATGCTTCCAGCGAACGATGATTGTGTCTTCATAATATTGGAAATTAACTCTCTCTTTACTGTGGCCTCTTTTAGAACGTTTTAATTACCCTTCTTTTCTTAGCCGTCCATGGTATTCTCAACATTCTTCTATTAAACCACATTTCAGCCTCCAGTGATTTCCTTGTCTGTTTACGCATTGTCCATGATTCACATCCATATGTTAAGACTGGCTCTACATAACATTTAAGAACTCTTTTTCTTGTTTTTATTGTCTAAAATGGATTGCACAGCATTTCTTCATTTTTTTAAAGCTGCTTTTGTCTGAGCCATGCTGTATCTCACCTCTATTGTACATCTATCATCTGAGGTTAACTTTGTTCCCAGATATTTAAAGTCATGTACCTGTTTTACTATTGTCCCACTTGTCTTTATTGTGCATTGCAGTGATGTCGTTTTCTTTGTTACTACCATTAATTCTGTCTTTTTTCTATTAAGGCTGAGTCCTTTTTTTTTGCTTTCCTTCACTACAATGTCTAAAATTTCTTGTAACTCATTTTCGCTCTTAGAGATTAAGATTCCAGGCAATCACCATGTGGATCTTAAAATAATCTCACTATACATTTTAAATCAATCTGGTGACAGCACACAACCTTGCCTAACACCCTGTTTTATTTGTAGAAACATTGCTAATTGATTTCCAATTCTTATGGCCGCTGTTTGTTGCCAGAAGTTGTTCAATGAGATGTATTCATGTTTTTTTTATCCCTAGAATTTATTCGGAGGCACTAGCATCACTCTCTCATATCAATCAGAGCGGTCTTGATTGTCTGAACTTGCCCTTAGATCGCGTTCGTAACCATGTGTTGTAATGTCTTTCTAGTAGCCATTAAATTATCCACGCAACTCTAAACACTTTTCTACTTTCTCTTTGCTCATGCAAACACCCGCTAGAATTAATTCATCTCATCCCCGTCAATATTGACCCGTCAATATTGACATGCGTGCAAGTTAACGACGTGCTTACATAGTTTTATTGATTTATACTTATTTATCGTGCTATTAATCACAGCGATTAATTGACCTTTTGTTAAAATAATCGTAGGAAATAATACATGCAACAATATCTTCATTCATCACCATCATCATCATGTGCCATAGATGTTGGCGTAATCGACCATGTCTTTCCACAATCTTTTATCTACAGTGCATCGTACCAGTTCTGTTGTTGACTGTTTTCCATGCCATGACACCAAGCTATCAAGTATCTTCTCTCTTTGTTGTCCGTGACCTCTCTTTCTTTTAATTTTTCCTGTTGATGTATTCCAGTTTTCCTCTTACATTACAATGCAAGATTTGTTAGGAAGAAATGAACTAGTAAATAAACACACGTGCAGGGACCAAGAGAAAGTAACACGGAAAGTAACAACAAAGGAAAAAAAAACTAATTTGAAAAAGCTGGGTAAATAAATCTCATGCTATAGCTGGTATTATGCCCAGATCACAGCTAATTTTGTGGCGCTTTCGCATCGAAGGATACCTATCATGGAGAGCTATTTTACTCTGCCTCTTGGTCTCGATGACGCACACTGTCATAGGCTCTCCTCCTGTCTTGATTTTGTCAGTACAGGTAAAAATCTTTCTGGCAGTCTCAAGCATTATCGCCTACCCTGTTGCAATGTTTCCTTTGATGCCGTTCCATCTTACTTTGTGTCTGCTCTCTATATCTGCTTCCATCTCTTCCTGTTAGATGCTTTGATTTGCTGCATGGAACTTAAGACATCACGTCCACGTGGACAAATCACTTTATTTACTGCCTTTCACAGTTTTTAGTTGTAAATTGTTTTTTTTTTTTAATGTTATGATCTAAATTCTAATTTCGCTTATTCTGACCATCTCAGCAGTTGTATTATTTTTAAAAAAAAATATTTCTGGGGTGTCTAACTTACCCGTCTAACTGGCTGTCACCAAACAAATACCTTTTCGTAATAATATATGTTTTAGTACATACTATATTACAATTTGAATTACGTCTATAAATCCATATACGTGGTTCAAAAATTATTGGGCAATAATTCTAAAATTTGTTAGAATAGAATGTGGATGTGTTATAATTCGATTCTATCTAGTTTCACTTCAGACAGGAATTCCCCATTGCCCCTACACCACTTGTCACAGGATTTCCCAAAACGCATCGGTAAGTTCTGCTGATAAGGTTGCTCCATCAACGTCTTACTCGAGTGCATAGGCGACGATTCCAAACGTCCTTAACCGCCTTTTACTCCATGCATGACAGGTAGCAGTGACTTTTATTCTTTTCTCCACTCACCGTGGCTGGCAGCCACACGGACGGATATACTGTAAAGTATTAATTTCTTTTTTGGGTAAGAGGGGATGGGTGTCTCAATGTTTACTTTGCCTTGACACATTGAATGTCAATGTATTTGTCTATTTTACTTTCTTCCGACGTTTTGTTTCTACATTGTTGTTAATGCCACTGTACCACTGCATTATTATTTCAGTTCTGTTTTTATTGTTATAATGTCGTGACTTCTAATGTTGTGTGCTAATGTTTATATAGTTTGCCCAATAATTTTTTTATCCACGTATATGGATTTATACACGTAATTCAGATTGTAATATAATATGTACTAAAACAGATATTATTACGAAAAGGTATTTGATAGTTTAGACAGAGGAATGCTTTTGAAGTTGCTGAGTCATTACAGAATCATTACAGAATCCCCATAAAGTTTATTAACCTGATAAGAACAATGTATGAAGGAATGAAATGTAGTGTGGTGCATGAAGGGCAGCTTACAGGAGCATTGGAAATAAAAACAGGGGTAAGGCAGGGATGCCTTCTATCTCCATTTCTATTTCTACTGACCATTGATTGGATTTTGAAAATAAATAAGAACAACAAAAATGGCATCCAATGGTCACCGACCAAGCAACTGAATGACTTAGACTTTGCTGATGACATAGCTCTCCTATCACATAATCATCAACAGATGCTAGATACAAAGAGCATACTTGATAAGAGATCACAACAGCTTGGACTGAAAATAAATAGAGATAGGACCAAAATTATGAGAATTAATGCACTTGACAATAACCAAATAACAATATGGGAAATACCACTACTATACGTAAAATCTTACATATATCTTGGCAGTAATATAGATAAAGTATAATAATAAGATAGGGAGGATCAGAGAACGATACCAAAATAAGGATATCAAAAGCAAGAGTAGCCTTCGTTAGACTGGGAAATATTTGGAAATCCAAAAAAAATTAGGTTAAATACAAACATGAAAATTGTCAGCCCCAATGTTAAACATTCCTATTATATGGCCGTGAAACATGGAGAAGAACACAAATTAGGTTAAATACAAACATGAAAATTGTCAGCCCCAATGTTAAACATTCCTATTATATGGCCGTGAAACATGGAGAAGAACACAAATTAGGTTAAATACAAACATGAAAATTGTCAGCCCCAATGTTAAACATTCCTATTATATGGCCGTGAAACATGGAGAAGAACACAAATTAGGTTAAATACAAACATGAAAATTGTCAGCCCCAATGTTAAACATTCCTATTATATGGCTGTGAAACATGGAGAAGAACACAAATTACAGTCATGAAGATACAGACCTTCATTAATGGATGCTTGCGAAAAATATAAGGATGGAACTGGCAGGACAAAATCACTAACGTAGAATTATTGGAAAGTATCAGTCAAATACCAGTGGACAAAATAAAAATATAAGGATGGAACTGGCATGTCAAAATCACTAACGTAGAATTATTGGAAAGTATCAGTCAAATACCAGTGGACAAAATAAAAAAAGATACAACGAAGACGATGGCTGGATAGGGCACACGCTGTAGGACCCAATTGAGAGACAACTTGACTCTTTTTATGAATAAAAAAACAGAAAAGGAGATGACGACCAAAATATTGTTGGAAAAGACAGGTGTAAGCAGAGATGAATATGATGGTGAAGACATGGAATGATCTTAAAAGAATGGCAAGAAACAGAATGGATTGGAAAGTGCTTATTGAAGACCTATGCTCTACAGGGAGCTGAACGGCAGCAGAAGAACACGAACTGATATTATGAAAGGTACATGATGGTGTTTGGACGAATTTCTTGCTTTCTTTAATATAAATGTTACAGGGTCATAGGTGTATTAATAACTCTCAGAAAAAAATCGATAAATATCAACAGAAAAAAAAAAACACAAGCACACATACAGACACACACATTAATTGCATAATTCCAACGGAACCTGTCCATACAATGTCGAGCTGCCTATTGTTTTATATTTAATTTTAGCCACAGTGCTTGCCCCAAAACACATGTTTTGTTGTTATCTTTCTAGGGAGATATCCAAACACCTCATAGCTCATGAATACACAGTTACCGTGAGCGAAGCAGGTGGGTATTCCCATTGATTAAGTCTTAATTTTATTTTCTTCATTACTTAATGTTTTGCAAACCATCTTTTATTTCTATTTTAGCAATATCACTTAGTCTCTTTATGCCAGAATAGACTTGTTAGCATTGTCCATATTAAAAAAAAGCGTTTTCATTAGGATCAAATGATTTAGCATGGATTGCTGCAATTATGCTCATTACATTTGTATTCGGTTCATTGCATTTTAAAAGCACGCCAAAAAATGTCACTGCAAATATTTTGACATACTATATTACAATTCCATTTTTGGCGGACTGGTTGGTCTCGAGGCAAGGTGTGGTTTAGTGGAGGTTTAGTTGAGGTGTAGTGGAGGTTTAGTGGAGGCTTAGTGGAGGTTTAGTGGAGGTTTAGTGGAGGTTTAGTGGAGGCTTAGTGGAGGCTTAGTGGAGGTTTAGTGGAGGTTTAGTGGAGGTTTAGTGGAGGCTTAGTGGAGGTTTAGTGGAGGTTTAGTGGAGGCTTAGTGGAGGTTTAGTGGAGGTTTAGTGGAGGTTTAGTGGAGGCTTAGTGGAGGTTTAGTGGAGGCTTAGTGGAGGTTTAGTGGAGGTTTAGTGGAGGTTTAGTGGAGGCTTAATGGAGGTTAAGTGGAGGCTTAGTGGAGGCTTAGTGGAGGTTTAGTGGAGGTTTAGTGGAGGTTTAGTGGAGGCTTAGTTGAGGCTTAGTTGAGGTTTAGTGGAGGTTTAGTGGAGGTTTAGTGGAGGCTTAGTGGAGGTTTAGTGGAGGCTTAGTGGAGGCTTAGTGGAGGTTTAGTGGAGGCTTAGTGGAGGCTTAGTGGAGGCTTAGTGGAGGTTTAGTGGAGGCTTAGTGGAGGTTTAGTGGAGGTTTGGTGGAGGCTTAGTGGAGGTTTAGTGGAGGTTTAGTGGAGGTTTAGTGGAGGCTTAGTGGAGGTTTAGTGGAGGTTTAGTAGAGGCTTAGTGGAGGTTTAGTGGAGGTTTAGTGGAGGCTTAGTGGAGGTTTAGTGGAGGCTTAGTGGAGGTTTAGTGGAGGCTTAGTGCTTAGTGGAGGTTTAGTGGAGGTTTAGTGGAGGCTTAGTGGAGGTTTAGTGGAGGTTTAGTGGAGGCTTAGTGGAGGTTTAGTGGAGGTTTAGTGGAGGCTTAGTGGAGGTTTAGTGGAGGTTTAGTGAAGGCTTAGTTGAGGTTTAGTGGAGGTTTAGTGGAGGTTTAGTAGAGGCTTAGTGGAGGTTTAGTGGAGGTTTAGTGGAGGCTTAGTGGAGGCTTAGTGGAGGTTTAGTGAAGGTTTAGTTGAGGTGTAGTGGAGGTTTAGTGGAGGTTTAGTGGAGGTTTAGTAGAGGCTTAGTGGAGGTTTAGTGGTGGTTTAGTGGAGGTTTAGTGGAGGTTTAGTGGAGGTTTAGTGGAGGCTTAGTGGAGGTTTAGTGGAGGTTTAGTGGAGGTTTAGTGGAGGTTTAGTAGAGGCTTAGTGGAGGTTTAGTGGAGGTTTAGTGGAGCTTTAGTAGAGGCTTAGTGGAGGTTTAGTGGAGGTTTAGTGGAGGTTTAGTGGAGGCTTAGTGGAGGTTTAGTGGAGGTTTAGTGGAGGTTTAGTGGAGGTTTAGTTGAGGTGTAGTAGAGGCTTAGTGGAGGTTTAGTGGAGGCTTAGTGGAGGTTTAGTGGAGGTTTAGTGGAGGTTTAGTGGAGGCTTAGTGGAGGTTTAGTGGAGGTTTAGTGGAGGCTTAGTGGAGGTTTAGTGGAGGCTTAGTGGATGTTTAGAGGAGGTTTAGTGGAGGTTTAGTTGAGGCTTAGTGGAGGTTTAGTGGAGGCTTAGTGGAGGTTTAGTGGAGGTTTTGTGGAGGCTTAGTGGGGGTTTAGTGGAGGTTTAGTGGAGGCTTAGTGGAGGTTTAGTGGAGGTTTAGTGGAGGCATAGTGGAGGTTTAGTTGAGGTGTAGTGGAGGTTTAGTGGAGGTTTAGTGGAGGTTTAGTGGAGGCTTAGTGGAGGTTTAGTGGTTGTTTAGTGGAGGCTTAGTGGAGGTTTAGTGGAGGTTTAGTGGAGGCTTAGTGGAGGCTTAGTGGAGGTTTAGTGGAGGTTTAGTGGAGGTTTAGTTGAGGTGTATTGGAGGTTTAGTGGAGGCTTAGTGGAGGTTTAGTGGAGGTTTAGTGGAGGTTTAGTTGAGGTGTAGTGGAGGTTTAGTGGAGGTTTGGTGGAGGCTTAGTGGAGGCTTAGTGGAGGTTTAGTGGAGGCTTAGTGGAGGTTTAGTGGAGGTTTAGTGGAGGTTTAGTGGAGGTTTAGTGGAGGTTTAGTGGAGGCTTAGTGGAGGCTTAGTAGAGGTGTAATGGAGGTTTATTGGAGGTTTAGTGGAGGTTTAGTGGAGGTTTAGTGGAGGTTTAGTGGAGGCTTAGTTGAGGTGTAGTGGAGGTTTAGTGGAGGTTTAGTGGAGGTTTAGTGGAGGTTTAGTTGAGGTGTAGTGGAGGTTTAGTGGAGGCTTAGTTGAGGTGTAGTGGAGGTTTAGTGGAGGTTTAGTGGAGGTTTAGTTGAGGTGTAGTGGAGGTTTAGTGGAGGTTTAGTTGAGGTGTAGTGGAGGTTTAGTGGAGGCTTAGTTGAGGTGTAGTGGAGGCTTAGTGGAGGATTAGTGGAGGTTTAGTGGAGGCTTAGTGGAGGCTTAGCGGAGGCTTAGTGGAGGTTTAGTGGAGGTTTAGTGGAGGCTTAGTGGAGGTTTAGTGGAGGTTTAGTGGAGGCTTAGTGGAGGTTTAGTGGAGGTTTAGTGGAGGTTTAGTGGAGGCTTAGTGGAGGTTTAGTGGAGGTTTAGTGGAGGTTTAGTGGAGGTTTAGTGGAGGTTTAGTAGAGGCTTAGTGGAGGTTTAGTGGAGGTTTAGTGGAGGCTTAGTGGAGGCTTAGTGGAGGTTTAGTGGAGGTTTAGTTGAGGTGTAGTGGAGGTTTAGTGGAGGTTTAGTGGAGGTTTAGTAGAGGCTTAGTGGAGGTTTAGTGGTGGTTTAGTGGAGGTTTAGTGGAGGTTTAGTGGAGGCTTAGTGGAGGTTTAGTGGAGGTTTAGCGGAGGTTTAGTGGAGGTTTAGTAGAGGCTTAGTGGAGGTTTAGTGGAGGTTTAGTGGAGGTTTAGTAGAGGCTTAGTGGAGGTTTAGTGGAGGTTTAGTGGAGGCTTAGTGGAGGTTTAGTGGAGGCTTAGTGGAGGTTTAGTGGAGGTTTAGTTGAGGTGTAGTAGAGGCTTAGTGGAGGTTTAGTGGAGGCTTAGTGGAGGTTTAGTGGAGGTTTAGTGGAGGTTTAGTGGAGGCTTAGTGGAGGTTTAGTGGAGGTTTCGTGGAGGCTTAGTGGAGGCTTAGTGGAGGCTTAGTGGAGGTTTAGTGAAGGTTTAGTTGAGGTTTAGTGGAGGCTTAGTGGAGGTTTAGTGGAGGTTTTGTGGAGGCTTAGTGGAGGTTTAGTGGAGGTTTAGTGGAGGCTTAGTGGAGGTTTATTTGAGGTTTAGTGGAGGCATAGTGGAGTTTTAGTGGAGGTGTAGTGAAGGCTTAGTGGAGGTTTAGTGGAGGTTTAGTGGAGGCTTAGTGGAGGTTAGTGGAGGTTTAGTGGAGGCTTAGTGGAGGCTTAGTGGAGGTTTAGTGGAGGCTTAGTGGAGGCTTAGTGGAGGTTTAGTGGAGGTTTAGTGGAGGTTTAGTTGAGGTGTATTGGAGGTTTAGTGGAGGCTTAGTGGAGGTTTAGTGGAGGTTTAGTGGAGGTTTAGTTGAGGTGTAGTTGAGGTGTAGTGGAGGTTTAGTGGAGGTTTAGTGGAGGTTTAGTGGAGGCTTAGTGGAGGTTTAGTAGAGGCTTAGTGGAGGTTTAGTGGAGGCTTAGTGGAGGTTTAGTGGAGGTTTAGTGGAGGTTTAGTGGAGGTTTAGTGGAGGTTTAGTTGAGGTTTAGTGGAGGTTTAGTGGAGGTTTACTGGAGGTTTAGTGGAGGTTTAGTGGAGGCTTAGTTGAGGTGTAATGGAGGTTTAGTGGAGATTTAGTGGAGGTTTAGTGGAGGTTTAGTGGAGGTTTAGTGGAGGCTTAGTTGAGGTGTAGTGGAGGTTTAGTGGAGGCTTAGTGGAGGTTTAGTGGAGGTTTAGTGGAGGTTTAGTGGAGGTTTAGTGGAGGTTTAGTTGAGGTGTAGTGGAGGTTTAGTGGAGGCTTAGTTGAGGTGTAGAGGAGGTTTAGTGGAGGTTTAGTGGAGGTTTAGTTGAGGTGTAGTGGAGGTTTAGTGGAGGTTTAGTTGAGGTGTAGTGGAGGTTTAGTGGAGGCTTAGTTGAGGTGTAGTGGAGGTTTAGTGGATGCTTAGTTGAGGTGTAGTGGAGGTTTAGTGGAGGTTTAGTGGAGGTTTAGTGGAGGTTTAGTGGAGGCTTAGTGGAGGTTTAGTGGAGGTTTAGTGGAGGTTTAGTTGAGGTGTAGTGGAGGTTAGTGGAGGCTTAGTTGAGGTGTAGTGGAGGTTTAGTGGAGGCTTAGTGGAGGCTTAGTGGAGGCTTAGTGGAGGTTTAGTGGAGGTTTAGTGGAGGTTTAGTGAAGGTTTAGTGGAGGTTTAGTGGAGGTTTAGTGGAGGTTTAGTGGAGGCTTAGTGGAGGTTTAGTGGAGGTTTAGTGGAGGCTTAGTGGAGGTTTAGTGGAGGTTTAGTTGAGGTGTAGTGGAGGTTTAGTGGAGGCTTAGTTGAGGTGTAGTGGAGGTTTAGTGGAGGTTTAGTGGAGGTTTAGTTGAGGTGTAGTGGAGGTTTAGTGGAGGTTTAGTTGAGGTGTAGTGGAGGTTTAGTGGAGGCTTAGTTGAGGTGTAGTGGAGGCTTAGTGGAGGATTAGTGGAGGTTTAGTGGAGGCTTAGTGGAGGTTTAGTGGAGGCTTAGTGGAGGTTTAGTGGAGGCTTAGTGGAGGCTTTGTGGAGGCTTAGTGGAGGTTTATTGGAGGCTTAGTGGAGGATTAGTGGAGGTTTAGTGGAGGCTTAGTGGAGGTTTAGTGGAGGCTTAGTGGAGGTTTAGTGGAGGCTTAGTGGAGGCTTTGTGGAGGCTTAGTGGAGGTTTATTGGAGGCTTAGTGGAGGCTTAGTGGAGGTTTAGTGGAGGTTTAGTGGAGGTTTAGTTCAGGTGTAGTGGAGGTTTAGTGGAGGTTTAGTGGAGGCTTAGTGGAGGCTTAGTGGAGGCTTAGTGGAGGTTTAGTGGAGGCTTAGTGCAGGTTTAGTGGAGGTTTAGTGGAGGCTTAGTGGAGGCTTTGTAGAGGCTTAGTGGAGGTTTAGTGGAGGTTTAGTGGAGGTTTAGTGGAGGTTTAGTGGAGGTTTAGTGGAGGCTTAGTAGAGGCTTAGTGGAGGTTTAGTGGAGGTTTAGTGGAGGTTTAGTGGAGGCTTAGTGGAGGTGTAGTGGAGGTTTAGTGGAGGCTTAGTGGAGGTTTAGTGGAGGTTTAGTGGAGGTTTAGTTGAGGTGTAGTGGAGTTTTAGTGGAGGCTTAGTGGAGGTTTAGTGGAGGCTTAGTGGAGGCTTAGTGGAGGCTTAGTGGAGGTTTAGTTGAGGTGTAGTGGAGGTTTACTGGATGTTTAGTGGAGGTTTAGTAGAGGCTTAGATGAGGTTTAGTGGAGACTTAGTTGAGCTGTAGTGGAGGTTTAATGAGGGTTTAGTGGAGGTTTAGTGGAACTAAATTACACACATGGATACATGAGAGTCCATATTTACTTTTTGACTGGCTTTACCAAACAGAAGGGACCATACACAAGTAACAATTGTTGATTTTATCAGTAGAATCTCTCAGAATCAGTTGCACTGCAAAAGTCACTTTTGTTACCATCCCACCAGTGTTTGTTGCTCATATTTTGCAACATATTTGTTGTGCCCTCTTTCATGATCTACTATTTTGCAGCCATGAAATAAAATGTAGACTTTCATAATCGTTGCAGCCATATTTAATTTTTGTGATACAAAAGTCACTTTTGTTACCATCCCACCAGTGTTTGTTGCTCATATTTTGCAACATATTTGTTGTGCCCTCTTTCATGATCTACTATTTTGCAGCCATGAAATAAAATGTAGACTTTCATAATCGTTGCAGCCATATTTAGTTTTTGTGATACAAAAGTCACTTCCCAACAAATATAGCAGACATCATCTGCATTGTTCACACGTGATCTGGGCATTTATGAACAACATTTTGTAGGGAAATAAGCACACAACTATGCAACAATAATGTTGTTTAGTTATGAGAGCTTGGCTTTTTATACAGAAAGGTGATGCAGACATAGGTTTAACTGCATCAGCTATTTTTTCTGTTCGGTATCTAAATGGTCATTGTTACAACTTATTTAATTTCTCACTAAAGTTGCCTCCCGCATGTCTATAGACCCTAAATGCATAACCAAAAAAGAATTCTAGAAACTTCATCCAATCAGGTTTTTAATATGTAATTTTCGTTTACAGCATTCTAAAATTAGTTCCGACTAACTGTTTTCATTTCTGAAGAGCATTTTGGTTGCTAGCAGGTATATCCATTACTATCTACATGTTAAACGGTTCAGTATAACATGAAAAATATGAAATGACGATTCCCACCTTTCGAGTATTTGATAGGAAAAAAAGATAAAAAGTAATTACGTGATGCTAATTAGTTAGTGGATCTCTGTTCAAGTCGTCCTGTTACATGTACACTGTCTGGATACAGTGTTGGTTCTATGTAAAGAAGAACGAAAACTTAACTTTCAAACAAAATTGTTGCATCTTTTTTGTGTAAACTGTACTTGAAACAATTAGGAGGCCAACATAAAAAGGGAGCTGATAAAAAGCATCAGAAAGAAACAATCAACATTTTTCGGGCATATCATGAGAAGAGGAAAGTTGGAATACTTGGTTACAACTAGCAAAATAAAAGGAAAGAGAGATCGCGGACGACACAGAGAGAAAATACTGGATAGCTTGGTGTCATGACATGGTAAACGGTCAACAACTGAATTGATACGATGCACTGTCGGTAAAAGATTGTGGAAGGACATGATCGACTACGCCAACCGGTAAGACACATGACGATGATGGTACTTTAAAACAATTGTATACTCAAGCCATATTCATTGTATGATCTATTGTGAAACTGTTGGTAAAATACATTGCAGTATTTATTGTATATTCTATTTCTAAACTTAAACCTATTTGCTTTATTTCTTGTAACCTCTTTTGTAAAGAACGCGTCTGTTACAAATTTGAATGCTAACTTTCTTGTAATTGTAATCGTTTGTAGTGTTAACTGTAAACTTCATTGTAAGAATTGTTGTAAATACAAATGTCACATTTATCTGGAACTCAATTTGTAATACTATTTAAATCTATGTTGCAAGATTTATCAAACCATTTACTACAAACTCAATTGTTTACTTTGTGTAAACCGCTTTTCCCCTTGTTTTCTACAGGTTCACTTCCGGCTCTAAAGCCGTGTAAAGAAACCAGTCCCAATAAAACATGGGATTTAAGCAGTCAACCTAACGGCTACTGGACATCCGGTGGCAGCTGGGAGTCGTTAATTTGTCATAGACCTCAAATGACGTCAGCATGGGCTACTTCTTGTTTGAAAAGCACGAAGTTGTGGGTTTTTGGAGACTCAAACGGTGTCCGTGCAATTAATTGTATCTTGGGCGTTGTACACAACACAGTTGTTAAAAGTGGGGAATGGCCTAATCAGTACATTAGGAAAAATGCTGAGAATGATATCCTCTTCACGTTTACACCGTTAGAGTACCCAGTTTATCTAGGAAACGTATGGCGTTCTCGTTTGCCTTATGGAGGCGTGGCTAATCTGATTGACAACATTCCATCAACAGGCCCTCAAATCGTGTTAATTCACTATTTTCTTCATATAGCGTCATCTCATTTGAGTGTTGCTTACCTTCGCCTGAAAGCTGCCAAGGACGCAATAGAAAGGCTGCTCAACAGAAATCCAAACGTTCTTGTCGGAGTGCGAGGACCACATGTTTCCTCAGTTGACCACGACTACAATCATGCCTCAGGAGGGGATAATCTAGGAAAGTATTTAATAGAGATGACCATGGACGTATTTGCTGATATCAAACACAAAGTTATCTTTCTTGACGGCTGGGAAATGACAATAGCCAATGAGAACACACATTATCACCCATCAGACAGAGTACCCTTTGAGATGATGAGAACGCTTTTGGCGTTCAAATGTTCCTGATAATACACCAATAACGATAGCTTCATGTTTTGTAATGGGGAAAAAAGTGCAATTTATTTCAACGCTCTCAAATTGGGGTTGCATACTTTCATAAAACATCTTTGAGTTAATCAATGAGATGAATAGTTGCATAGTATCGGTGTATTTCATTGTCCCATGTGGACTCCTAATAGGACCACAAAGGGTTTTCTGTGGAATTGCCGGGCATTGAACTGTCATCATCATCATTATCATCATGTGCCATACCGGTTGGCGTAGGCGATCATGCCCTTCCACGATCTTCTGTTTACAGTGCATCGTATCAGTTCTGTACTTGACTGCTTTCCATGCCATGACACCAAGCTATCTTGTTAGTATTTTCTCTCTTTGTCGTCCGCGATCTCTCTTTCCTTTTATTTTGCCACTTGTAACCAAGTATTCTAACTACCGTTTAGCCCCTCTATAAGGGTTATGTGAAGCCATTGGAGCAAGCAGAGGATCTCATGTATAGAGACAATGAATGCGATCTCCGACTAGTACAGTCACCGCGAAGAAGGAAAGGAATGACATACTACCTTCTTATATTGCCTAGACTAATCATGACAAATCATAACTTAATATCTGCAGCTAACGACGTTAATGGGGACTCCACAGCCACCTCGTCCGGTAGGGAGCGTCATGTGCTACAGGTGACACCCGATCGTCATCAAGCTACTGTATGCAAGATCACAAATAAAGAGACACTAGCAACCGATTGGTGTCGGATCTCGAAAAAGTATGTGAACCGCTGGAATTAGGTGTCAGAACTTGGAACATTAGATCAGCACTCCAGGTTAGTAAAATAGAAATAGAAAACATCAGTCAAGAAATTGAACTATGGCAATTTTAAAAAGCGAGAATAAAAAAAATCACGCTATCGTTGGAGGTTTGTTTTAAGATAATCTCGGGGTATTCATATCCAAACTCTAGAGCTGGCGAAGAAAAGTAAATCTAGAAAACATTGCCGTGTTTGAGAAACTGTGCAGCGAGTTCCTGGAATCTAAAGGTGAAATAAATAACAATTTGAAAGATGACATTACTGGGCTTCTTGATTCACTTGAAAACCAACTCCAACGTTATCTCCATGAGCTGACAGAAGAAGCTGCGCTGGTAGGAAATCACTTCTCTGCTTCTCTTGATGTCGCCGGCATTTCCGATGAAGTACAAAATGAATTCTTGGATCTGCGAAAAGGTAAAGGTCAAGGTAAAGTACGAGACATGAACCGGCGTCTTAGCATGCGAGTTTACACCCATATGTGCTCGGCCGCCTATCCAGAAATGTTCGGAGACTTCTGTACAGTGTCGTCTCAAGCATCGAAACTCAGATGCGAGGCGACATTCCTCACCTTCCCAGGGTAATACCCTGGTACCCATTTCTGTCAACGGCTGGGTCGACCGTGGGAGTATTTTTTTTTTCCAGCCACAAGTACAACTCACACTTCTCCCAGCGGGAATCGAACACAGGTTGTCCGAACGTCGGTAGTCCAGTCGGAAGGTTTTCCCAACTAGGCTACCGAGGCCCCCATAGGTGGTCTGAAAATATTCCGCGGAACAAACTTATTTGATGGACAACTCCTGACCCATTCCTGATGTGCTGTGTATCGGTCACATCCAAATATCACCACGCTTACGTATCGAGTTTTACTCCTCTTTGTTTCTACATATCTCTATAATGATGGATTTCAACACTTCTTCAATTTAAAATAAAAACAAGGGGGGAAATGTTGATAATGTATTCGCCTGGCTTTAATGACAACTCAAATGCTAATTTCTAAGATTGTTAATGAGTTGCGATGTCAATATGTTTATTACATACGTCGTAAGTTAGCATTATTTTAAATTATATTTTACTGATGTTTCTATTTTCCATGTGTCTATGTTGATTTGCACTATTAAAAAGCCTATTTTTAATGTATCGGAGTCTTGGGTCACTTTGCCTCTATATAATAGTGTCGGATCTCGAAAAAGTATGGGAACCGCTGGAATTAGGTGTAAGAAAATGAGAAAAATCTGCACGGAAACTAGTTATCAGAAATTTAATATACAGCAGGCAAACAGAGCAGAACTTAATATTAATTTCCTGTTTTATCATTGTCATTGTAGCGAACATGTAACTAATGTTGATAGTTGGAAGAGGAAGAAGATGATGGCGAAGAAGAAACTGAATGAGACGAAAAAGAATTAATGACATTAAAATACAACTGATAACTTTGCTCAGAAAGTATGCACATCCATCAATAAAACATAATAAAGCATCTCATCACACAACCATCGATTGAAGCCAGTGTGTGACTAAAGGCAGCACTGAATCGCCGAATGCCTCTCCCATGACCTGTTGGTTATGGTAGTTTATACGTTGCTGTGTGTTGTCCTCTAGTGTCAGATTGGTTTTCTCTTTCAAGTTTGGTCTAACTTTCACTACTGTGTACATTAGACCAGTTTTGTTCCATTGTGAAACAAGGGACTTTGTGCTGAGGTGGCCATTTGATCAAATTTCTACACTTGGGTGAGCATTTGATAAGACATTTAATGGAGTAGACATTTGATTCAATTTGTAAGTCTGGAGGCCGTCAACTTCCGGTCAATATGGTGGACATGCGGCAGGAACCATTAAAGGTTATGACTAAAGGTGTTCCTTGTCACAGTTTCCTCATATTCCAAGTCATGCTTGTTGCAGGAGCTACTGAGTTAAGTGCTCTGTGCACACCGTGAGCTGTGCGTTTCATCCGTTTTAATCGTGTTTCAATATTCCGATTGTTTACGATGAATGATGATATCGTATGACAGGGAACAGTTGGCTGTGTTCACTTTCTGTGCGGTTTCGCCTTATGTCTTTTGGCATGTGCTGAGACTGCTATGATGAGGACTACAGCTACCTTTCTTTGTTTGGGAGATGAGATAGTAATTCAGATCATTCCACTGGCACGGGTGATTGAGCAATTATGGATTTTAATTCGTCTGCAGCGATACCGGGGCCTTCCATAACCATAACATTTGATTTGTGATTTTGTTTTGAGATGGACACTTGATTTGTGATTTATTTTGAGATGGACACTTGATTTGTGATTTATTTTGAGATGGACACTTGATTTGTAATTTATTTTGAGATGGACACTTGATGTGTGATTTATTCTGAGATGGACACTTCATTTGTGATTTATTTTGAGATGGACACTTGATTTGTGATTTATTTTGAGATGGACACTTGATTTGTGATTTATTTTGAGATGGACACTTGATTTGTGATTTATTTTGAGATGGACACTTGATTTTTGATTTATTTTGAGATGGACACTTGATTTGCGATTTATTTTGAGATGGACACTTGATTTGTGATTTATTTTGAGATGGACTCTTGATTTGTGATTTTTTTTGAGATGGACACTTGATTTGTGATTTATTCTGAGATGGACACTTGATTTGTGATGTATTCTGAGATGGACTCTTGATTTGTGATTTATTTTGAGATGGACTCTTGATTTGTGATTTATTCTGAGATGGACACTTGATTTGTGATTTATTTTGAGATGGACACTGGATTTGTGGTTTATTCTGAGATGGACACTTGATTTGTGATTTATTTTGAGATGGACTCTTGATTTGTGATTTATTCTGAGATGGACACTTGATTTGTGATTTATTTTGAGATGGACTCTTGATTTGTGATTTATTTTGAGATGGACTTTTGATTTGTGATTTATTCTGAGATGGACACTTGATTTGTGATTTATTTTGAGATGGACTCTTGATTTGTGATTTATTCTGAGATGGACACTTGATTTGTGATTTATTTTGAGATGGACTCTTGATTTGTGATTTATTTTGAGATGGACTCTTGATTTGTGGTTTATTCTGAGATGGACTCTTGATTTGTGATTTATTCTGAGATGGACACTTGATTTGTGGTTTTATTCTGAGATGGACTTTTGATTTGTGATTTATTCTGAGATGGACTCTTGATTTGTGGTTTATTCTGAGATGGACTTTATAACGTGGAACGGGTTCTGGGCCGTGCGACTGAGCAAGTGCACGTGAGTCTGGACCATACAAAGCATCGACATTCAGCGACGTTCATCAAAGACGACGGTAAGTGTAAGTTTTCAAATGCAGCCCAAACGACATCATCGAAGAAGGAAAACACGACGGGGCAGGAGGGGTGGCACTAAACTGTCAAAGTGTGAGAGGCTAGGCCTAAAGTATGTGCGCGTAACTTATTGGAATTGTGGGTCCATTAATCAACGACGGCCCATTCTTGATAAGCTACTGTGCGGCGCCGATATAATGGTTTTGCAAGAAACTCTTCTTGGTGACAGGACAGTAAGTACTCCTGGCTTTCATTGTTTTTACAATAGACGACACCTTGGGCAGGCCATCATTGTGCGCAACAATATGGTGGCAGCTGAGGTTGATATGTCTGTGTGGAACAATGCAGAATTGCAGGTACATGCGGTTAGGGTGCAGACACCAGTTCATTTCGTGATTGTTAATGTGTATGCCTGTAATGGGCAGGTGAACACACAACAATGGCAGAATCTCTTCGAGTTCGATGAAGAGAATGTCATTTTCTGCGGAGACTTTAATGCTAGAGGAGACCAGTGGGGTAACGTCATAACCAACAAGCAGGGAGAATACCTAGAGAACGCACTGGTATCGGCCGATTTAGTGTGCTTGAATGATGGAAGGGCAACAAGAATGGCCACTCGAACAGGGGACTCTGATAGTGTCATAGACCTGGCACTGGTGTCTTCCACCTTCGCACCGGTTTGCAGGTGGAGTGCACTGGGGTTCCACGGAAGTGATCACTATCCATGTGTCCTCCTAATTGAGAAAGGCGGAAATAAAAGCCAGAGAAGAAAGCTCCACACATTCAACTACGAGAAAACAGACCAGGACGTCATTAGCAAAATCAGACATAGGAAACAGAGCGCCCCTCGTAGGAGGCAGGAGAGATGGACGCAGCCACCCTGGTGGAACGTAGATGTCGAGGAAGCTTGGCGGAGCAAGAGACAAACGGTCAAGACATGGCAGAAAGCCAGAACGTATGGTAGAACACAACCTGAGCTCTTGAAGCGTCTGAAAGTAGAGGTCGACCAAAAAATGATGCACTTTAAACTATGCGCTAAGCAGGCTAAGGATGCCAAATGGGATGACTTCTGTAAAAAAAAGTGTGCTCAGAAAAATCGCTAGCCACATTCTGGCGCCTTCATCAGTGCATGAATGGCACACCACGACACAGAGGTATACCAGACTTTCAGAGCACAGGCCAGATATGGCACAAATCTGATGAGAGCAAAGGGAAGGCCCTGCTTACCCGCTAAATTGAGCAGACGGACCAAAGAAATGAGGCTGTAAGAATGAGGATACGGGGATCTTTGTCAAATTTGTGTAAGGATGTAGGGCTGGAAGAAGATCTCACAATCACAACCGATACCATTCGCACGACACTTAAAAGGTCACACAACACTGCTCCTGGTCCAGATGGTGTTCGGTATGATGACATAGGCGATTTAGCTGATGACGACTTGACAAAACTGGCCAATGAGTTTAATGCCAGTATTCGGAGTGGCCAGATTAAGGAGGAGTGGCTACACAGCAACTTACTACCGCTACCGAAGCCAAACAAGGACCATTCTCAGATCAGTGCCTACAGAATCATCACAATGCAGAACACTGCGGGCAAGCTGCTGGAGAAAATAGTTGCCCGTGTCCTCACGTGTCGCCTTGAACAGAAACGCGTATTCCCATCCACCCTCGGAGGTTATAGATATAACAAAGAGACATGGCTCAATGCGGCAGTATTTGCCTATGACGTCTTCGAAGGCTTCCACAGACGAGAGGAGACATGTGCTGCTGCTATAGATCTGGAGGATGCATACAACAGGGTACCATTTGAATATCTCATGCATATGCTTCTCAAACTGGCGGTGAACCCCTTCCTCATTAGATGGATCGCCGCGGCACTGTTTCAGAGGAAGGTGATACTCAGATGTGGAAGTTGGTCTTCCGAGCCAACATCCATTTGTCCTGGGCTGCCACAAGGCTCACCATTGTCACCAGTTCTATTTAACGTGTACACAATAACGATCACGGCCCAACAGCTGGATGGGAGGGGAAGAACTATGACTTTTGCTGATGATATTCTGGTATATCGACAGGGAAGAGACAGACGGGGAATCGCCTCCACAATGCAAGACGAACTCGATCGCATTTCTTCCTGGTGTGGGGTTTCAGGTGCCTTGGTTAATCCTAATAAAGCATCAGTTTCATGGTTCTCCCTTAACAATCATATCGTTAATACGACCACACCGGTAGTACAAATGGGAGCTGATGAGGTGTCAGGGACAAGTTGATGACATACCTCGGAGTTAAGTTTGATCGCAGCCTGTGTTTTCGGGACCACGTCGACCATGTGATAACAAAATCCCGCAAAGGATTAGCCGCCTTGAAGGTCATGGCAGCTGCCAACATCGAGCAGAGGCTACTTATTCTTCTGTTCCAGGGATTAGTCCTCGCACCAATCGAACATGCCCTGGCCATTCTTACTGTCAGTACGACTCAAATTGATAGGCTGGAGAAAATACAAAATGAAGCCATGCACATTATCCTGGGATGTACGAGGGACACTCCCTGTGTAGCAATGAGGTATCTTCTTGACTTTCCAACCATGGATGACAGAATCAAGATCTGGAGAGCACGAGCATACCTGAAGATTAGTACAGATACAGAGCATCTATGGCACCACGTGCTCAACACTGAGCAAGGTACCAGGCTAAAAAGAGGCAAATAATGGGTGGGCCGGGCAGAAGATGTCATCAAACAGGTCTGTGGGCCTACCAATATCAGCATTGGTGAGGAGTGGATACCGGTGCCTACGTCATTCAAGGGAACTTTCTCATTTATAGTCACACTCGACAGGAAAAGTAGGGAACAGAACCCGGTCGTGGTTAATGCTGAGGTCAACGGTCTCATCTGCGATAACACCGATGAGAAAGATGCAGTCATCTATACAGACGGATCTGTAAGACGACACGAAAGAAGTGCATGGGCATTTACAGCACGCTCAGCAGGCAGAATAGCCAAGGAAGACAGTGGTGCATACGCCATGACCACGAGTAGCATGACAATGGAGGTGATGGCAGTGACCAAGGCATTCAAATGGTTAGAGTCACAAGACTACATCCACGCATGTATACTGAGTGATTCGATGAGCATGATAAAAAAAGTGGAGGCGGGCTTTGTACGCATGCAATGGGTAGAGTCGTTGCAGAAATCCAAAATACGTAAGGTCACCTTTGTCTATGTCCCTGGACATGCGGGAGTACGGGGAAATGAGAGAGCGGACAGATTGGCTAGCTGCGCTGTCGTTGAGGACGGGCAACCGATGGATCGGGCGGACATCATCAATGCCCTTCGAGATGTTGGAAGAGCACAGGACTTCGACAAACACAGATCAACGTCACTTCTTCGGATGATGGAAATGGGAGTTAAGATGGGCACGGCCAGAAATGAGAAACTTAGTGGCCGTGTAAGGAGACTTATCAACCAACATAGAACTGGAGTCGTCAGTCGCTGGACACTGAGGGAATTGCTGGGGAGGGGATCTGAGTACCTATGGACATGTTCGGAGTGCAATGATGATGACCCGCAAATAACTCAAATAACTCAAATAACTCTGAGATGGACTCTTGATTTATGAATTATTCTGAGATGGACACTTGATTTGTGATTTATTCTGAGATGGACACTTGATTTGTGATTTATTCTCTTATACTGGGGTAGACATTGTATGAAACATTTTTTCAGGGGATTGACAAAATCAGTAACATTTTATGATAACCAGCAAAGTATATTTCCCTATAGTAGTGAAACGTAGAAAGAGTATACACAGAAATTAATTAAATTCATTGAACATTCCTAATCGACATTACTGTGATAAAATGTGATAAATCACAGAAATGTATATCGCTGTTAAAGAGGAAAGTTGGAATACTTGGTTACAACTGGCAAAATAAAAAGGAAAGAGAGATCGCGGACGACAAAGAGAGAAAATACTGGATAGCTTGGAGTCATGGCATGAAAAACAGTCAACAACAGAACTGATACGATGCACTGTAGATAAAAGATTGTGGAAGGACATGATCGCCTACGCCAACCGGTATGGCACATGAAGATGATGATGATATCGCTGTTAAAACTGACTCAGCGGAAATTACTATTACTTATTACTTTATTTAGTATATAATTATAATTATATTAATTACTATTACTATATTGCTCATTGGTTAGTGAACTGGACTACAAAGGACAAGGGGTAGGTTCGATCCCAACCGACGGTTTCCGGGTTCACCCAGCTTTTAATGGGTACCTGATTTTTTTCAGGGAAAGTGAAGCGGCACGGGCGTAATACCGACCACATTACCACAAAAATCATGTGCCGAAGGTCTGTAAAATTTATGATCACTAACACCATATTCCCTATACGCCACTTGGCGTGACGGGTGTACTTTACTTTACTTTTACTCTTACTATTATTATATTACTACTTATAGTAGAGCAATTGTTAGCAAACTCGTTATTTGAGGACAAGGATTAGTGCTCGAACTTTGTTGTTGCTTCTTAAGTTAGTAGAACAACGCTTCATTCTGATTTAGTAAAACAAAGGCAATGAAACAAGAAAAGACATCTTGTACACGAGGATGTTAATGTAAAATACACCTACATTTTATTAGTTTTGTGCCAAACATAAATTGTAACATCAATGTAAACGGTATTCGTTATGTGGTTTATTTATGCATTACTATCTGCGTCTTCATTATCAATTTTCATGGTCTAAAATATTACAACGTCGGATTAGTTGGCTCTCTTTATGCTTCGACTTTTCTTTGACTTTGTACTCCCGCTTCGCGTCACTATATTCAGTTCTTCTCACTTATTTGTTTACACTGGTATTTGCTAAACGCCTGTACAACACTGCAGTACACGCCTCCGGTACACAGCTTTCTGTTGTTTTCTGTTTGGAAAATGTATCACTTGGCTAATCGACAACTATAGAAATCGCCAATGAGCCACTAATATCTTCAGTAATGTATCACTTGGCTAATCGACAACTATAGAAATCGCCAATGAGCCACTAATATCTTCAGTAATGTATCACTTGGCTAATCGACAACTATAGAAATCGCCAATCAACCACTAATATCTCCAGTAATCACGAAAACTGTGTGCTATGAAAGTCAAACATGGACCCTTTCTAAATCAAAATTAAGAAAGATTAATACATGTGAGATGCGATGCTTGAGAAAAGGAGCAAACAACACAAGAAGAGATACTCGTAGAATATAAAATGAAACCATAAGAAAAATGGTAGGAACAAAACCCTGCCAAGAATATATAGAACAACAACAACAACTTAAATGGTTTGGCCACCTGGTCAGAATGAATCCTCACCAATCACAATCAAGGGCGTTCTTCTCGAGAATGCATGGAAAAGGACCAAGAGGAAGACCCATAGAAGATGGATAGATGCAGTGACAGAGACATGTAACAACAAAGAAAAAAAATCACTAATTCAGACAGTTCAAGCAGCTCAAGAACGACAAATGATATAAACCACGCCACCTTTTAGGTATAAGTGAAGAGAGAAAAGAAGAATCAAGAAAAGACGATGGTCATATGTTTGACATGTGATGAGAAGAGATAATAACCGAATAGCAAAGCAAGCCCTCTTGTGGGAAACAACAGGTAAGAGGAAAAGAGGAAGACGCAGAGAGACACTGAGAAGAACATTGATGAGAGAGGCAAGAGCAGCAGGAATCGGCTCCCTCAATGAGATAGAGCTGCTTGCACAGAACAGAGACAAATGGCGAGATTTGATAAAAGATCTGTAAAAGAATTGAAAACTGCTAGAATAAAAATTTAGATAAGAGAGGAAGTATCTTGGTCGACGCCCTATGGGCCAGCTACAGCTCGAAAGGTCAATAGATAGAATCGACAACAGATATGGACTCTAATTACAATTCTAACCAGGAGTGAATATGTGTGTCATATTTCAATATAGCTGGATGTTGAAATGTGTGTCATATTTCAATATAGCTGAATGTTGAAATGTGTGTCAGTGTGAGAAACTCTGCTTTATCTATCTTAAGACCAAAAAATCAAATCCGTCAAAATCCATCTTATCTTCTCCAAAATCATGCAGCACCTATTTTTCTTTCCTTTTACACACTTTAGCCTCTCCCCATGGTTTCGAAACAAATCAGCCATTTAAACAGAGAAGCCCAGTAAAATCAATTCATCATCATCATCATCATCAAATACCGGGCCTCCGTCTCTCCGTGTCTCTCCATAACTTTCGATCTCGACAGCTATTTATCATTTCTGTTGTTGACCTTCTGCCAAGCCATTCTCTTAAGGTGTCTGTTATTTTTTCTCTTTGCTTCCCTCTATCTCTTCGTCCCTCAATTTTCCCAGTTGTTACAATATGTTCTAGCTGTTCTCTTCTCATTACATGGCCAAAAAATGATGATTGTTTCTTCCTAATATTGGAAATTAGCTCTCTTTTTGCTTTGACTTCTTTCAGAACGTTTTCATTACTCTTCTTAGCTGTCCATGGTATTCTCAACATTCTTCTGTAAAACCACATTTCTACAGACTCCAGTGATTTTTTAATTATAATCAATTACAATCTGATATAAATCCGTCACTAAACTCACATACGAATCCGTCCTTTACAAACACAAAAAAAACCAATTGAAATCCGTGAAAACCTGACCAACTCCGACTCCGTATATCTGCCTGAACAACTTCATAAAATCCATTAAATCCATAGTATCGACTCCAAAATCATGCAGAATATTAATCAATTGACACTACTTACGCTTCAGAGACGGGCCCTCTTCAACCGAGGTGCAAAAGTTTGTTATTGCAACGGAGTTTATGCTTTTATCATACATTTTACGTAATGTTTTTAAACAGTCACTGTCTACGAATACTCTAGAATACTTAAGTCATCGGGCGAACGCAAGCAAGCAGCATATTAACGTTGCATTATGTTATTAAACTTTTACTTCATATTAAGCTTCCTTTATATTATTAAACTTTTATTTCATATTAACCTTACATTATGTTAGTAAACCTTTACTTCATATTAAGCTTCCTTTATATTATTAAACGTTTATTTCATATTAACGTTACATTAGGTTATTAAACTTTTACTTCATATTAAGCTTCCTATATATTATTAAACGTTTATTTCATATTAACGTTAAATTATGTTATTAAACTTTTACTTCATATTAAACTTCCTATATATTATTAAACTTTTATTTCATGTTAACCTTCCTTTTATGTTATTAAACTTATCTTTCATGCTAATCTTCCTTTTATGATTTTAAACTTTTACTTCATACTAAACTTCCTTTATGTTATGAAACTTTTACTTCATGTTAACCTTCCTTTATGTTATTAAACTTTTACTTCATGTTAACCTTCCTTCATGTTATTAAACTTTTACTTCATGTTCAGCTTACATTATGCTCTTTAACTGGACTTGCGTAATCCAAGAAGGAAGATGCAAGTACACAAGTTGAACTTTTTTCAAATGGTTACCAATTCATATAAATGTTACTTAACTCAAATAGCACAGTTAATCCTTCATTATACCTTACATATGTTGATGTTTGTCGTTGAGAATCTTGGATATTTCACAGATTAATTATTTTTTCATTTATTTTTTATGTGTTTACATATTCATAAATGAATTAAAATGTTTAATTAATGGCACATATATTTGTTTTATATTTAAAACACTTAATTAGTGCATATTTCTTATATTGATATATCAATTGTCATTTTAGAGCCGAGGAGGCGCAGATATTTTAGACTCTCTATATCTGACGATTATTGTTACCAAGTGTCAGACCTTGCGTAGGGCCTGCAGTGTGTCTAGCTATATATCCCTGTTCTGAACGAGCTTCTCAATCCCAGCAGGGAACTGATATATGCTGTTGTTGCTTCTTACCTGAGTGCTCTTGTTAATATTTTTCGCTCTCTTTTTTCTTTAACCCTCTGATCCATATTCTGATTTTGCCTTTTTAGAGAGATTTTTTTTTTATATTTGATACTTTTCTTTTAGATTTTGTGCGTTTTGATAAGTTAACTTGGTTCTTACAGTTAAATGTGTGTGTATTCTTGCATGCGAGTGTTGATTGGTGTAGTATTTACGGTCTTTAGCGCGCAGCACCTTGATTCTTTAGTATTGTTCTTAGTCTTTTAACGTTGATCTTAGTTTTTTTTAACATTTATCTTAGTCACTTAGCTTTGGTCTTAGTCTTTTAACATTAGTCCTAGTCTTTTAACATTGGTTCTAGTCTTTTAACATTGGTTCTAGTCTTTTAACATTGGTTCTAGTCTTTTAACATTCATTCTAGTCTTTTAATATTGGTCCTAGTCTTTTAACATTGGTTCTAGTCTTTTAACATTGGTCCTAGTCTTTTAACATTCATTCTAGTCTTTTAACTTTTATCCTTGTATTTTACATTGGTCCTAGTCTTTTAACATTAGTCCTAGTCTTTTAACATTGGTCCTAGTCTTTTAACATTGGTCCTAGTCTTTTAACATTGGTCCTAGTCTTTTAACATTGGTCCTAGTCTTTTAACATTGGTCCTAGTCTTTTAACATTGGTCCTAGTCTTTTAACTTTGGTCCTAGTCTTTTAACATTGGTCCTAGTCTTTTAACATTAGTCCTAGTCTTTTAACATTGGTCCTAGTCTTTTAACATTGGTCCTAGTCTTTTAACATTGGTCCTAGTCTTTTAAGGGGGGGGGGGGAACAGGCAAATAATTGCAATGCTGCGGTAAAGCTGGTAGCAAGGAGCCAATGGTGGGGTGTGCTAAACACTCCAAGGTATGGTGACAGCTTTACAAATAAAGAACACAACACAATACTGACGTTTCGGCCTGTGGCCTTCTTCAGAATACAGGGACAACGACAACAAGCGGTGAAGCACAATTACTACATGTTAGATGATCAAGTGGAGGGCGAGGAAAGTAGGATGCAGAAATAAGAAAAGAGAGAAATGAATTTTACATGATGAGAGGTATGATGGGCGTCAAAATATATAAAAAATAGAAAAAGAGAGAGAAAAATGTATAATAAATTGTACTTAGCTGAGCTCAGAGCAGGAAAACTGTAATCCGTGCTAGAACAAGTCGGAATGACTAAAAGCGCAGAGAACGTGTATAGAAAGCAACACGTGACAAAGACAGGTCAGTAAAGATGGCAAAAGTATCTAATATCGGGAAAACCACAAAAGGGGGGGGGGGGAAGGGGGGATAGACGAGGACACTCCTGGGACACAACAAGCAATACATATAAATCACTCAACAAAGGAAGTGAGAGATCACGCGAGAGGTTAAGAGAAAGAAATTGAATGACACGACAAAGTAGTAAACTAGGCAGTGGGTGAGAGAGATGGACTCTACAGAATGGATGGCCTCGAACTGAAAGAGTTGAGAGGTAGGTCAACGAAAGGAAGGATTGGATACTGGAGGAAGAGATACGGTGAGGAAGAATAATAAAGCCGGTATAATGAGAAGGGCGATAGAGGGGTGGTCCGGAGGAAGTTAGTCTATCGGGAGGTAGGGAAGTATTAGAGGAGGAGGTATGGAGAGGAGGGATAAGAAGCAGGTATGTGAAAACTGGATAGGGGGAGAGGCGGTAGGTCAGAAGTGAATGGAAAAAGAGAAAGTCTGGAAGAAGTGGAGCAATAGGGGAATGGTGTGCAAGAGGTATGAACCATAGGAGGTAAAGAAGTAGGGAAATGATAGAACAAAGGGGGAATGAAAGTGGGCATTAGGATAAGGGGGATACTGGAATAGTAGGTATAGATGAGTAGTGACTACAAGTGAATAGAGAGGAGAGGGGTGAGCTAGGAGTAGATCAGCAGAGGGGTGGTAGAAAGGACGAGGGACAATAGAGGTGGGCAGAGAGATCGTACGTACAGTCCAGGTGGAGAGGTGATATAGTGATAAAGAGGTAAAGGACATGAAGGTAGTCAGAAGAGAAAAAGGTGTAGGGAGGGGGGGGTTTAGGAGGAAGAAGGCAAGATGGGGGTTACTCAAAGAGGATATGAAAAGCAGGGATGGACGAGGAGTAGAGGACCCAAGAAGAGAAATAGGAAGAGAGGTCCATAGGTGGGAGGGTGGAGTCGGAGGCCGGAGGGTCCTCAGAGGGACAGGGATACATTGATGCCACGAGGGGTGAGGCAGCCCCAACGAGCGATCAGACGGTGCTCAAGAGTGAGCCGACTGTGGTGATCAGAGGAACATGATACTAGGCCAGTAACCAAGACATCAGTCTTACCTCGATGGCCCCTCGAGTTAAAGTGGGCTGCTACAGGAGTGTCCGCTTCTTGGGTGATGTCATTCAAGTGTTCACGGCACCTATCGCCGATTCTGCGACCAGACTGACCGATGTAGGTCAACTTGCATCGCTTACAGATGATGGCATAAATGATGTTCCGCGATGTGCAAGTGAATCCCTCTGTGATCTCGAAAGGACCATTAGGGAAGAGGACAGTGTCGGTCTGGAGAACGTGGTCACAAGTTTTACATACTCTCCGGTTGCAGCGGATAGTGCCTCGATGGCTGAAGTGGTCAGCAGGAAGACGGCCCCTGACAAGAAAGTCTCGGAGGTTCCGGTCACGTCTAAAGGCCACTAGTGGCGGGTCAGGGAAGAGCAGACGAGTAGTAGGGTCAGATCGAAGAATAGGGAGGTAGCAGTGGATGGTCCTAATAGCGGCGTAGTGGTGAGGGTGATGGGTGAGAGCGAGCACTACTCTATCAGAGGGGGGATGAGTAGAGGGGGTAAGAGCAGACTGACGTGAAGTGTGGAGAACTCGACGCAGGGCAGGGAGGAGAGCTGATTCTGGATAAAGGCGTCGGCGGAAGAAATCAAGCATGAGGTGGGCATTGTGAAGGAAATCTTCGTCGTCTTGGCAAAGGCGACGAAGTCTGAGAAGCTGAGAATAGGGAAGAGAGTTCTTGCAGGATGTAGGATGAGAGGAGTCGTAGCGGAGGAAACTATGGGAGTCCGTGGCCTTGTAGAAGACCGAGGTGAGAAGATGAGAGGTGCCCAAGGAGACTAGGATGTCCAGGAAAGATACGGAGGAGGTGGAGATGTGGAAGGTGATGTGGATAGAGGGGTGGAAATGTCCGACATAATCGATGAAACGGGAGATCTCATCTTCTGGAAGGTCAGACAGACCAATGCAGTCATCAATGTACCTACGATACATAAGGGGAAGAGGGCCCTGGTAGGTATGGATGATTTGGTGCTCAAGGTAACCCATGAAGATACAAGCATAGCTAGGGCCCATTTTAGTGCCCATCGCCACACCGCTGATCTGGGTGAAGAAATTGCCATTGAACTCGAAAGAGTTGAGGTTCAAGACTAATTCTGCTAGACGGAGGAGGACGCCAGTGGCGATGGAGGGTTGGATCCTACGGTCCAGGAAAAACTGAAGAGCTTGAAGGCCGTCGGAGTGGGGAATAGAAGTATACAGGGAGCAGACATCCATAACGAAGAGGCGGTAGTGACGATCAGGAAGGAGGGTGATAGAGGAAAAGATGTTAAGGGCGTCGTTAGTGTCTTTGGCATACGAAGGGAGGCCCATAACTATGGGTTGAAAGACACTGTCGAGGAAGTCAGAAATGAGAACCGTAGGACATGAGATGGAAGAGACAATAGGTCGTCCAGGAGAGTCAGGTTTATGTATTTTAGGCAGCATATAAAAAGAGGGTCTGCCCAAGCAGTGGTCAGGAAGGATCATGCTGGAGGAGCTAGAGGGAAGTAATCCATCCTGAATGAAACGGAGGATCGTACGACGCACCACGGCGTTATTAGAGACAGTAGTGTCGTCGGGGGTGGGGAGGTAGAAAGTCGAGTCGGATAATTGTTTATCCCCTTCCCGGATATAAAGGTCTTTCCTCCATACCACCACAGAGCCGCCCTTGTCGGCCGGCTTGATGACAATATCATCACGTCGGCGAAGATCCTGGAGGGCTTGGTACTCTTCACTAGTAAGATTAGAGCGTCGAAGTCTATGGGGACGAAGTGCCTTAATATCCCGGTAGGTACTGTTAATGAACTGGTCCAAAGCCTGTGATTCGCCCGAGCGGGGAGTCCAGTCAGATTTACGGGAGGAAAAGCGGGCAAATTCGTCTGTAGGAGGAGGTTGAGAGGAAGAGTTCGGATGATTAAAGTAATAGAGTTTGAGTCGTAGTCGTCTGTGATACTCCTGAATGTCCCGTAAGAGAGAGAATGAGTCACTCAAAGGGCGAAGGGGGACAAACTTAAGACCCTTGCTGAGAAGAGAGCGCTCATGGTCGGAAAGGGACAAATCAGGGGGAATACAAGTGACAAGGGAGCTAGAGTCAGAGGCATTGGGGGGAGGAGGAGGTGAGGGAGGAGGAGGAGGAGGACGGAGGTTCAAGAGTTTACGTTTGTGCTGAGAGGATAAAAAGTCATACACAGATCGGTTGTGGTGGTGGATGGTATGGCGGATGAAGCGAAGCGTCCCAGGAAAGTTAGAGGTGAGTAGATGGAGTTGGGATAGGAGGTGTTGTTGGCGGGTGTTGAGGTGGGATATAAGACGAGAGTGGCTAGAAGCGACAAGACGAACACGTTTCAGGCCATGCTGGAGTTCAAGGTTCTGCAGTTGGCGGCGAAGATAGTTAGAGAGGTGGGGTTGACCGACTTGAGGTGAGAAGTGAGATCGGAACCCACAAGGGAGAAATTTACGATGGAGGCAGTTGTTCAAGAAATTCAGGTGACAGGTAAATCTAGTTTTCTTGAAAGTAGTGAAGGCAAAGTCCTGGGAGATGTTAGAGAGTTCGGGGGGTAGAGTGGAGAAAGAGGCGATGATGGAGTGACGGATAGAATGAGATAGATGTTTGAGGGAGGGCATAGTGAGGAGATGAGAGAAGATCGAGAAGAGAAATGAGAGATAAACCAACTAGATGAAGATAGGTAGGATACGTGAAGGTATAGAGAAGCCAATAATAGAAAGAGGGAAAGTAGTGAATAGAAAGTATGAGGAGCAAAGTGCAAGAGGGGAGGGTAAGGAAGCACCCAGAAGTGAAGGCGAGGAGAGACTGAGGTTTTCCCGATATTAGATACTTTTGCCCTCTTTACTGACCTGTCTTTGTCACGTGTTGCTTTCTATACACGTTCTCTGCGCTTTTAGTCATTCCGACTTGTTCTAGCACGGATTACAGTTTTCCTGCTCTGAGCTCAGCTAAGTACAATTTATTATACATTTTTCTCTCTCTTTTTCTATTTTTTATATATTTTGACGCCCATCATACCTCTCATCATGTAAAATTCATTTCTCTCTTTTCTTATTTCTGCATCCTACTTTCCTCGCCCTCCACTTGATCATCTAACATGTAGTAATTGTGTTTCACCGCTTGTTGTCGTTGTCCCTGTATTCTGAAGAAGGCCACAGGCCGAAACGTCAGTATTGTGTTGTGTTCTTTATTTGTAAAGCTGTCACCATACCTTGGAGTGTTTAGCACACCCCACCATTGGCTCCTAGTCTTTTAACATTGGTCCTAGTCTTTTAACATTGGTCCTAGTCTTTTAACATTGGTCCTAGTCTTTTAACATTGGTCCTAGTCTTTTAACATTGGTCCTAGTCTTTTAACATTGGTCCTAGTCTTTTAACATTGGTCCTAGTATTTTAATACACATCGTCTGTGATTGTTGACTGCTTCAAGAAATTTGTTAAAACGTAGTTCAGCTTTGATGACACAGGCCCTCTGTGTAGCAGGGAGATTTCACACCAGAACTGAACTTTCACAGTCAACCACACATACACATACACATGCACACACACACCCACATGAGAGAGAGAGAGAGAGAGAGAGAGAGAGAGAGAGGGAGGAGGTTTATCTGTATAAATCTAATGCAAATAAAATCATTGCTTTCGATGGATGCCAATGATAATTCAAGCTCAACGTTTCTATATGATGTGGTTGCTCTCTTCCTCACTCTTATAACCTTCCATAAACATGCGACGCAGCCACTAATTGTATCAAATGTAGCGTTGACAGGAGATTAAAATCTTTGAATAACGAACCAAATAGTTAACCACAGAACAGCATTCACAAGTACAAAACTATACAGAACATAAAGTCAAATGTTTCCACAATCTCTTTACCTTACAATTGATTTATTTTTTTATAAATACCAAACAAGCCGAGAACTAAATTTTCAAAATTAATTACAAGTAAATTATATTTCTCAAGATTATTTAGTACATTATATAATTATAATAAGATTGCAATCTCTGGAAACACACTTTAAAGGTCCACCCCAAAGAAGAAGCAAACAGATTCATAGAAAAAAAAGAACAAATAACATATGTAGGGGACGATGAAAAATTAATAGTCAGCGATGACTGACGGAGGCAACTGGATCATTATAAGCACATTTCTAGTTTGTCATTCCCAGAATTATTTTCTCTATGGTGTTTCAACTTATAAACTGACAGGACGGAATCATACCTTCAGTGAGTTGTGAGGACATGCTCAGAGATAGAGAGATCGATAATACCTTGTTGTATGAGCTTTATGTTTATCGATTTCATTTCAGAGAACTACATCGCGAGTAAAATCGATTGTCACACAGCTGTACGATCAGACGAACCACATTAACTCCAAGCAAAAACTAAAGCTTGCTGAACCAATATTCCAGTCGATATGCTTGCTACAAACGATGAAGTCTTAAAACAACTAAAAATGAAAAGAGAACTACTAAACACAATTCAAACTAGATACATGCGATTTTTGGGCCGTGTTAATAGACACAACAGCCTACTAAAAGTAATCCTGGAGGGGAAAAATAGAAAGTAAAAGAGGCAGACCAAGACTAATAATGGACGAGTAACATCAAAAGATGGACAAACCAGCCTATGACAACCTGCACCATCAAAGCAAGAGACAGAGTAGTTATCATTCGTTGAGAAGTCACATCAACTTGTCGTTTCTAATTATCATTCGTTGAGAAGTCACATCAACTTGTCGTTTCTAATTATCATTTGTTGAGAAGTCACATCAACTTGTCGTTTCTAATTATCATTTGTTGGGAAGTCACATTAACTTGTCGTTTCTAATTATCATTTGTTGAGAAGTCACATCAACTTGTCGTTTCTAATTATCATTCGTTGAGAAGTCACATCAACTTGTCGTTTCTAATTATCATTCGTTGAGAAGTCACATTAACTTGTCGTTTCTAATTATCATTCGTTGAGAAGTCACATCAACTTGTCGTTTCTAATTATCATTCGTTGAGAAGTCACATCAACTTGTCGTTTCTAATTATCATTCGTTGAGAAATCACATCAACATGTCGTTTCTAAATATCATTCGTTGAGAAGTCACATCAACTTGTCGTTTCTAATTATCATTCGTTGAGAAGTCACATCAACTTGTCGTTTCTAATTATCATTTGTTGAGAAGTCACATCAACTTGTCGTTTCTAATTATCATTCGTTGAGAAGTCACATCAACTTGTCGTTTCTAATTATCATTCGTTGAGAAGTCACATTAACTTGTCGTTTCTAATTATCATTCGTTGAGAAGTCACATCAACTTGTCGTTTCTAATTATCATTCGTTGAGAAGTCACATCAACTTGTCGTTTCTAATTATCATTCGTTGAGAAATCACATCAACATGTCGTTTCTAAATATCATTCGTTGAGAAGTCATATCAACTTGTCGTTTCTAATTATCATTCGTTGAGAAGTCACATCAACTTGTCGTTTCTGATTATCATTCGTTGAGAAGTCACATCAACTTGTCGTTTCTAATTATCATTCGTTTAGAAGTCACATCAACTTGTCGTTTCTAATTATCATTCGTTGAGAAGTCACATCAACTTGTCGTTTCTAATTATCATTCGTTGAGAAGTCACATCAACTTGACGTTTCTAATTATCATTCGTTGGGAAGTCACACCAACTTGTTGTTTGTAATTATCATTCTTTGGGAAGTCACATCAACTTGTCGTTTCTAATTAGCATTCGTTGAGAAGTCACATCAACTTGTCGTTTCTAATTATCATTTGTTGAGAAGTCACATCAACTTGTTGTTTCTAATAATCATTCGTTGAGAAGTCACATCAACTTGTCGTTTCTAATTATCATTTGTTGAGAAGTCACATCAACTTGTCGTTTCTAATAATCATTCGTTGAGAAGTCACATCAACTTGTCGTTTCTAATTATCATTTGTTGAGAAGTCACATCAACTTGTCGTTTCTAATTATCATTCGTTGAGAAGTCACATCAACTTGTCGTTTCTAATTATCATTTGTTGAGAAGTCACATCAACTTGTCGTTTCTAATTATCATTCGTTGAAAAGTCACATCAACATGTCGTTTCTAATTATCATTTGCTGAGAAGTCACATCAACTTGTCGTTTCTAATTATCATTCGTTGAGAAGTCACTTTCATTTGTCTTTTATTCAGAAACATTATCTGGTACTAATTTCAACAGGCTAAGTAAGTCTCGAAAATGAGGAACAGAAAAAGAAAGACATCATTTTTGGAAAATAAAACCAGACGCTTGTTAACACCCCAATATCAATAATCACTGGGTCACCACGACTTCATGGGGGGTCAAAGCAAATTAATGCATACAAATGCAAAGCTGCAGTAAATCTGATTGTAAAGGAGAAATGAAAAAAAAACAGAAAAAAATGGCATGGTTAAAGCTTTACGTTATATATCGACGATACAAATCCGAGCGACGTTTCGGATCAATAGACTTACGCAAGTCTTAATCGCTAGGAGTGAAAACGAGTTTACAAAAAATGTTAGACATTACAGTGAAGGAAAGTAAAAATAAAGGACTCAGTCTTAATAGCAAAAAGACAGAAGTAATAGTAGCAACAATGAAAAAGACAACATCGCAATGCACAATAGAGACAAGTGGAGCAATAATAAAACAGGCAAATGAATGTGTATATCTGGGAACCTTGTTAACCTCAGATGGTAGATGTACAATGAATCATAGACAATAGGACAACACACACGAAAATCAGTTGAATCTGTAGAAAAGTAGTCTTTTTTTTTGCTAAAAAATGTTGAGAATGCTACGGCCAGCTAAGAAGAGTAATAAAAACGTTCAGTAAGTGGCCAAAAAAAGAAGATAAATCATCTCCAATATTAGGAAGAAACAATCATCATTTTTTTTTTGGCCATGTAACGATAAGGGAACAGCTGGAATTTATTGTAACAACTGGGAAAATTGAGGGACGAAGAGATAGAGGGAAGCAAAGAGAAAAGATATCAGACGTTGTAAGAGAATGGCTTGGCAGAAGGTCAACAACAGAAATGATAAATAACTGTCGAGATCAAAAGTTGTGGAGAGAAATATCACCTACGCCAACAGGTACGGTACTTGATGATGATGATGATGGTGGTGGCGGTGGTGGTGGCGGCGGTGATTTATTATGTAAAGCTTTATCGTACAATGTTTCCCATTTCTCCTTCTCTACAACTTCAAGAACATGTCATTTTCAGCGCAGAGATGAATCATATTCACTAAATAACAATTACCTTACTTAGCTCCACATGGCTGCTTGGAGCCGCGATAGCTCATTGGTTAGTGAACTGAACTACAAAGGACAAGAGGTAGGGTTCGATCCCAATCGACGGCTTCCGGGTTCACCCAGCCTTAAATGGGGACCGGATTTTTTTCTGGGAAAGTAAAGCGGCACAAGCGTAATACCGACCACATTACCTCAAATATCATGTGCCAAAGTTCTGTAAAATTTATGGTCACTAACACCATATAAAAACGATGGTCATATGTTGGACATGTGATGAGAAGAGATAATAGCCGAATAGCAAAGCAAGCCCTCATGTGGGAAACAACAGGTAAGAGAAAAAGAGGAAGACCCAGAGAGACATAGAGAAGAACAGAGAGGCAAGAGCAGCAGGAATCGGCTTCCTCAATGAGATATAGTTGCTTGCACAGAAGAGAAACAAATGGCGAGATTTGAAAAATATCTTTAAAAGAATTGAAAACTGCTAGAATAAAAATTTAGATAAGAGAGGGAGTATCTTGGTCTACGCCCTATGGGCCCGCTACGGCTCGAAAGGTCAATAGATAGATATATAGAACAATATATTCACTATACGCCACTTGGCGTGACGGGGGCACTTTACTTTTTTTACTTGGCTGCTTGCTTTTTTAAAATTATTATTATCTCAAAGTAGCATTTCAGTTATATTCGTATAAACTGTGCTTCTTGTGTGAATGAAAATGTCAAGAGGATACACTCCACTGATTCTTAAGATTAGTATGTTATTGGAGTTGTTCAAATGTATTACACTGTGCAAATTTATCAATAGTCTAGTATCTTCTTCTGCCTTTCAGCTCCCTGTGGAGTATAGGTCTTCAATAAACACTGTCAGCTCCCTGTGGAGTGTAGGTCTTGAATAAACACTTTCAGCTCCCTGTGGAGTATAGGTCTTCAATAAACACTTTCAGCTCCCTGTGGAGTATAGGTCTTCAATAAACACTTTCAGCTCCCTGTGGAGTATAGGTCTTCAATAAACACTTTCAGCTCCCTGTGGAGTATAGGTCTTCAATAAACACTTTCAGCTCCCTGTGGAGTATAGGTCTTCAATAAACACTTTCAGCTCCCTGTGGAGTATAGGTATTCAATAAACACTTTCAGCTCCCTGTGGAGTATAGGTCTTCAATAAACACTTTCAGCTCCCTGTGGAGTATAGGTCTTCAATAAACACTTTCAGCTCCCTGTGGAGCATAGGTCTTCAATAAACACTTTCCAAGTCGTTCTTTTTTTTGCCATTTTTTTAAGATCATTCCATGTCTTCCCAATCATCTTCGTTTCTGCTTCCATCTGTATTCTCCAAAATATCTTGGTCTTCCTCTTTGTCTTTTTCTTTGGAGATTCCAAAAGAGGGCCTGTTGTGTAATACTCTCATTTGGCTTCCACAGTGTGTGTCATATCCAGCGCCATAAAAAGCTATCCTGTACTGTAAAAATAAATATAAGCCGGAGTATTATGTTCCGTAAAGATAGTAAACGTTCGAGTGCATTTACATCTTGACAACCATTATTCAGTATATTCAATGAAGTTTGGCCAGTCTTAGCTAACACGTGATTAATCCTGTCTCTAGAAAGGGCGGAACAGGCAACTATTGCAGTGCTGCGGTAAAGCTGGTAACAAGGAGCCAGTGGTGGCGTGTGATTTACAGTCTAAGGTATGGTGACAGCTTTACAAAAAAGGAACACAACAAAATACTGACGTTTCAGTCTACTACCTTCTCTTAATAGATATTTTCTTTATTATAGACATTTGTGTCTCACCGTTTGTTGTCGTTGTCCCCGTCTTCTGAAGAAGGCCGTAGGCCGAAACGTCATATTTTGTTGTGTTCCTTTTTGGTAAAGCTGTCACCATACCTTAGACTGTAAATCACACCCCACTGCTGACTCCTTTTCTCTAGAAACATTTTCGCTATCTTCAATACGGTTCATTTTTTTTTTCAAGCTGTGAAAATATTGTAAAGTAGTTGATTCAATTTTTGTTATGTGACAGAGCGTTTAAACATACATTTTAAAATATTATATGGTATCGCTTGTAAGCAAAGGGTCCAATGATTTTTCTCGCTGTTGATTCAGGTACAGATTTTTCAGCTGGGCTGACTGAAAAGTGTTGGGTTGCCGATTCACCAGCAAAACAAGTTTCTTTCATTTAATATCAAGTAATTTAAAAAATGAAATGAAAATATGTGGTTTTGTATGAACTCTGCACCACTGTGAAAGTTCACGAAATGAAATTTCACGAAAAGAAATTTCACGAAAAGAAATTTCACGAAATGAAATTTCACGAAAAGAAATTTCACGAAATGAAATTTCACGAAAATAAATTTCACGAAAAGAAATTTCACGAAATGAAATTTCACGGAAAGAAATTTCGAGTGCTGAAATCGACATCGGTTGTGTACCAGAGAGAAGTGTACGGTAAATGAAATCAATATAGGTGTTTAAATCCCCGAGAGAAGATAAAAACGAAGAGGATAAGAAATAAACACTTGAGACAGACATTCGAAATTGAAATTAATTCAATGACAGAGTATTAGGTATGCAAAGCACAAAGATATAAAGTTCATTTGCGGCTGTGCACACGCTTGACGGCCGGGTTCGATGTCGATCGAAGGGGAGCTTTCATTGCACTGGGAAACATATGGAAATCCAAAGAAATTAGGTTAAATACAAAAATAAAAATTTTCAACTCAAATGTTAAGTCTGTCTTATTATATGGCTGTGAAGCATGGAGAACAACAACATTGACAATCACGAAGACATAGACTTTCATTAATGGATGCTTAAGCAGAGTAAAAGGATGTAAATGGCAGGACAAAATCACTAACATAGAATTATGGAAATGTACCAGTCAAACACCAGTGGATAAAGAGATACAGCGAAAACCATGGCGCTGGATAGGACACACACTACGGAAGCCAACTGAGAGTATTACACAACATGCCCTTTTTTGGAATCCCCAGGGGAAAAGACAACGAGGAAGACCAAGTAATTTTTGGAGAAGACAGATAGAAGCAGAGATGAAGATGATGGGGAAGACATGGAATGATCTTAAAAGAATGGCAAAAAAACAGAACGACTTGGAAAGTGTTTGTTGAAGATCTATGCTCCTCTATAGCTGCTTCTTTTATCTGACCTTAAAAATGTACCGGATTTTTCTGGGACGGTCGCAGAATCGTTTCATCCATAAAATATGTACCGTTGGTCCTTGAAGTATATGGGCATTAACACCAGTCATATTACACACGTGCCTTATGTTTTGTGAGATCTCTTTACTTGATTAATTTCTTCTGACATTTAAAAACTGACAGAATCAGCTGAGAGAATCTGCTCGAAACAACAGTGTCTGCAATGTGTTATCATAGAATGACACCAGTCGGCTTCCAACCGTCGTTCAAGGATTAAAGGCCAGATGCCTATTAGCACCACATGAGAGTGTGATTTTGGGGTAACGTGGTTGGTATTATGCCTGTGTCGCTTTACTTTCCCAGAAAAAAATCCGGTACCCAATTAAGGCTGGGTGAACCCGGAAGCCGTCGGTTGGGATCGAACACTACCTCTTGTCCTTTTTAGTCCAGTTCACTAACCACTGAGCTATCTCAGCTCACCACACGAGAGACTACTGCAAAGTTATAGAATCTCAATGAGCTCAATGTTCCATGAGTGGCTCAGGAAAGTCGAATGGGGCTAGGTTCGAAGACAGTGGTTGGTGTGACTCAAGAACTAGGTCTGGCTGGGATGTACTTCACTTTCGTCACCAGATACTTGCAACGATCGACCTGATAGCCTGGCTGGAAAAGCTGCCGTGGATGATGGACGTGCAACGGATCGGTCTGATATACTGAATAATCACAGGTAAGCAGCGCGAGATAATGATCCCATCAATTATCATGAGTCTACAACCTTGTTCAGATTGTACGAACATCATTCAAAACTGAAGATTTCAGGAAGTAGCGTTGACTTCAGCTATAAAGTGTGTCAACTTAGTAATATTTCTAGATCGTTTACAGCATTTATTGATGAATCTACTACGTTTCTCTTTTTCATAAAATAATTATGTCAAGATAATGCTTCCAATTTGTAACACCATGCAAACAAATGTAAATTTCACAGCTTAGTGAATATTTGCATTAATGTTGTTTTATTAGTAGATTAAATATCACTGACAACCAACTGTGATAGATGACACTAATAGAGGATATGAAAAGAAAGAATAAAATCTGTCTAAAAGTTACCCACTGCATGCAGCCACTTATACAACCCCAACAATTGTCATTGAACACAACCACTTATACAACCCCAACAATTGTCATAGAACACAACCCCTTATACAACCCCAACAATTATCATTGAACACAATCACTTATACGACCCCAACAATTGTCATTGAACACAACCACTTTTACGACCCCAACAACTATCTTAGAACACAACCACTTATACAACCCCAACAATTTTCATAGAACACAACCACTTATACGACCCCAACAATTGTCATTGAACACAACCACTTTTACGACCCCAACAATTATCTTATAACACAACCACTTATACAACCCAAAATTATCTCAGAACACAACCACTTATACGACCCAACAATTATCTCAGAACACAACCACTTATACAACCCCAACAATTATCTCAGAAAACACAACCACTTATACAACCCCAACAATTATTTTAGAACACAACCACTTATATAACCCCAACAATTATCTCAGAACACAACCCCTTATACAACCCCAACAATTATCTCAGAACACAACCACTTATACAACCCCAACAATTATCTTAGAACACAACCACTTATACAACCCCAACAATTATTTTAGAACACAACCACTTATACAACCCCAACAGTTATCTTAGAACACAAACACTTATACAACCCCAACAATTATTTTAGAACACAACCACTTATACAACCCCAACAATTATCTTAGAACGCAACCACTTATACAACCCCAACAATTATCTCAGAACACAACCACTTATACAACCCAAGAATTATTATAGAACACAACCACTTATACAACACCAACAATTATCTCAAAAGACAACCACTTATACGAACCCAACAATTATCATAGAACACAACCACTTATACGACCCCAACAACTATCTTGGAACACAACCACTTATACGACACCAACAATTATAATAGAACACAACCACTTATACGACCCCAACAACTATCTTGGAACACAACCACTTATACGAACCCAACAATTATCATAGAACACATTCACTTATACAACCCCAACAATTTTTTTTAGAACACAACCACTTATACAACCCCAACAATTATCTTAGAACACAACCACTTATACAACCCCAACAATTATTTTAGAACACATCCACTTATACAACACCAAGAATTATCTCAAAACACAACCACTTATACAACCCGAACAATTATCTCAGAACACAACCACTTATACGAACCCAACAATTACCATAGAACACAACCACTTATACGACCCCAACCACTATCTTGGAACACAACCACTTATACGACCCCAACAATTATCTTAGAAAACAACCACTCATACGACCCCAACAACTATCTTGGAACACAACCACTTATACAACCCCAAAAATTATCTCAGAACACAACCACTTATACAACCCCAACAATTATCTTAGAACACAACCACTTATACAACCCTAACAATTATCTCAGAACACAACCACTTATACAACCCCAACAATTATCTCAGAACACAACCACTTATACGACCCGAACAATTATCTCAGAAAACAACCACTTATACAACCCTAACAATTATCTCAGAACACAACCAATTATACAACCAAAACAATTATCTTAGAACACTACCACCTATACAACCCCAACAATTATCTTAGAACACAACCACTTATATAACCCCAACAATTATCTTAGAACAAACCATTTATACGACCCTAAAAATTATCTTAGAACACAACCACGTATATAACCCCAACAATTATCTTAGAACACAACCATTTATACAACCCTAACAATTATCTTACAACACAACCACTTATACAACGCCAACAATTATCTTAGAACAAAACCACTTATACAACCCCAACAATTATCTTAGATAACAACCACTTATATAACCCCAACAATTATCTTAGAACACAACCACTTATACGACCCAACAATTATCTTAGAACACAACCATTTATATAAACCCAACAATTATCTTAGAACACAACCCCAATAATTATCATTGAACACAACCACTTATACGACCCCAACAATTGTCATTGAACACAACCACTTTTACGACCCCAACAATTATCTTAGAACACAACCACTTATACAACCCCAACAGTTTTCATAGAACACAACCACTTATACGACCCCAACAATTGTCATTGAACACAACCACTTTTACGACACCAACAATTATCTTAGAACACAACTACTTATACAACCCCAACAAATATCATTGAACACAACCACTTATACAACCCCAACAATTATCTTAGAACACAACCACCTATACAACCCCAAAAATTATCTCAGAACACAACTTATACGACCCCAACAATTATATTAGAACACAACCACTTATACGACCCCAACAATTATCTCAGAACACATCCACTTATACAACCCCAACAATTATTTTAGAACACAACCACTTATACAACCCCAACAGTTATCTTTGAACACAACTACTTATACAACCCCAACAATTATCTCAGAACAGAACCATTTATACAACCCCAACAATTATCTCAGAACACAACCACTTATACGAACCCAACAATTATCATAGAACACAACCACTTATACGACCCAAACAACTATCTTGGAACACAACCACTTATACGACACCAAAATTTATCTTAGAACACAACCACTTATACGACCCCAACAACTGTCTTGAACACAACCACTTATACAAACCAAAAATTATCTCAGAACACAACCACTTATACAACCCTATCAATTATTTTAGAACACAACCACTTATACAACCCCAACAGTTATCTTAGAACACAAACACTTATACAACCCCAACAATTATTTTAGAACACAACCACTTATACAACCCCAACAATTATCTTAGAACGCAACCACTTATACAACCCCAACAATTATCTCAGAACACAACCACTTATACAACCCCAAGAATTATTATAGAACACAACCACTTATACAACACCAACAATTATCTCAAAAGACAACCACTTATACGAACCCAACAATTATCATAGAACACAACCACTTATACGACCCCAACAACTATCTTGGAACACAACCACTTATACGACACCAACAATTATAATAGAACACAACCACTTATACGACCCCAACAACTATCTTGGAACACAACCACTTATACGAACCCAACAATTATCATAGAACACATTCACTTATACAACCCCAACAATTTTTTTTAGAACACAACCACTTATACAACCCCAACAATTATCTTAGAACACAACCACTTATACAACCCCAACAATTATTTTAGAACACATCCACTTATACAACACCAAGAATTATCTCAAAACACAACCACTTATACAACCCGAACAATTATCTCAGAACACAACCACTTATACGAACCCAACAATTACCATAGAACACAACCACTTATACGACCCCAACCACTATCTTGGAACACAACCACTTATACGACCCCAACAATTATCTTAGAAAACAACCACTCATACGACCCCAACAACTATCTTGGAACACAACCACTTATACAACCCCAAAAATTATCTCAGAACACAACCACTTATACAACCCCAACAATTATCTTAGAACACAACCACTTATACAACCCTAACAATTATCTCAGAACACAACCACTTATACAACCCCAACAATTATCTCAGAACACAACCACTTATACAACCCTAACAATTATCTCAGAACACAACCACTTATACATCCCCAACAATTATCTCAGAACACAACCACTTATACAACCCTAACAATTATCTCAGAACACAACCAATTATACAACCAAAACAATTATCTTAGAACACTACCACCTATACAACCCCAACAATTATCTTAGAACACAACCACTTATATAACCCCAACAATTATCTTAGAACAAACCATTTATACGACCCTAAAAATTATCTTAGAACACAACCACGTATATAACCCCAACAATTATCTTAGAACACAACCATTTATACAACCCTAACAATTATCTTACAACACAACCACTTATACAACGCCAACAATTATCTTAGAACAAAACCACTTATACAACCCCAACAATTATCTTAGATAACAACCACTTATATAACCCCAACAATTATCTTAGAACACAACCACTTATACGACCCCAACAATTATCTTAGAACACAACCATTTATATAAACCCAACAATTATCTTAGAACACAACCCCAACAATTATCATTGAACACAACCACTTATATCACCCCAACAATTGTCATTGAACACAACCACTTTTACGACCCCAACAATTAACTTAGAACACAACCACTTATACAACCCCAACAGTTTTCATAGAACACAACCACTTATACGACCCCAACAATTGTCATTGAACACAACCACTTTTACGACACCAACAATTATCTTAGAACACAACTACTTATACAACCCCAACAAATATCATTGAACACAACCACTTATACAACCCCAACAATTATCTTAGAACACAACCACCTATACAACCCCAAAAATTATCTCAGAACACAACAACTTATACGACCCCAACAATTATATTAGAACACAACCACTTATACGACCCCAACAATTATCTCAGAACACATCCACTTATACAACCCCAACAATTATTTTAGAACACAACCACTTATACAACCCCAACAGTTATCTTTGAACACAACTACTTATACAACCCCAACAATTATCTCAGAACAGAACCATTTATACAACCCCAACAATTATCTCAGAACACAACCACTTATACGAACCCAACAATTATCATAGAACACAACCACTTATACGACCCCAACAACTATCTTGGAACACAACCACTTATACGACGCCAAAATTTATCTTAGAACACAACCACTTATACGACCCCAACAACTGTCTTGAACACAACCACTTACACAACCCCAAAAATTATCTCAGAACACAACCACTTATACAACCCTATCAATTATCTCAGAACACAACCACTTATACAACCCCAACAATTATCTTAGATAACAACCACTTATATAACCCCAACAATTATCTTAGAACACAACCACTTATACGACCCCAACAATTATTTTAGAACACAACCATTTATATAAACCCAACAATTATCTTAGAACACAACCCCAACAATTATCATTGAACACAACCACTTTTACGACCCCAACAATTATCTTAGAACACAACCACTTATACAACCCCAACAGTTTTCATAGAACACAACCACTTATACGACCCCAACAATTGTCATTGAACACAACCACTTTTACGACCCCAACAATTATCTTAGTACACAACTACTTATACAACCCCAACAAATATCATTGAACACAACCTTTTATACAACCCCAACAATTATCTTAGAACACAACCACCTATACAACCCCAAAAATTATCTCAGAACACAACAACTTATACGACCCCAACAATTATATTAGAACACAACCACTTATACGACCCCAACAATTATCTCAGAACACATCCACTTATACAACCCCAACAATTATTTTAGAACACAACCACTTATACAACCCCAACAGTTATCTTTGAACACAACTACTTATACAACCCCAACAATTATCTCAGAACAGAACCATTTATACAACCCCAACAATTATCTCAGAACACAACCACTTATACGAACCCAACAATTATCATAGAACACAACCACTTATACGACCCCAACAACTATCTTGGAACACAACCACTTATACGACGCCAAAATTTATCTTAGAACACAACCACTTATACGACCCCAACAACTGTCTTGAACACAACCACTTATACAACCCCAAAAATTATCTCAGAACACAACCACTTATACAACCCCAACAATTATCTCAGAACACAACCACTTATACAACACCAACAATTATCTCAGAACACAACCACTTATACAACACCAACAATTATCTCAGAAAACAACCACTTATACAACCCGAACAATTATCTCAGAACACAACCACTTATACAACCCTAACAATTATCTCAGAACACAACAACTTATACAACCCTAACAATTATCTCAGAACACAACCACTTATACAACCCCAACAATTATCTCAGAACACAACCACTTATACGACCCCTAACAATTTTCTCAGAACACAACCACTTATACAACCCCAACAATTATCTTAGAACACAACCACTTATACGACCCCAACAATTATCTTGGAACACAACCACTTATACAACCAAAACAATTATCTTAGAACACTACCACCTATACAACCCCAAAAATTATCTTAGAACACAACCACTTATATAACCCCAACAATTATCTTAGAACACAACCACTTATACGACCCGAACAATTATCTCAGAAAACAACCACTTATACAACCCTATCAATTATCTCAGAACACAACCACTTATACAACCAAAACAATTATCTTAGAACACTACCACCTATACAACCCCAACAATTATCTTAGAACACAACCACTTATATAACCCCAACAATTATCTTAGAACAAACCATTTATACGACCCTAAAAATTATCTTAGAACACAACCACGTATATAACCCCAACAATTATCTTAGAACACAACCATTTATACAACCCTAACAATTATCTTACAACACAACCACTTATACAACGCCAACAATTATGTTAGAACAAAACCACTTATACAACCCCAACAATTATCTTAGATAACAACCACTTATATAACCCCAACAATTATCTAAGAACACAACCACTTATACGACCCCAACAATTATCTTAGAACACAACCACTTATATAAACCCAACAATTATCTTAGAACACAACCCCAACAATTATCATTGAACACAACCACTTATACGACATCAACAATTGTCATTGAACACAACCACTTTTACGACCCCAACAATTATCTTAGAACACAACCACTTATACAACCCCAACAGTTTTCATAGCACACAACCACTTATACGACCCCAACAATTGTCATTGAACACAACCACTTTTACGACCCCAACAATTATCTTAGAACACAACTACTTATACAACCCCAACAAATATCATTGAACACAACCACTTATACAAACCCAACAATTATCTTAGAACACAACCACCTATACAACCCCAAAAATTATCTCAGAACACAACAACTTATACGACCCCAACAATTATATTAGAACACAACAACTTATATGACCCCAACAATTATCTCAGAACACAACCCCTTATACAACCCCAACAATTATTTTAGAACACAACCACTTATACAACCCCAACAGTTATCTTTGAACACAACTACTTATACAACCCCAACAATTATCTCAGAACACAACCATTTATACAACCCCAACAATTATCTCAGAACACAACGACTTATACGAACCCAACAATTATCATAGAACACAACCACTTATACGACCCCAACAACTATCTTGGAACACAACCACTTATACGACGCCAAAAATTATCTTAGAACACAACCACTTATACGACCCCAACAACTGTCTTGGAACACAACCACTTATACAACCCCAAAAATTATCTCAGAACACAACCACTTATACAACCTCAACAATTATCTCAGAACACAACCACTTATACAACACCAACAATTATCTCAGAACACAACCACTTATACAACCCCAACAATTATCTCAGAAAACAACCACTTATACAACCCTAACAATTATCTCAGAACACAACCACTTATACAACCCTAACAATTATCTCAGAATACAACAACTTATACAACCCTAACAATTATCTCAGAACACAACCACTTATACAACCCCAACAATTATCTCAGAACACAACCACTTATACAACCCCAACAATTATCTTAGAACACAACCACTTATACGACCCCAACAATTATCTTGGAACACAACCACTTATACAACTCCAACATTTATCTTAGAACACAACCACCTATACAACCCCAACAATTGTCATTGAACACAACCACTTATACAACCAAAACAATTATCTTAGAACACAACCACTTATATAACCCCAACAATTATCTTAGAACAAACCATTTATACGACCCTAAAAATTATCTTAGAACACAACCAATTATAACCCCAACAATTATCTTAGAACACAACCATTTATACAACCCTAACAATTATCTTAGAACACAACCACTTATACAACGCCAACAATTATCTCAGAACACAACCACTTATACAACCCCAACATTTATCTTAGAACACAACCACTTATAAACCCCAACAATTATCTTAGAACACAACCACTTATATAACCCCAACAATTATCTTAGAACACAACCACTTATACGACCCCAACAATTATCTTACAACACAACCACTTATATAAACCCAACAATTATCTTAGAACACAACCCCAACAATTATCATAGAACACAACCACTTATACGATCCCAACAATTGCCATTGAACACAACCACTTTTACGACCCCAACAATTATCTTAGAACACAACCACTTATACAACCCCAACAATTTTCATAGAACACAACCACTTATACGACCCCAACAATTGTCATTGAACACAACCACTTTTACTACCCCAACAATTATCTTAGAACACAACCACTTATACAACCCCAACAAATATCATTGAACACAACCACTTATACAACCCCAACAATTATCTTAGAACACAACCACCTATTCAACCCCAAAAATTATCTCAGAACACAACCACTTATACGACCCCAACAATTATATTAGAACACAACCACTTATACGACCCCAACAATTATCTCAGAACACAACCACTTATACAACCCCAACAATTATTTTAGAACACAACCACTTATACAACCCCAACACTCATCTTTGAACACAACCACTTATACAACCCCAACAATTATCTCAGAACACAACCACTTATACGAACCCAACAATTATCATAGAACACAACCACTTATACGGCCCCAACAACTATCTTGGAACACAACCACTTATACGACGCCAAAAATTATCTTAGAACACAACCACTTATACGACCCCAACAACTGTCTTGGAACACAACCACTTATACATCCCCAAAAATTATCTCAGAACACAACCACTTATACAACCCCAACAATTATCTCAGAACACAACCACTTATACAACCCTAACAATTATCTCAGAACACAACCACTTATACAAGCCCAACAATTATCTCAGAACACAACCACTTATACAACCCCAACAATTAACTCAGAAAACAACCACTTTTACAACCCTAACAATTATCTCAGAACACAACCACTTATACAACCCTAACAATTATCTCACAACACTACCACTTATACAACCCTAACAACTATCTTGGAACACAACCACTTATACGACGCCAAAAATTATCTTAGAACACAACCACTTATACGACCCCAACAACTGTCTTGGAACACAACCACTTATACAACCCCAAAAATTATCTCAGAACACAACCACTTATACAACCCCAACAATTATCTCAGAACACCACCACTTATACAACCACAACAAATATCTCAGAACACAACTACTTATACATCCCCAACAATTATCTCAGAACACAACCACTTATACAACACCAACAATTATCTCATAACACAACTACTTATACAACCCCAAAAATAACTCAGAACACAACCAAGTGTACAACCCCATCAATTATCTAAGAAAAAAAACCACTTATACAACAACAACAATTATCTCATAACACAACTACTTATACAACCCTAACAATTATCTCAGAACACAACCACTTATACAACCCCAACAATTATCTCAGAACACAACCACTTATACAACCCCAACAATTATCTTAGAAGACAACCACTTATACGACCCCAACAATTATCTTGGAACACAACCACTTATATAACTCCAACAATTATCTTAGAACACAACCACTTATACAATCCTAACAATTATCTTAGAACACAACCACTTATATAACCCCAACAATTATCTTAGAACACAACCACTTATACAACCCCAACAATTATCTTAGAATACAACAACTTATATAACCTCAACAATTATCTTAGAACATAACCACTTATATAAAGCAAACAATTATCTTAGAACACAAACACTTATACAACCCCAATAATTATCTTAGAATACAACCACATATATAACCTCAACAATTATCTTAGAACACAACCACTTATTTAACCCCAACAATTATATTAGAACACAACCACTTATATAACCCCAACAATTATCTTAGAACACAACCACTTATACAACCCCAACAATTATCTTAGAACATAACCACTTATAAAACCCCAACAATTATCTTAGAACACAACCATTTATACAACCCCATCAATTATCTTAGAACATAACCACTTATATAACCCCAACATTTATCTTAGAACACAACCACTTATATAACCCCAACAATTATTTTAGAACACAACCACTTATACAACCCCAACAATTATCTTAGAACATAACCACTTATATAAACCCAAATTTATCTTAGAACACAACGCCAACAATTATCATAGAACACAACCACTTATACGACCCCAACAATTGTCATTGAACACAACCACTTTTACGACCCCAACAATTATCTTAGAACACAACCACTTATACAACCCCAACAATTTTCATAGAACACAACCACTTATACGACCCCAACAATTGTCATTGAACACAACCACTTTTACGACCCAAACAATTATCTTAGAACACAACCACTTATACAACCCCAACAAATATCATTGAACACAACCACTTATACAACCCCAACAATTATCTTAGAACACAACCACCTATACAACCCCAAAAATTATATCAGAACACAACCACTTATACGACCCCAAAAATTATATTAGAACACAACCACTTATACGACCCCAACAATTATCTCAGAACACAACCACTTATACAACCCTAACAATTATTTTAGAACACAACCACTTATACAACCCCAACACTTATCTTTGAACACAACTACTTATACAACCCCAACAATTATCTCAGAACACAACCACTTATACAACCCCAACAATAATCTCAGAACACAACCACTTATACGAACCCAACAATTATCATAGAACACAACCACTTATACGACCCCAACAACTATCTTGGAACACAACCACTTATACGACGCCAAAAATTATCTTAGAACACAACCACTTATACGGCCCCAACAATTGTCTTGGAACACAACCACTTATACAACCCGAAAAATTATCACGGAACACAACCACTTATACAACCCCAACAATTATCTCAGAACACAACAACTTATACAACCCTAACAATTATCTCACAACACAACCACTTATACAACCCCAAAAATTATCTCTGAACACAACCACTTATACAACCCCAAGAATTATCTCAGAAAACAACCACTTATACAACCCCAACAATTATCTTAGAACACAACCACTTATACAACCCTAACAATTATCTCAGAACACAACCACTTATACAACCCTAACAATTATTTCAGAACACAACCACTTATACAACCCCAACAATTATCTCAGAACACAACCACTTATACGACCCCTAACAATTTTCTCAGAACACAACCACTTATACAACCCCAACAATTATCTTAGAACACAACCACTTATACGACCCCAACAATTATATTAGAACACAACCACTTATACGACCCCAACAATTATCTCAGAACACAACCACTTATACAACTCCAACAATTATTTTAGAACACAACCACTTATACAACCCCACCACTTATCTTTGAACACAACTACTTATACAACCCCAACAATTATCTCAGAACACAACCACTTATACAACCCCAACAATTATCTCAGAACACAACCACTTATACGAACCCAACAATTATCATAGAACACAACCACTTATACGAACCCAACAATTATCTTAGAACACAACCACTTATACGACCCCAACAACTGTCTTGGAACACAACCACTTATACAACCTGAAACATTATCTCGGAACACAACCACTTATACAACCCCAACAATTATCTCAGAACACAACAACTTATACAACCCTAACAATTATCTCAGAACACAACCACTTATACAACCCCAAAAATTATCTCAGAACACAACCACTTATACAACCCCAAGAATTATCTCAGAAAACAACCACTTATACAACCCTAACAATTATCTTAGAACACAACCACTTATACATCCCTAACAATTATCTCAGAACACAATCACTTATACAACCTTAACAATTATCTCAGAACACAACCACTTATACAACCCCAACAATTATCTCAGAACACAACCACTTATACGACCCCTAACAATTTTCTCAGAATTCAACCACTTATACAACCCCTACAATTATCTTAGAACACAACAACTTATACGACCCCAACAATTATCTTGGAGCACAACCACTTATACAACTCCAACATTTATCTTAGAACACAACCACCTATAGAACCCCAAAAATTATCTTAGAACACAACCACTTACATAACCACAACAATTATCTTAGAACAAACCATTTATACGACCCTAAAAATTATCTTAGAACATAACCACTTATATAACCCCAACAATTATCTTAGAACACAACCATTTATACAACCCTAACAATTATCTTAGAACACAACCACTTATACAACGCAAACAATTATCTCAGAACACAACCACTTATACAACCCCAACAATTATCTTAGAACACAACCACTTATATAAACCCAACAATTATCTTAGAACACAACCCCAACAATTATCATTGAACACAACCACTTATACGACCCCAACAATTGTCATTGAACACAACCACTTTTACGACCCCAACAATTATCTTAGAACACAACCACTTAGACAACCCCAACAATTTTCATAGAACACAACCACTTATACGACACCAAATATGGTCATTGAAAACAACCCCTTTTACGACCCCAACAATTATCTTAGAACACAACCACTTATACAACCCCAACAAATATGATTGAACACAACCACTTATACAACCCCAACAATTATCTTAGAACACAACCACCTATACAACCCCAAAAATTATCTCAGAACACAACCACTTATACGACCCCAACAATTATATTAGAACACAACCACTTATACGACCCCAACAATTATCTCAGAACACAACCACTTATACAACCCCAACAATTATTTTTAAACACAACTATTTATACAACCCCAACACTTATCTTTGAACACAACTACTTATACAACCCCAACAATTATCTCAGAACACAACCACTTATACAATCCCAACAATTATCTCAGAACACGACCACTTATACGAACCCAACAATTATCATAGAACACAACCACTTATACGACCCCAACAACTATCTTGGAACACAACCACTTATACGACGCCAAAAATTATCTTAGAACACAACCACTTATACGACCCCAACAACTGTCTTGGAACACAACCACTTATACAACCCCAAAAATTATCTCAGAACACAACCACTTATACAACCCCAACAATTATCTCAGAACACAACCACTTATACAACCCAAACAATTATCTCAGAACACAACTACTTATACAACCCCAACAATTATCTCAGAACACAACCACTTATACAACCCCAACAATTATCTCAGAACACAACTACTTATTCAACCCCAAAAATTATCTCAGAACACAACCACGTATACAACCCCAACGATTATGTAAGAAAAAAACCACTTATACAACCCAAACAATTATCTTAGAACACAAACACTTATACAACCCCAACAATTATCTTAGAATACAACCACTTATATAACCTCAACAATTATCTTAGAACACAACCACCTATATAACCCCAACAATTATATTAGAACACAACCACTTATATAACCCCAACAATTATCTTAGAACACAACCACTTATACAACCCCAACAATTATCTTAGAACATAACCACTTATAAAACCCCAACAATTATCTTAGAACACAACCACTTATACAACCCCAACAATTATCTTAGAACATAACCACTTATATTACCCCAACAATTATCTTAGAACACAACCACTTATATAACCCCAACAATTATCTTAGAACACAACCACTTATACAACCCCAACAAATATCTTAGAACATAACCACTTATATAATCCCAACAATTATCTTAGAACACAACCACTTATACGACCCCAACAATTATCTTGGAACACAACCACTTATACAACCCCAAAAATTATCTCAGAACACAACCACTTATACAACCCCAACAGTTATCTTAGAACACAACCACTTATACAACACCAACAATTTTCTCAGAACACAACCACTTATACAACCCCAACAATTATCTCAGAACACAACTACTTATACAACCCCAAAAATTATCTCAGAACACAACCACTTATACAACCCCAAGAATTATCTCAGAAAACAACCACTTATACAACCCCAACAATTATCTAAGAACACAACCGCTTATACAACCCTAACAACTATCTCAGAACACAATCACTTATACAACCTTAACAATTATCTCAGAACACAACTACTTATACAACCCCAACAATTATCTCAGAACACAACTACTTATACAACCCTAACAATTATCTCAGAACACAACCACTTATACAACCCCAACAATTATCTCTGAACACAACCACTTTTACGACCCCAACAATTTTCTCAGAACACAACCACTTATACAACGCCAACAATTATCTCAGAACACAACCACTTATACAACGCCAACAATTGTCTTAGAACACAACCACTTATATAACCCCAACAATTATCTTAGAACACAACCACTTATACAACCCCAACAATTATCTTAGAACACAATCACTTATACAACCCCAACAATTATCTTAGAACACAACCACTTATACAACCCCAACAATTATCTTAGAACACAACCACTTATATAACCTCAAAAATTATCTTAGAACACAACCACTTATACGACCCCAACAATTATCGAGGAACACAACCACTTATGTAACCCCAACAATTATCTTAGAACACAACCACTTATACAACCCTAACAATTATCTTAGAACACAACCACTTATATAACCTCAACAATTATCTTAGAACTCAACCACTTATACAACCCCAACATTTATCTTAGAACACAACTACTTATATAACCCCAACAAGTATCTTAGAACACAACCACTTATACAACCCCAACATTTATCTTAGAACACAACTACTTATATAACCCCAACAAGTATCTTAGAACACAACCACTTATATAACCCCAACAATTATCTTAGAACACAACCACTTATATAACCCCAACAATTATCTTAGAACACAACCACTTATACAACCCCAACAATTATCTTAGAGCACAACCACTTATACAACCCCAACAAAATATCTTAGAACACAACCAATTATATAACCTCAACAATTATCTTAGAACACAACCACTTATACAACCCCAACAATTATCTTAGAACACAACCACTTATACAACCCCAACAATTATCTTAGAACACAACCACTTATCTAACCCCAACAATTATCTTAGAACACAAACACTTATATAACCCCAACAATTATCTTAGAACACAACCACTTATACGACCCGAACAATTATCTTAGAACACAACCACTTATATAACCCCAACAATTATCTTAGAACGCAACCACTTATACAACCCCAACAATTATCTTAGAACAGAACCACTTATATAACCCCAACAATTATCTTAGAACACAACCACTTATATAACCCCAACAATTATCTTAGAACACAACCACTTATATAACCCCAACAATTATCTTAGAACACAACCACTTATATACCCCAACAATTTTCTTAGAACACAACCACTTATACAACCCCAACAATTATCTTAGAACACAACCACTTATATAACCCCAACAATTATCTTAGAACACAACCACTTATATAACCCCAACAATTATCTTAGAACACAACCACTTATATAACCCCAACAATTATCTTAGAACACAACCACTTATATAACCCCAACAATTATCTTAGAACACAACCACTTATACAACCCCAACAATTATCTTAGAACACAACCACTTATATAACCCCAACAATTATCTTAGAACACAACCACTTATATAACCCCAACAATTATCTTAGAACACAACCACTTATATAACCCCAACAATTATCTTAGAACACAACCACTTATATAACCCCAACAATTATCTTAGAACACAACCACTTATATAACCCCAACAATTATCTTAGAACACAACCACTTATATAACCCCAACAATTATCTTAGAACACAACCACTTATATAACCCCAACAATTATCTTAGAACACAACCACTTATATAACCCCAACAATTATCTTAGAACACAACCACTTATATAACCCCAACAATTATCTTAGAACACAACCACTTATACAACCCCAACAATTATCTTAGAACACAACCACTTATACAACCCCAACAATTATCTTAGAACACAACCACTTATATAACCCCAACAATTATCTTAGAACACAACCACTTATATAACCCCAACAATTATCTTAGAACACAACCACTTATATAACCCCAACAATTATCTTAGAACACAACCACTTATATAACCCCAACAATTATCTTAGAACACAACCACTTATATAACCCCAACAATTATCTTAGAACACAACCCACAATTACTTATAAGAGCCAATATTGCGCAAGGCGTCTACCACTTCTTCTTTGAATATTTCTGGTCCTTCTCCTTTATCCTTAATATTTACTTCTATTCGTTCACCATTTTTCGGGCAAATCATGAGAAGAGGAAAGTTGGAATACTTGGTTACAACTGGTAAAATAAAAGGAAAGCGAGATCGCGGACGACAAATAGAGAAAATACTGGATAGCTTGGTGTCATGGCATGGAAAACAGTCAACAACAGAACTGATACGATGCACTGTAGACAGAAGATTGTGGAGGGACATGATCACCTACGCCAACCGGAAAGGCACATGATGATGATGATGATTCGTTCACCATCATAAAGATTGTTAATGCATTCAGCCTATCGTTCCCTTATGCTTTCTTGTTCAATCAACAGTTTTCCTTCCTTTGATCTTAAACATCCAGTTTTTTATTGCGTTTTTCTTCCTGTTAATTGTTCAATTTGTTTGTATATAAATTCAGCACTGATTATCGCCTCGGAAGTTTCCCTCTATAATAATATTCATTTATTATTATTTGTCTCCTGTTTGTATATAACTTTGGCATCTCTTTTTTGTTGCATCTCAATCTCTTTGCATCTTTCCTATAGCTATGCTTCTTTTGCTTCATTGCATTTTATTACAATTTCTTTAATTAATTTTTTATATTAATCTTTGTTATCCTTTTACTTTTTCTTGTATCAACCAACTGTATAATGTCATCTGACATCCATTTCTTTCTTGAATTTATCCTCACTGGCGGTTTGAACTATTTTCGTGTATGTTGTAATGATTCTTTTAGCATTTCCACTGTTCATCAATGCTTTGTATCTTCTCTATTGCATTGTACCGGTTGTAAATTGTGATGTTATATTTGTCTTGTAACCTCTTGTCTGATTTGAGTAAATATAAATGTAACTGGATGTTAACTGAGCCTCGTTTTGCTGCTTTTAATTTTACTCTAAGCTTTCCCCACAACTGGTACATGATCACTATTGCTATCTGCCCCTGGTCTAGTTTTCACACACACCGCGATAGCTCAGTGGTTAGTGAACTGGACTACAAAGGAAAAGAGGTCGAGTTCGATCCTGACCGTCGGCTTCCGGATTTACCCAGCCTTAAATGGGTACCTGATTTTTTTTCTGGGAAAGTAAAGCGGCACGGGCGTAATACCGACAACATTACGCCAAAAAATCATGTGCCAAAGGTCTATAAAAGTTATGGTCACTAACACCATATTCCTTATACGCCACTTGGCGTGATGGTGGCACTTTACATTTTAATTATTGCTAATCAGATATCCTACGTTGCTGCAAATTACGACACAAAACAGTTACGTCAGTTTAGCGTCTTTTCAAGAAAGAACTCTGAGCTGAAGGATAATCATCATTGAAGAACTATAAACCCAACTTGACCTATATTGATTTCGGTCTCCTCTTATTCGTCACACTGATGTGGAAACGTAGAGCTCTCAGGACAAAGTTATAAAGCGTATCCAATCCATGGTGGTCATCGTGATGCTGTAGACGTGTGGGGGGGGGGGGGGGGGGAGAAAGATACCACGAGAAAGAAGGAGAGGAACGGAGAAAGCGGGATTGTCCGAAATAAAGGACAAGCCAACCGAAAGTGATAACCCACGTGAAAAGTGAAGAAAAATATAAAACAAGCATCTCGGATGGGGGGGGGGGGGGTGTATAGCGAGTTCCGAAATAGCCGACAAGCAACCGGAAATGATAAGAGAAAAATGTGAAACAGACTATCTCGAAATTTCCGGTAGTATATTGGTCGAGAAACTAAACACGTGGATCGATTTGATTGTAGGCGCCGACAAATATTTAAAGAGGAGACACAATGAAACGGGAGGATTTTTTAGGAGAACATCAGAGATGATACACGCGTAGTTGTAGAGAGAGCGGCCACATGTATGGTGCGCCTTAGGGACTAACCATAGCCAGCTTAGTAAGCAGTGATGAACTAAGTGTAGACTAAGTACCGTTAGAGGTAGAGAGTTCTAAACAGTCATAGATTAAACCTCGAGGATTAGGTTATGAGTTTCCAGAGAATTAAAGTCCACGAGACGAATAGAATAAGTAGGTTAGCATTAGATTGGAAGAGGCTGTTCAATGGGGAACAGTCTCGATATAAGTACACTAAACTGGTAGAATAAGTATATTAGACTTAGACCTGAGGAGGCCGTTCAATGGGGAACGGTTTCCGTTTACATGTGAGTAGATAAGTAGAGAAGTGTGTAGAAGCCTAGGGCCCATTGGCGAGTAACATTGTTACTAGGCAGCGTGTGAATGACCTTATTACCAAACATTGGTCATGTAAACCTGTTAAATACGTCGCACATGGATTGGGCTGTGAAATAAGCTGTTTTCATAAAAGTGTTATAATTTAATGTGTCCAACAGTTAGCAGATCACGTCTGGCGAAGAAAGACTTGGGAACGTTAAAGAAAAGAAACAAAAAGTCGCGGGCAAACACAAGTCGAAGTACAAACACCCCTATACTCTAACACGGGACACGTTATAACGTGTTGGGGTTTCCCAAGCGAGCGAATCTTGTGCTTGGCCAGCTCCAGGTGTCATGTAAGGTCAGGGCCAAGGCGCAAGTGTGTCGCCTGTCATATTGCACGGCCAGAGACTAGGGCAGCTGATACAGCTGTCGGGTATCAAAGTAACATCAACGAATACTTCCTGACGTAAAACACTCCTCCTGAGTCAAACGGATTCTCATGATACATAGTTGTCCCCTCACTTCAGAAAGTCAATAAGCCGTGTTAGAGCAGCAGATGGTGAACATGTCACTTGAGAATATATGGTCAGTGTCGATCTCGATATCGACTTCCAACTTCAACCAGTTTTCAAAGTGAAGCTTTTCCACTGGTTATTGTTGGAGCCAAGGCACTATACACAAATACATACTGCAAAAATATGAACACGCACAACGAATATAGAAACTATTCATAATTAGTCAACTATTGAATGATCCAGTCAAATGCGTTAGACTACGGCTCGCGCTGGTTGAAAATTTTAAAACGAACGAGGACAAAACGCCAATTGAAATTTAATAGAAAAGCTATTTATATTATTTCCGTAGACTGCCGTGAAGCGGAAGGAAAGTGGAAATGTGTTATCTCAGAGGTTGGGGCAGAAATGCAGCATGTCAGTGCTAGGGCACATTCAAACTTTACTCTAGAAACCAGATTTAATTTAGCGACGGCTAGCTATAATCAGTCAAATTATAACGGAATTAAATCATGTTCGTGGTATGTCACTTGGCTCTTCATTTTACGCGAAATTGAAGGAAAATAGAATGCCACATGCAATTTTTTGGGGTTCCTTTTGAATATCGTTATATCATTCAAGTAAAAGTAAAGTAAAGTACGAGACTTGAACCGGCGTCTTAGCACGCGAGTTTACACCCATATGTGCTCGGCCGCCTATCCAGAAATGTTCGGATATTTCTGTATAGTGTAACCTCAACATTCGAAACTCAGATGCGAAGCGACATTCCTCACCTTCCCAGGGTAATACCCTGGTACCCATTTCTGCCAACGGCTGGGTCGACCGTGGGGGTATTTTTTTTTTTTTTTTTTCCAACCACGAGTACAATTCACACTGCTTCCAGCGGGAATCGAACACGGGTTGTCCGAACGTCGGTAGTCCAGTAGGGTGGTTTTCCCAACTAGGCTACCGAGGCCCCCGTTGTTATATCATTCATCCCACTTCAAGCGTTAACTGTGGGGGCTGTGAAAGTGGAACATAGATTGTATGTCTAATGTAAAAATCACGCCTTTTTTAACGTTAATTTGAAACAGCGACCACACAGTTGGCAGTCAAATTCTTTGAGGCGAATTTGTACCCGTGGTGTACATCTTGTCTGATCCCTACTTATATAGATAATAATTCTTAGAGATAGCAATTGCATTGTTACATTAGTTTGACGTTAGGACTAATCTTGCTACAACTTATCGCCCCTGCCAAAACATTAATTGAGCCATGAATACAACATAACCTGGCGACCTATTAACAAATACCATTAACGTCGTGTACTATAAGTCTAACGGGTTAAAGAAGCTATCAACAGTTTCATGTTACATTTGGCACGATCAGGATGTGTCGTTTTAGCCCAAGCGGCAGAATTACGACGGAAATGGAAAAGACGTACTGTGCGATGTAATTCAGGTTATCGTATCTATGTGTCCGCGTGCCAGCAGTTTTCATTAGTGAAACCATATGTCAATAGCATTACTACGTTCATATACACACATGCATACACACACACACACACACACATATATATATATATATATATATATATATATATATATATACGCGCAGGTACACACTACACACAAGCGCAGGCACCCACATATGCACCCTCATAAATACAAACACACTCAGATCTACATACTGCTTAAATGTGTGCCATCATATTTAAAAGAAGTCATGCATATCTCCGTCTATTCACCTTGTCTATATTTGTCCTTTCCTCTTCTAGCCTTATTTTTGTTTGTCGTTTGAAGGGATCAAGGCAAAGAAATTTTAAAAATGCATAAAAATGTGAAGCTGCAGTAAAGCTGATTGTAAAGGGGAAATGACAAAAAAAAAGTAACCGCCTCTTTGTCATCATAAAGAAAAATGAACTTTTCGAGTAATATCTTCAAGTAACTGTCCCTTTGTTATCATAATGAAAAATGAACTTTTCGAGTAATATCTTCAAGTAACTGTCCCTTTGTTATCATAATGAAAAATAAACTTTTCGAGTAATACATGTATCTTCAAGTAACTGTCCCTTTGTTATCATAATGAAAAATAAACTTTTCGAGTAATATCTTCAAGTAAATGTCCCTTTCTTGTCATAATGAAAAATAAACTTTTCGAGTAATATCTTCAAGTAAATGTCCTTTTGTTATCATAATGAAAAATAAACTTTTCGAGTAATATCTTCAAGTAACTGTCCCTTTGTTATCATAATGAAAAATAAACTTTTCGAGTAATATCTTCAAGAAAATGTCCCTTTCTTGTCATAATGAAAAATGAACTTTATGAGCAGTATCTTTAAGTAACCACCCTCTTTGTCATCGTAATGTAAAATGAACTTTTCGAGTAATATCTTCCATGTCTGTTCGTGGCATACACTATAATTTGGGCGCCCTAGGTAACAAACATGCAAATGAGACACTTTAACTGCCAGCCTAGAAAGCCATTAGGCAAGAAATCCAGTGTTTCTAACTTACATTCAGGAGAACTGTCTATATGTGAGCTACCATTAATTTGTCGGGCCTTGGAGAAGTTTATGGATATCAAAACAGTTATTGTTTATGCCGGGTAATATTAACTCATCTTATATTTGACTCCAGTCTAATGTGTGTTGTTCTTGTCCCTGTTGTTCTAGTCCCCGTTGCTAATTGGCTAAAATAACAATGAACGACATCCCTAGTCTCATAGTCCATTGTTCACCATCATCATCATCATCATCGAGTGCCGTCTCCGCATCGAAGGTTGGCTATCATGGAACGCAATTCCACTCTGTCTCTTGTTTTGATGGTGCAGATTGTCATAGGCTGACTTGTCCATCTTTTGATGTTACTCATCCATGTTAGTTTTGGTCTGCCTCTGCCTCTTTTGCCTTGTATTTTCGCTTCCAATGTTACTTTTATTAGGCTGTTGTGTCTTTTAACATGCCCCAAAAATAGCATTTGTCTTGTCATAATTGTGTTTAGTAGTTCTCTTTTCATTTTTAGTTGTTTTAAAACTTCCTCGTTTGTTTTCTTTTCTTTCCATCCAATTATACCTATTCTTCTATAAATCCAAATTTCAAAGGCTTCAAGTTTCTGTTCTGTTTTCTTGTCTAATGTCTATTTTTTCTGCACCATACAGGAATATTGAAAAGGTGTAACATTTTGCTATTCTTAGTTGCAGCCCTGGTGTTATTTGTTTTGATGTTAGTATACCTTTCATGGCATTAAAATTGCTTTTTGCCATACCTATTCTTTTGTGTATTTCAGTTTTACATTATCCATCACTGGTTATAGTATATCCCTGGTAGTTGATGCTCTGAACTGCTTCCAGGTGTATTCCTTCCACTTCAAGTCCGTTGTTATACGTTTTAATCAACGGCGAGCACCGAAAAAATAGATCAACTGCAGGTACAAATGAAAGAGAAATGACATTTTTGAGCGATATCTTCAGTAACTGCCCCCTTGCCATTTTAAAGAAAATGATCTCTACTAGTAATATCTTCAGTAACCGCCCCTTTATCAGTCTGAAGATATATTTAATTTAATGAGTAATATCTTCAGTAACAGCTGCTTTATCAGTCTGAAGATATATTTAATTTAATGAGTAATATCTTCAGTAACCGCTCCTTTATCAGTCTGAAGATATATTTAATTTAATGAGTAATATCTTCAGTAACCGCTCCTTTATCAGTCCGAAGATATATTTAATTTAATGAGTAATATCTTCAGTAACCGCTGCTTTATGAGTCTGAAGATATATTTAATTTAATGAGTAATATCTTCAGTAACCGGCCCTTTATTAGTTTGAAGATATGTTTAATTTAATGAGTAACATCTTCAGTAACCGCCCCTTTATCATCAAAATGAAAAAATGAACTTACTGAATAACGCCGTCAGCCCCTTTTCTCATGTAAAGAGAAGTGAACTATGTGATTAATGCCTTCAGAAACCGCCCCTTTCTCATCAGAAAGGATAAAAAAAGAACTACACGAGTTATATCTTTACTAATTTACTTGAAAGTTATTTGATCAGCCTTCTCACTGGAAAGCCGAGGTTGAATATTTAGCTTCTTCCAACCAAGCAACCTTTAAGATTCGCCCAGTATTTGAAAATGGGTACTAAAGATTCCCCTAGTAAACTAAGGTGCCCTAGTGTTTGACTGACACTCTAGATGTTTCGGTGACCGAGGAAAAGTTCTTTATAGGCACTTTATTTTCTTTGTCGCCAGCTCTCACCTCTGGCGAATTCTATAGAGACTTTTGAATTTTACGTCTTAATTCTATTTTCCCTTATATCAGCGTTGGTGAGGAGTGGATACCGGTGCTTATCATTCAAGGGGATTTTCTCATGTATTGTCACACTCGACAGGAAAAGAAGGGAACAGAACCCGGTCGTGGTTATTGCTGAGGTCAACGGTCTCATCTGCGATAACACCGATGGGAAAGATACAGTCATCTATACAGCCAGATCTGTAAGACGACACCAAAGAAGTGCATGGGCATTTACAGCACGCTCGGCAGGCAGAAAAGTCAAAGAAGACAGTGGTGCATCCGTCATGTCCACGAGTAGCATGACAATGGAGGTGATGGCAGTGACCAAGACATTCAAATGGTTAGAGTCACAAGACTACACCCACGCATGTATACTGAGTGATTCGATGAGCATGATAAAAAAAAAGTGGAGGCGGGCTCTGTACGCATGCAATGGGTAGAGTCGTTGCAGAAATCCAAAATATGTAAGGTCACCTTTGTCTATGTTCCTGGACATGCGGGAGTACGGGGAAAGGAAAGAGCGGAGAGGTTGGCTAGCTGTGCTGTCGATGAGGACGGGCAACCAATGGATCGGGCGGACATCATCAATGCCATCCGAGATGTGGGAAGAGCACAGGACTTCGACAAACAAAGATCCACGTCACTTCTTCGGATGATGGAGTTGGGAGTTAAGATGGGCACAGCCAGAAATGAGAAATTTAATCGCCGTATAAGAAGACTTATCAACCAACATAGAACTGGAGTCGTCAGTCGCTGGACACTGAGGGAATTGCTGAGGAGGGGATCTGAGCACCTATGGACATGTTCGGAGTGCAATGATGGTGACCCGCAAATAACTCAATAACTCAATAACCCTTTTTCCCCTGACAGCCGTGTGAAACAGGTGTCCCTCGCAGCACAGGCAGATAGCTCCGTCTTCGGAAGTACTCATTTTTTTTCCGTCGAATAGTAATTGACGCTTCAAGCCACGCCTCGCTGCTGAGACCAGGGGTGGTTGACGCATAAAGAAATCACAAATAAAAATCCCAACTGGTTCAGTCGGGAATTTAACTCACAACCTCTCTGTCCCAAGACCTGCGTCTTGCCTCGAGACCAACCAGTCCCTATTATGGACACTAATGCATATGTTCTCACATAACATGGACATGGCAGATACCCATATTCTTTCTTTTTGTCAGAAAAATTCAATGTCGTATCATTTGTAAACGCACTTACATAACAAGAAACAAAAAATTAGTAACAACATAACATAATCTTTGTATCTATCAATCAACTTTATTTATTTGCAGATATGTTTGGAATATAATTTAGCCTAGTATATTGGTGTTTACATATGTGATCAATTTGATTTTCCGTTCTATGATCTGGTGACACCCATGTAGCTTTGTGTATTCTTTTATGTTGGAATATTGTTCCTCCTAGGCTCACTTGATTAAGGGCGCAGAAATATATACCTGGGCAGTAATATAGATAAAGAGGGAGGAACAGAAAATGATACCAAAATAAGGATATCAAAAGCAAGAGGGCCTTTCATTGCACTGGGAAACATGGAAATCCAAAGAAATTAGGTTAAATACAAAAATAAAAATTTTCAACTCAAATGTTAAGTCGGTCCTATTATACGGCTGTGAAACATGGAGAACAACAAAATTGACAATCACGAAAATACAGATTTTCATTAATGGATGCTTATGCAGAATAAAAGGATGGAAATAGCAGGACAAAATCACTAACATAGAATTATGGAAATGTACCGGTCAAATACCAGTGGTTAAAGAGATACGGCGAAGACGATGGCGCTGGATAGGACACACACTAAGGAAGCCAACTGATAGTATTACACAACAGGCCCTTTTTTGGAATCCCCAGGGGAAAAGACACAGAGGAAGACCAAGGAATTCTTGGAGAAGACAGATAGAAGCAGAGATGAAGATGATGGGGAAAACATGGAATGATCATAAAAGAATGGCAAAAAACAGAACGACTTGGAAAGTGTTTGTTGAAGACCTATGCTCCACTGGGAGCTAAAAAGGTAGAAGAAGAAGATAAGGGTGTTTGTGTGTGTGAGAGAGTGTGAAAGAGAGAGAGTGACGAGGAAGGAATATTTTCCAAATTTAGCCTAAAAAAATTAATGTAAGGCAAACTAAAGGTGACATATAAAATCATTGCTATAAAATGTGAGATTCCTGGAAGAAACAATTCTCAGAGCAGAATGCTGAAGATATAGCTGCTAACATTAGTATAGTTGTACGAAGGTATAGCTGCTAACATTAGTATAGTTGTACGAAGGTATAGCTGCTAACATTGGTATAGCTGTTCGAAGGTATAGCTGCTAACATTGGTATAGCTATACGAAGGTATAGCTGCTAACATTTTAAAGTAATTTTAACACGCCTCACAACTGAAGTGCTATAGGGTGTTTATAAAGTCTCACTACACTTGGTATCTAGGTCAATTAGAAAAAAATGTTTATGACGTCATCACAATATGTGCTCAATGGTAAGTTCAATTGTTGCGACAGTTTTCTTATGACTTGTCTGGACTTTTAAGGATTCTGTCTTGATATCTAAACATATTTCATCATTCACAGCAGGCCTACCAGATCGTGGAGCATCTTCCACATTTCCAGTAGCAATAAACTTATTCAACAAATTTCATTGACAGTGGGAGCACATATTGTGATGACGTCATAAACATTTTTTTTTCAAATTGACCTAGATACCAAGTGTAGTGAGACTTTATAAACACCCTGTACTACCGGCAAGGGAAATAACCTGTTTTTAATTAATGTATTATGCCGGTTATTTCACGACTGAAATAACACTTTTTTTGCTATCGAAAGTTGATTAATTTCACAAATTTTGTATGTTTATATATTATAATTTAATCAAATGTTTGAGGAGAAATGTATCTTAATCCGTGTTGTGTTTTACATATTATAATTAAATAAATTTATCACCAATGGAATTCAAAGCACAATAATAGAAGGCTCTGCTAAATCTTAACGAGATCTTTGTATAGAATATTATATCTTTAATTTAATAAAGCGATTTTCACTTTTTAAAAATTTTGTGGTAGAAATTTCAGTCTAATATAACATGAAAGACTTAATCTGTGGTTGAGCTGATCGTGCCTCGTTAAGAACTAGGCAAAAACTACAAAGATAACAATAACAACAAAGAAAAAAGTGGCAAATCGAGGTTAATGTGGTTGGTTTAAAGATATGAAAGAGACCTATAACACGACAAGGGAAGAAGTAAGAGATTTGACTAGAAACAGAGACTCTTTCCAACGGACATGTCATGAAAGTAACATTTTGTAAAGGATTTTCAGATCATGATAAACAATTCAAATAAAAGCCATTCATGGAGACATCAAATTTATTGTTGACACACTTTGACAATTAAAAAAAATAAAAATAAAAATAAGCCACCGAAATGATCATTTTTATATGGCACTACTTTTGTTGGTGACGTTGTCGGTAGCAAAACATTTCAAATAAATTGATAACTTGCGTGCTCAAGACTCATAGAGGTAATTGGTCTCAGTGCATGTATAATATCTCTTAGGAGTTGGGTAGTAGTAGCATTTATAGGCAAAGCCACAGCACATCATGCTAAATGCGCATTCTTTGTTCATACAAGTAGTCAGAGAGTCAAACTGGTGAATGAAAATGTGAGAGGACTTTGACTATTGTAAACAATTAGCTTAGCGATAACAGTAATTTTAACAATGTGCGCGTATATAGTATGATGCACATATCGTATATATATATATATATATATATATATATATATATATATATATAGTAAAAAAGTAAAAGTAAAGTACCCCTGTCCCGCCAAGTGGCGTATAAGGAATATGGTGTTAGTGACCATTAATTTTACAGACCCTCGGGACATGATTTTTGGGTAATGTGGCCGGTATTACGCCCGTGCCGCTTTACTCTCCCAGTAAAAAAATCTAATACTCATTAAAGGCTGGGTGAAAATGGAAGACGTCGGTTGTGAGCGAACATTACCTCTTGTGCTTTGTAGTCCAGTTTACTAACCACTGAGCTATCGCGGCTCCCATATATATATATATATATATATATATATATATATATATATATATATATATGGGCTTGCTTTGAGATAATAACCGAATAGCAAAGCAAGCCCTCATGTGGGAAACAACAGGTAAGAGAAAAAGAGGAAGACCCAGAGAGACACTGAGAAGAACATTGATGAGAGAGGCAAGAGCAGCAGGAATCGGCTCCCTCAATGATATATAGCTGCTTGCACAGAACAGAAACAAATGGCGAGATTTGATAAAATATATTTAAAAGGATTGAAAACTGCTTGTAAAAAAAATTCAGATAAGAGAAGGAGTATCTTGGTCTACGCCCTATGGGCCGGCTACGGCTCGAAAGGTCTATATATATATATATATATATATATATATATATATATATATATACACACACATAACATGCAGTTAAACACATACTTAAGTACATATAAGAATACAGATAGATAGATAGCTAGATAGCTAGATAGCTAGATAGATAGATAGATAGATAGATAGATAGATAGATAGACAGACAGACAGACAGACAGACAGACAGACAGACAGACAGACAGACAGACAGACAGACAGACAGACAGACAGACAGACCGATCGATAGATAGATCGATCGATGGATGGATGGATGGATGGATGGATGGATGGATGGATGGATGGATGGATGGATGGATGGATGGATGGATAGATAGATAGATAGATAGATAGATAGATAGATAGATAGATAGATAGATAGATAGATAGATAGATAGATAGATAGATAGATAGATAGATAGATAGATAGATAGATAGATAGATAGATAGATAGATAGATAGATAGATAGATTGATAGATAGATAGATTTATAGATAGATAGATAGATAGATAGATAGATAGATAGATAGATAGATAGATAGATAGATAGATAGATAGATAGATAGATAGATAGATAGATAGATAGATAGATAGATAGATAGATAGATAGATAGATAGATAGATAGATAGATAGATAGATAGATAGATAGATAGATAGATAGATAGATAGATAGATAGATAGATAGATAGATAGATAGATAGATAGATAGATAGATAGATAGATAGATAGATAGATAGATAGATAGATAGATAGATAGATAGATAGATAGATAGATAGATAGATAGATAGATAGATAGATAGATAGATAGATAGATAGATAGATAGATAGATAGATGAAGACCTATGCTCCACAGGGAGCTGAAAGTTAGAAGAATAGAGGGCATTGGACCAATCATAAAATTCCTAGTGAAACAAGAAATACAATTATTAGCCGGCTAGAAAGAATGCCATGCAATTCCTTACCACACAAGGCACATAAGTGGAGAAGTGAGTAGAGCAAGACACAACGTAAGAAGGACAGACAACATCGAAAAAACGTTACAACTGGCAATGGCCGTCAGAGAAGCGAGAACCGGAACTTTGTATCTCCCTCGACACCTGAATAGATTCAAGAGGTAGTGCAGAAAGAAAGAACGAATGAAGGAAGGAAGAAAGGAAGGAAAGAAAGAGAAAGAAAGAAAGAAAGAAAGAAAGAAAGAAAGAAAGAAAGAAAGAAAGAAAGAACAGTAGTCGGAGGTGAGGTAGTCAGTGCTTTTCCTTTGTTATAACATTCCCACAATTCAGTAAGTCGGGTACCTATTCTTTTATCACCTGAACTAAAAATCCACTTAATGACCAAACGAGCTAGTCCACACTATGATAACGATGCTGTCAGAGATACGAGTATGAAACTAACAGCTCAATCTCCACATTTGTTTTTTTTAAGCAAAGAATCAAAAGCTTAGTTTAACATTACAGACACATGTATACAACTTACTGTCGGTCTCCTACAAAATAAATCGACACCATCTAAATTCTGCAAGGGTCCACACAATCTGCTATCGGTACAACACAGGTCATATGTAACGCAAGGATTACTTTGTATAGTTGGACATATAACTCTGTTGTTCTCCATGCCCTTGTGAAATTCCAGAAATATTAATTTAATTAAATGTTATAAAGATGAAATTATATCATGATAATTATATATTATCTGCGCTCAAAAGAAAAGAGAATTACTAAACACTATTCAAACAAAACAAATGATAATTTTGGGACATCTTAAAAGACATATACGAAGGTATAGCTGCTAACATTGGTATAGCTGTTCGAAGAAATAGCTGCTAACATTGGTATAGCTGTAGGAAGGTATAGCTCTTAACATTTTAAAGTAATTTTAACAAAACACCTCATAACTGAAGTGCTACTACTGGCAGGGGAAATACCTGGTTTTAATTAATGAAATTCAAGAAATATTAATTTAATTAAACGTTATAAAGATGAAATTATATAAAGATAATTATATGTTATGTACACACAAATGAAAAGAGAACTACTAAGCACTATTCAAAGAAAACAAATGAGATTTTTGGGACATGTTAAAAGACACAGAAGCCTACTAAAAGAAATCATGGAAGGGAAAATACGAAGTAAAAGAGGCAAGGCTGACCAAGACTAACATGGACGGGTAACATCAAAAGATGGACAAGTCAGCCTATGACAACCTGCAATATCGAAGCAAGAGAACGAACATAATGGCGCTCCATGGTAGCCAAACTTCGATGCGGAGACGGCACTCGATGATAATGATGAGATACACACGTGATTTTTGTTTTAAAAACAAGTAATCATTCATTCAAAGATCGTAACTACTCAACTAGTCCTAGATTCGTAAAGAATAGTGACGCTGTGACCTTCCAGGCATGTCGTAAGAGGCGACTAAGGAGATTGATCGATGACTTGACAAGCTGTCATTGTAAAAAGTATTGTTATGGAAACAGAGCCATAGATTTTGGAAGCAGTGATCTCTGCAATATGTGACATTTTGGCACGCAAGGTTTCTGTTTTTAAGATTGTGGTTCTACCCTATGTGCCGTCTCCGGCTCGAAAGGACAATAGATAGATAGATAGAATAATTCATTCAGAAATTCAATTTTTTATTTTCTTTTGTTTTAATTAACATTATCATTTCCTTTGTCTTCTTCGTGCACTTCCGTAGTCACGAGTCGTCAGTCGCTGGACACTGAGTGAATTGCTGAGGAGGGGATCTGAGCACCTATGGGCATGTTCGGAGTGCAATGATGTTGACCCGCAAATAACTCAATAACTCAATACCTCAAACTCTTCGCCCCGTCAGCTCCATAATTTCGTTCCCATAGCCCTATTTAGTTCCTTAATCTTATTTAACTACACCAATGATTAGTTCTTTAATCTTAACCACACCATTAATTAGTTTCTTAACCTTAACCACAGCAATCATTAGTTCCTTAATCTTAAATACATCAATCATTAGTTTCTTAATCTCAACTACACCAATCATTAGTTTCGTAAACTTAACTACACCAATCATTAGTCTCTTAGTCTTAACTACAAAAATCATTAGTTTCTTAAACTTAACTACACCACTCTTTAGTCTCTTAGTCTTAACTACAAAAATCATTAGTTTCTTAAACTTAACTACACCACTCATTAGTTTCTAAGTCTTAACTACACAAATCACATCATCTAGTGCTACGACGATCATCATTTTCAAGAGGACGTGACTTACTGGTATATGGGGATAGGCGGCAGGAACAATTGAAAGCTATGCATGAAAAGCGTTCCTTGTTGCAGTTTCCTCACATTACAAGTCGCATGGCTGTGTTAGTCACCTCTAGTGACTCGGGCAGACGGTGCTCGTAAATCTGGGAAGGCCGACCGTCTAAGGGCAGAATCCCCCTACAGAAAAGATCATCTGCTGCCTTGCAGGAATATTGGGGACAATCAAAGGCTAAGGAAAGCAAACCTGAATAAAATGTTGGCTGAAATCGGATGCACTGGGCCACTGGCGCAGAACACAGTGCAACGTTTTAACGGGTGTTCATTCGGAGTGGATATGGCAGACTCTAATTGTGATGTTCTGTCTGTGGGGGCGATCGACACACTTAGCCTGACAGCTGACTTCATGTGAGAGTCTGGGATCCTACTCTGACTGAGTCCTGATCGCAGACAGACATAATAACATTTTCATGCTCAACTAGTTATACAATCACATTCTAGTGCTCCACTAGTTCTCTAATAACATTTTCATGCTCCACTAGTTATACAATCACATTCTCGTGCTCCATCAGTTCTATAATCACATTCTAGTGCTCCACTAGTTCTATAATAACATTTTCATGCTCCACTAGTCCTATAATTACATTCTTGTGCTCCATTAGTCCTATAATCACATTCTAGTGCTCAACTAGTTCTATAATAACATTTTCATGCTCCATTAGTTCTATAATCACATTCTTGTGCTCCACTAGTTCTATAATAACATTTTCATGCTCCACCAGTTATACAATCACATTCTCGTGCTCCACTAGTCATATAACCACATCCTCGTGCTCCACTAGTTATACAATCACATTGTCGTGCTCCACTAGTCATATAACCACATCTTCGTGCTCCACTAGTTATACAATCACATTCTCGTGCTCCACTAGTCCTATAACCACATCCTCGTGCTCCACTAGTCCTATAACCACACCCTCGTGCTCCACTAGTCCTATAACCACATTCTCGTGCTCCACTAGTTCTATAACCACATTCTCGTAATCCACTAGTTCTATAATCACATTCTCGTACTCCACTAGTCCTATAATCACATTCTCGTGCTCCACTAGTTCTATAATCACATTCTCGTAATCCACTAGTTCTATAATCACATTCTCGTACTCCACTAGTTCTATAAATCACATTCTCGTACTCCACTAGTCCTGTAATCACATTCTCGTGCTCCACTAGTTCTATAATCATATTCTCTACTCCACTAGTTCTATAATCACATTCTTGTGCTCCACTAGTTCTATAATCACATTCTCGTGCTCCACTAGTCCTATAACCACATCCTCGTGCTCCACTAGTCCTATAACCACACCCTCGTGCTCCACTAGTCCTATAACCACATTCTCGTGCTCCACTAGTCCTATAACCACATTCTCGTAATCCACTAGTTCTATAATCACATTCTCGTACTCCACTAGTCCTATAATCACATTCTCGTGCTCCACTAGTTCTATAATCACATTCTCGTAATCCACTAGTTCTATAATCACATTCTCGTACTCCACTAGTTCTATAAATCACATTCTCGTAATCCACTAGTTCTATAATCACATTCTCGTACTCCACTAGTTCTATAAATCACATTCTCGTACTCCACTAGTCCTGTAATCACATTCTCGTGCTCCACTAGTTCTATAATCACATTCTCTACTCCACTAGTTCTATAATCACATTCTTGTGCTCCACTAGTTCTATAATCACATTCTCGTACTCCACTAGTTCTATAATCACATTCTCTACTCCACTAGTTCTATAATCACATTCTTGTGCTCCACTAGTTCTATAATCACATTCTCGTACTCCACTAGTTCTATAATCACATTCTCGTATTCCACTAGTCCTATAATCACATTCTATTGTCCCTTTTGTTCTACTAACACATGCTGTCCTTATGTAATATACCAAAAAATGAAAAGGTGAAGAATATAAGAATTTGCGCGACTTACTCTTGGTGATGTACATACGTAGGCTCCATTCATGTGTGCTGCTCTGTAACAACGGTCTATTGCGTTACAACATGTTTTACCTCGGAAACATACTTCACCGCTTTTTGAGCATCTGTTGTAGTCATAATTGATATACTAGAGAAAAAAAATCAAATTTTTGTGATACAAGTAATATTCAGAAAGTATCATCGATATCTTCACTAATAATTAGTCATTTATGACTTAAGCGAATTCTGTTCTGTTTGTTTTATCAGCCAAGAAATTAAGCGAATAAAATTGAAAAAACTTGGGACTATGTGAAATGAGATGGAAAGGAGCAGGATTATTACAACGCGACAGTGGAAATGTAATTTACTCTGGGGGAACCACACACGAAAGAGGTGTAAGCATCATGTTGGATACAGAAGTAGTAATCATACAAACGGGGTGTATAATGCTGCATGGTTACTACTTACAGAAAGAAGCAAAACAGTGAAAGGATGGCCAGTATAAGATAGAATTCTGCTAGTAATATTGAATGGTAGACCAATGGATATCAACATAATTCAAGCTTATGCACCAACAAGTAATAGCGAAGAAGAAGACATTGGCACTTTTTACAACGAGCTAGAGATGACCATGGAACAGTGTAAGTCCCAAGAAATAACTATTATATTAGGGGATTTCAATGCAAAGGTAGGAACAGCTAAAGTGCAAAATGTGACAGGGGGACATGGCCTAGGAGAGATGAATGACAGAGGGGATCGATTGGGCAAAGACACATGAAATGATGATAGGTAACACCTGGTTCAAACAACACCCTAGGCGAATATGGACATAGCAAAGCCCAGACAAAAAAGTACACAATCAAATTGATTTTATACTGGTACAGAGAAGATTCTGGAATGGGCTAACATCTGTTAAAACAAGGCCAGGAGCAGATTGTAATAGTGGCCATGTAGCAGTAGTTGGAAAGATAAGAATAAAACTGAGGAAGACAGTAATGTAATCCCCAAGAAATATGACATTAGAAATAGATATGCTTAGAGTAGATAAACAGATAAATGATAAGTACAGTACTATAGTACAAAATAGATATAATGCTATTGAGAAAATACCGAACATCGAGGAGCAGTGGGAAATGCTCAAACAATCGATTCAGCAAACATCAAAAGAAGTAATACCAGTGACTAAAAGAATCAACAAAAAGAAATGTATAACCGAAGAAATATATTAGCAAAAATGGACGAAAGACGAAAACATAAGAAAGAAGAACGGGCATACAAAATATTGCACAAAGAGATCCAAAACAAATGCAGAGATGCAAAGGAAGGATGGTTAAAGCAGAAATATGAGGAAATGGAAAAATAACAAAAGAAAGACTCACAATTTATGCACAATCAATGTAATGAATTAACAAGAAGAAAAGAAGTCAAAGTTTCAGGATGTGTGAAATCAAAGGAAGGATATATAATAATGGGACAGGAGAAGATAATGGAAAGACGGACAGAATATATCAGTCAACTCTATAATGATGAAAGACTAGAGGTAAATAATTCAAACAAAGACAAAGGACCACCAATAATGCAGAGTGAAGTGGAGCCTGGTTGGAAAAGCAGCCGAAGATGGCGGACGTGTAATGGACCGGCCTGACATTCTGAATGCCCTCAGGGAGGCAGGACACGCTGATGATTAAATAAAAGATTATGAACCTACAATCATGTTCACACTGTTCGAGCATCAGGTCAAAACTGGGATACCAGAAAGAAGATACATACGGACAAATCAATACAGAACTGGAGTCGTCAGCCTCCACACACTGAGGGCATACTTGGGTGGAGGTCTCAGCCCCTATAGACATGTCAAATGTGCAATGAGGATGATATGTCGACGAAATAGCATTAGATTAAACTAAGCTAGAATAAACTAAATTATATGTTTTAGTATAATCAATTAATCACAAACATAAATATACTTCAACTTCTCTCATGATGTATTTTGCAATAAAAGCAAGCATGGAAGAAAAGAGGAAAAGAGAGACAAAGAAAACCAGCAAAAGAAATTACCATGCAGCATAACAGTCTGATAGAGAAAATATGCAGTTAAAGAACTGATTGTGAACACCAGTGGCAAGAATACACGCTGAAACAAGACCATCTATGCGCTAATAACATGATATTTGATTACGATCATTAGTAAGAAATTACAAGAAGACATACAGTCACGCTTACAGACAAATTTCTGCAGTACTCCCAGTCGTCCTTAATGATTCTTATATCTTTGTGACAAGTGTAACTTTTATCACAACATTTCAAATCCATGAAGCATCCTTCATTGTTTTTGACACAAGATGAGTACTGAAAAGGATAACGTATTTAATAAATAAAGAAAGAAATAGTATGTTGACGGATTCAAAAGCTAACTGAGAAGACAGTTAATAATTTTACCATATTGTAATCAATTATTTAATAGTTGAATAAACAGTTTTATTAAAATTTCAATACACAGTTAAATACATAATTTATTAATTTTTTTAAATAAACAGATGGTTAAATACATAACATATTTTTTTTTTAAATTAAATGGACAAGTAAATACATACTTATTTTAAAAAAATTAATTAACAGTTTGCAGAGGCAGACCAAGACTAACATGGACATGTAACATGAACAGATGGACAAGTCAGCCAATGACAACCTACACCATCAAAGCAAGAGACAGAGCGGAATGGCGGTCCATGGTAGCCAACCTTCGATTCGGAGACGCCACTCAATGATGATGATGAGAAGCACGCATGATTTTTTTTAAAGAAATGTAATTATTCATTCAGCAATTTCAATTTTTTTCTTTTGTTTTAACTAATATTATCCTTTGTATCATTATCATCATCATGTGCCATACCGGTTGGCGTAGGCGATCATGTCCTTCCACAATCTTCTATCTACAGACATCGTATCAGTTCTGTTGTTGACTGTTTTCCATGCCATGACACCAAGTTATCTAGTATTTTCTCTCTTTGCCGTCCGCGATCTCTCTTTCCTTCTATTTTGCCAGTATTCCAACTTTCCTCTTCTCATGATGTGCCCGAAAATGTTGATTGTTTCTTTTTGATGTTTCTTTGGAGTTCCGTTTTTGTGTTGGCCTCTTTGAGAATTTCCTCGTTGATCTTTCTAGCTGTCCAGGAAACTTTTAACATTCTTCTGAGAAATCCCATCTCTGTAGCCTTTAATTGTCTTTTCATTTGTTTGTCTACTGTCCATGATTCGTTTCCATAGGTCAGAAATGACTCTATATAGCACCGATGAACTCTCTTTCTCACTTCTGTTGACATATATTTGTTACATAAGACGATTATAATTTTTTTAAATACTATTTTGGCCTGTGCTGTTCTGCTTTTTATTTCTGTGGTGCATCTTCCATCTGATACTATTGTACCCAAGTATTTGATAAGTTTCACTTGTTTCAGACTTGTCCTGTTTATTTTTATGCCGCATGATGGTGATGATTGTTTCTTCAATATGGCCATTACTTCTGTTTTCTTACTATTCAGACTTGGACATTTCTTGTTGCTTTCTTTTACTATTATGCCTATCATTTCTTGTAGTTCATTCTCTGTCTCTGCTATTAAGACTGCGTCATCCACATATATGCAAATTATTTATGTTGTGACCGTTGACTTCAATTCATTTTTTGTCTACTATTGATCTCATATTACGTTCGCTGTAAAGTGTAAACAAATTCGGCAACAGAACACAGCCTTGTCCGACTCTTTGGCACTGTTCTGTTTGGTTGCTAATTCTTATGGCTGCTGTTTGTTGCCAGTACACTTTTTCCATGATTGGCAAATTTCTTGCCATCAATATTTAATTTCTCCAGCATGTTGATTATTTCCACATGCTTTACCTTGTCAAATGCTTTTGTGTAGTCTACAAAGCACATATGTAGATCTTTCTTTACATCTACTGCTCTTTCTGTCAATGTTCTGATGATGTATATTGCATTATTGGTGCCCTTTCCTTCCACAAATCCACTTTGTTCCTCACTTACTTCTGGTTTTATGTTGTTCCTTACATGACTCATGATGATTCTTTGTAATATTTTCGTCATATGGCTCATGAGACTAATAGTGCGATGGTCTTCACAATCAGTGGCGTCTGACTTCTTCGGTATGGCTACAAAGATAGATTTTAGTAGATCTTCAGGTATGTGTCCAGTGTTATATATGCCATTAAGTAGTTTTGTTATGATTTGTACTCCCAGCTCTCTTAATGCATCTATCTCTTCGATTGTTATATTGTCGGGGACCTGGAGCTTTGTCTCTTTTCATGTATTGAATTGCCTCCTTCACTTCACTCTGCATTAGTGGGTAGTCCTGTGTCTTTGTTGGAATTGTTTGGCTCTGGTCTTTCATCATCATAGAGTTAATTGATATATTCTGTCCATCTTTCCATTATCTTCTCCTTCTCTCTTCTACCTTTTAGCTCCCAGTGGAGCATAGGTCTTCAACAAACACTTTCCAAGTCGTTCTGTTTTTTGCAATTCTTTTAAGATCATTCCATGTCTTCCCCATCATCTTCATCTCTGCTTCAATCTGTCTTCTCCAAGAATTCCTTGGTCTTCCTCTTTGTCTTTTCCCCTGGGATTCCAAAAAAGGGCCTGTTGTGTAATACTCTCAGTTGGTTTCCGTAGTGTGTGTCCTATCCATCGCCATCGTCTTCGCTGTATTTCTTTATCCACTGGTATTTGACCGGTACATTTCCATAATTCCACGTTTGTGACTTTGTCCTGCCATTTCCATCCCTTTATTCTGCGCAAGCATCCATTAATGAAAGTCTGTACCTTCGTGATTGTCAATTTTGTTATTCTCCATGTTTCACAGCCATATAATAGAACCGACTTAACATTGGAGTTGAAAATTTGTATTTTTGTATTTAGCCTAATTTCTTTGGATTTCCATATGTTTCCCAGTGCAATGAAAGCTCCTCTTGCTTTTGATATCCTTATTTTGGTATCGTTTTCTGTTCCTCCCTCTTTATCTATATTACTGCCCAGATATATATAAGATTGTACGTCTAGTAGAGGTATTTCTCCTAGTTTTATTTGGTTATTGCCAACTGCATTAATTCTCATAATGTTGGTCTTATCTCTATTAATCTTTAGTCCTAGCTGTTGTGATCTCTCATCTAATATACTCATTTTATCTTGCATCTGTTGGTGGCTGTGTGATAGGAGAGCTATGTCATCAGCAAAGTCTAAATCATCAAGTTGTTTGGTCAGTGACCACTGGATCCCATTTCTGTTGTTTTGAGTTATTTTCATAATCCAATCTATGGCCAGTAGAAAGAGAAATGGAGACAGAAGGCATCCTTGCCTTACTCCTGTTCTTATTTCAAATGCTTCTGTAAGCTGTCCTTCATGCACCACACTACATTTTGTTCCTTCATACATTGTTTTTATCAGGTTAATAAACTTTATGGGGATTCCATAATGACTCAGCAACTTCCAAAGCATTCTTCTGTCTAAACTATCAAATGCCTTTTCGTAATCTATGAATCCAATATAAAGTGGGGATTTTAGTTCTAAACTTTGTTCAACTATTATACGTAGAGTAGTTATTTGATCAGCACATGATCTGTTCTTCCTAAAACCTGCTTGTTCATCTCTCAAGTGTTTCTCTATAGCCTCTTTTAGTCTCTCCAGAATGATTCTGCCTAATATTTTTCCTGGCACTGATAGTAGCATAATTCCCCTATAATTTGTGCACTCCTGTAAACTTCCTTTCTTTGGTAGTTTGATCATATAACCTTCTCTCCAGTCTTTAGGTATTTCTTCCCTCTCCCAAATTTTATCCAATAGATTATGTAACATCTTGGTAGAGGTGATAATATCTGCTTTGATGGCTTCCGAAGGAATTTCATCTGGTCCTGTGGCTTTACCATCTTTTAACAGTTTGATGGCTTTCATTATTTCTTCTTTGCTTGGTTTTCCGCAGTTAACGTGTAATTCTTCTTCTGCTGGTAGTATATCTGGAGGATTATTTGAGCCAGGTCTGTTCAAAAGTTCTTCAAAGTGCTCCTTCCATCTCTCCATTTGTTCCTTTATATTACTAAGCAGATTTCCTTTCTTATCTTTGATAAAGGCGTTGATCTGTTTGTATTTTCCACCTAATTTCTTTGTGCTGTTGTACAGTTCTTTCATATTCCCTTTATTTGCTGCTTCTTCTGCCTCTTTAGCTAATTCATCTATATATTTCCTCTTATCCCTTTTAATGCATCTTCTCACTTCTTTATTCACCTTTGTGTAAGCTTCCTGTGTCTTGGCTTTATTACTTCTTGTTTTGCTTTTATTTATGTCTGCTTTCTTGTTCTTTCTTTCTTTAATTTTATCCAGGGTCTCTGCTGTCATCCATGCCTTATTCTGGCGTTCTCTTTTCCCCAGTGTTTCTTCGCATGTCTCTTTCCATATATTTTTTACCTGTTTCCAATGATCTTCTATATTTATAGTATTTTCTAGTTGTTGGAGGACTTGGTATTTGTTTGATATTGTGACTGCGAATTTATCTTTAATTCCTTGTTCTTTAAGAAACCCTACATTGAAATACGTTCTGCCCTTATTCGTTGTAGTATACCTTTTTAATTTAATTTTAAGTTTGGCTAACAGAAGATGATGATCAGAAGCTATACCTGCCCCTCTATATACTTTTACATCCTGTAAGGATGACTTAAACTTATTATTAATACATATGTGATCAATTTGATTTTCCGTTCTATGATCTGGTGACACCCATGTAGCTTTGTGTATTCTTTTATGTTGGAATATTGTTCCTCCTAGGCTCATTTGATTAAGGGCGCAGAAATTCACAAATATCTCTCCATTCTCGTTTATATCTCCAAGTCCATGTTTTCCCATAATCTCTTCAAAGTACACTTTTTCCATGATTGGCAAATTTCTTGCCATCAATATTTAATTTCTCCAGCATGTTGATTATTTCCACATGCTTTACCTTGTCAAATGCTTTTGTGTAGTCTACAAAGCACATATGTAGATCTTTCTTTACATCTACTGCTCTTTCTGTCAATGTTCTGATGATGTATATTGCATTATTGGTGCCCTTTCCTTCCACAAATCCACTTTGTTCCTCACTTACTTCTGGTTTTATGTTGTTCCTTACATGACTCATGATGATTCTTTGTAATATTTTCGTCATATGGCTCATGAGACTAATAGTGCGATGGTCTTCACAATCAGTGGCGTCTGACTTCTTCGGTATGGCTACAAAGATAGATTTTAGTAGATCTTCAGGTATGTGTCCAGTGTTATATATGCCATTAAGTAGTTTTGTTATGATTTGTACTCCCAGCTCTCTTAATGCATCTATCTCTTCGATTGTTATATTGTCGGGGACCTGGAGCTTTGTCTCTTTTCATGTATTGAATTGCCTCCTTCACTTCACTCTGCATTAGTGGGTAGTCCTGTGTCTTTGTTGGAATTGTTTGGCTCTGGTCTTTCATCATCATAGAGTTAATTGATATATTCTGTCCATCTTTCCATTATCTTCTCCTGTTCCATTATTATATTTCCTTCCTTTGATTCCAAACATCATGAAACTTTAACTTAATGATGATGATGAAACAGTTAAATACATAATTATTTTTTTTTAAAATAAACAAACAGTTAAATAAATAATTTAATAAATACTGTAATAAGTAATTCAATAAATTGTTTATTACATAATTTAGTAAATAATTTATTAACACAACAGTGACATAAAAATGTTTAACATTTGACCCAGTCTACTGATAATTCAAGTATTATTTTTAAATATGATGTCCCATTAACAACAATATATTGGTGTTGCGCAATGCTCATAGTTTTATTTCCATGTTATACTTACATTGATTAATCCCAAATAGGAACATCATTTATACTGTACTATGAAAATGACGTCATTAGGTGATTTACAATTTCAAGACCAAAAAAATAATAATTCGAGAGTGAAAATCAAAAGTGGATATAAGAGAATTCTATTGGTTAGTTAGTTCTTCCGGTGCCAAAGATGGCGCAAAGGACAGAAATTATAACTCTCGTTTTTCCCTCTTCCCCAACATATTATCAATCCTACAGCACCTTGTCCTGAATATTCACAAATAGCAAAGTTACTTGTCACAATTACACAGTTTATCATAGTTACTTGTCACACTTACACAATATCAAGGTTACTTCTCACACTTGCACAATATAAAAAAAGTTACTTGCCACGCCTACATAATGTATCAAAGTTACTTCTCACACTTGCAGAATATAAAAAGTTACTTGCCACGCCTACATAATGTATCAAAGTTACTTCTCACACTTGCACAATATCAAAGTTCCATGCCACACATACACAAAGTTACTTGCCCACATTTTTCTATACATTCACTCTCACATCACCTACTCTATATACTCACTCTCATAGCACTTGCTCTATATACTCACTCTCACAACAACTATTCTATATACTCACTCTCACAGCACCTACTCTATATACTCACACACACAGCACCTATTCTATATACTCACTCTCACAGCACCTACTCTATATACTCACTCTCACAATACCTATGCTATATACTCACTCTCACAGCACCTATTCTATATACTCACTCTCACAACACCTACTCTATATACTCACTCTCACAGCACCTACTCTATATACTCACTCTCACAACACCTATTCTATATACTCACTCTCACAACACCTATTCTATATACTCACTCTCACAACACCTGATCTATATGCTCAATCTCACAACACCTACTCTATATACTCACTCTCACAACACCTACTCTATATACTCACTGCCACAACACCTGCTCTATATACTCACTCTCACAACACCTATTCTATATACTCACTCTCACAACACCTACTCTATATACTCACTCTCACAACACCTACTCTATATACTCACTGCCACAACACCTGCTCTATATACTCACTCTCACAACACCTACTCTATATACTCACTGCCACAACACCTACTCTATATACTCACTGCCACAACACCTACTCTATATACTCACTCTCACAACACCTATTCTATATACTCACTATCACAACAAGTTCTGTTCTCATATACATATCAGTACAGCCCTTGTTTCCCATCGTAGAAGAAAATTGCGCACCAAAGGAGGTAGAGGAAAAATTGGTACAATACAGTGCGCATAAAGAGAGAAGTAACGTGGAAAAGAGATGACGTAAAAAAATAGGATGACATAGTTTGCTGGACGGTTGGAAAGGAGAGGAATATAATTCAGTTAGAGATCGGCAGCCGCAGAAAGCAGTTGGAAAATTGAGAGTCATGTAAAGCAAGAACAACCGTAGAAGCCTATAAGCAGAGAACAGTTGGGATACAAGCCCAAGAGGACAGCTTGAGATAAAAGGAGGAACAAGCAGAGAGGTCCAATCAGCAAATGAGTATAAAACATATGCCAGCAGCAACAGACAATTAAGGAACTGGTCTAACAGAAGTAACGGAACCGGCAACAGCCATAGATAGAGTAGGGAGGGCCGTTCGATGGGGGAACGGTCCAACATAAGCGAGTGACAAAAGCATGAAATGGAAGCCCAAGGAGATAGTTTGAAATTTTAAAAAAAAGTGGAACTAGCAAAGAACGGCTGAACAGTTAGTAATAGCAACAATTAGAATTCTGACAAGGAGAGGCCAGCAGGCAACAGCAATAGATAGAGTAGGGAGGGCCATTCGATGGGGCACGGTCCAACTTAAGATAGCGTCGAACATGAATAGTAAGATTAGAATAGAATAAATTATAATATAATAGAGAATGAAAGGAGAGAAATTGAATAGATAAACAACAATTGTCATGACAATGATGTGAGAAAAGAAGAAATAAAGGCAGCCGATCAATGGTCAATGTGTTGTTAATTGTTGTTATGACACGCAGAAAGTCTCTCACCAAGTTCAGTCTCTCAATAAAGTCACGAGAGTGTATGCACGCACAAGTGTAAGTAGCAGGCGGTCTGATAAAGGTGGTCTCAGGGTCACAAAAGGTGACGACATACGACGAACAACGAACATCGAACAACAAAAGAGGGGTCACACCATGTACTCAAAGACATCACTCTCTCCGTTAGCATTCCCATGTACTGATTTAACAATCGCTTGGCCCTCACATATACACGATACAATTAAAGAGCTAATAAGATAGAGTGCCTAATGTATAACATCAGATGAAATTTAACTCTCAACTTACAGACGGTTGGAAGCAAACTGCTACGGATCTCTTGTTTTCACTGCCAGAAGTTGTTTCACTGAACATCCATGTCAATTATTGTCAAAAGCAGTACGACAGAAGAGTTAACACGCGTTTTTTTTTCAAATATATTCTCTTCCCTCTTGTATCCAATTCATTTCTGAATGTAGATGTGCCACTTCCCACAGTTATTCTAGTTATTCTCTATTACCCACGATCACCTGTCACATTTTTCTCACTCACTTTTCCTACTGGAAATATCTAGACATCTTCGCCTCTCAGTTTAATTTGTGGACAACTCTTACGCCTATTACCTTATTTGATTTCACTTTTCAATATGTGTTTACGGATAGAATCGTTGTACATTCTGTTGTTATGCCAAATTTAATGTATTTACTCTTTCGCTCCTAGCAATATTTCTCACAAAAATGTTCATAACGTTGAAGATCAATATTTAAACACAAAAAGTTTACCAGTAAAGCGGAGACAGTGTTCGCATTCTCCATCACAATAATTACAGATAGTACAAGTACAGTCTTCCAGGAGTGTATCTTTGACATTTCTTCAGCTCTTTGCAGTTCTTATCTGTGACTGCATTGAGTATCACCTTACCTAGAATATTTTATTATATCTATTTAGCGAAAAGAGAATTAATATTCTGCAATGACATATTATTAATGTGGGACTTCCATTGAAGGCTAGATGAAGGAAAAAAAAAGAAACAAAGAGTATATCATCATCATCAAGTACCGGGCCTGCCGGCGAAGGTGATCATGTCTCTCCACAACTTTCGATCTCGCCAGTTATTTATCATTTCTGTTGTTGACCATCTGCCAAGCGATTCTCTTAAGCCGTCTGTTATTTTTTCTCTTTGCTTTCCTCTATCTCTTCGTCTTTCAATTTTCTCAGTTGTTACTATATATTCCAGCTGTTTTCTTCTCATTACATGGCCAAAAAATGATGATTGTTTCTTCCTAATACTGGAAATTAGTTCTCTTTTTGCTTTGACCTCTTTCAGAACATCATTTTCATTACTCTTCTTTGCTGTCCAAAGAGTATATCATTATCATCATGTGTCGTACCTGTTGGCGTTGGCAATCATGTATTTCCACAATCTTCTATCCACAGTGCATCGTATGAGTTCTGTTGTTGACTGTTTTCCATACCATGACACCAAGCTATCCAGTATTTTCTCTCTTTGTCGTCCGCGATCTCTCTTTCCTTTTATTTTGCCAGTTGTAACCAAGTATTCCAACTTTCCTCTTCTCATGATGTGCCCGAAAAATGTTGATTGCTTCTTTTTGATGTTTTTTAAGAGCTCCCTTTTTGTGTTGGCCTCTTTGAGAACTTCCTCATTGGTCTTTTTAGCTGTCCAGGGAACTTTCAACATTCTTCTGAGAAATCCCATCTCTGTGGCCTCTAATCGTCTTTTCATCTGTTTGTCTATTGTCCATGATTTGCTTCCATAGGTCAGAATTGGTCCTATATAGCATCGATGAACTCTCTTTCTCATTTCTATTGACACAGATTTGTTGCATAAGCTATTTTTCATTTTCTGAAATGCTATTTTGGCCTGAGCAATTCTGCTTTTTATTTCTGTGTTGCAGCATCATCTTCCATCTGATGTTATCACTGTGCCCAAGTATTTCAAACGCTGCACTTGTTTCAGATTTGTCTTGTTTATTTTTATGCTGCATGATGGTGATGATTGTTTCTTCGATATAACCATTACCTCTGTTTTCTTACTATTCAGACTGAGACCTTTCTTGTTTCTTTCTTTTACTATCATATCTATCATTTCTTGTAGCTCATTCTCTGTCTCTGCTATTAAGACTGTGTCATCCTCATATCGTAAATTATTTATGTTGTGACCGTTGACTTCAATTCCTTTTTTGTCTACTATTGATCTCAAAATATGTTCGCTGTAAAGTGAAAACAAATCCGGCAACAGAACACAGCCTTGTCTGACTCCTTGTAAAGAGTATATAGGGACCTTTAATGAAAATGCAGTAGAAAGAAATGGAAATTAAAATATTCTGTTAGAATTCTACATCTAAACTGAATTCTACATCTAAATTGAATTCTACATCTAAACTGAATTCTACATCTAAACTGAATTCTACATCTAAATTGAATTCTACATCTAAACTAAATTCTACATCTAAATTGAATTCTACATCTAAACTGAATTCTACATCTAAACTGAATTCTACATCTAAATTGAATTCTACATCTAAACTGACATGTAAAAGTAAATGCTACCTCCACGCCAGGCAAAAGCCTATAAGGGATTCTGGTGTTAGTGACCATATTTTTCTATGACCACGGCACATTTCTTGATGATGTGAACGGTATCACGCCAGGCCGCCGTCACTTCCCACAAAAAATGCTGGTACCCATATTTAAGGCTGGGTGAGCCACGGAGCCTTGCCGGTCTGGAAAAAATCTGCCACTTCTGGGGAACGAGCCCGGGCCCTTCTGGTCAGGAAGCGAGCCCACTAGCAACTCAACCACCTAGGCTTCTCTAAAATGACAAGTGCGTCACATATAAACTCCTCAGACACAAACAGTCGCAAATGTACCAACAACACCTGGCACCGGTGAAAGATTCATCTTGCAGAAGTCATCTATCCTCTCATTTATAGTTACAAGTTTATAAATTAAAAATGAAAGTTACTCACAGCAGCAGAACAGTTCCTAATGTTACAGAAGACAGATAAAAGATATGATGATGATCGTACTTAATGTTTAAAGTAACAAAGAGACGGTAATCAAATCAGTAAAAATATCAACGGAAAGAACGAACTTTAAAAATAAAATAAGTTTTTAAATATGAAAAATCAAGGAAAAATGTAACAAAAACGTTTAAACACAAGAAACGACACTATAGAGAAAAGTTTAAGTGTTTCTTCTTCTTCCTCCTCTTTTCTCTTTTCACTGATACCGAAAAGGTGTCGTGGTTTATATCATTTGTCGTTCATGAGCTGCTCGAACTGTCTGAATTAGTGATTTTCCTTTGTTGCTACATGTCTCTGTCATTGCATCTATCCATCTTCTTCTAGGTCTTCCTCTTGGTCTTTTTCCTTGCATTCTCGAGAAGAACGCCCTTGATGGTGATTGGTGAGAATTCATTCTGATCAGGTGGCCAAACCATTTAAGTTGTTGTTCTATATATTCTTGGCAGGATCTTGTTCCTACCATTTTTCTTATGGTTTCATTTGGTATTCTATCTCTTCTTGTGTTGTTTGTTACTTTTCTCAAGCATCGCATCTCACATGTATTGATCTTTCTTAATTATTATTTAGAAAGGGTCCATGTTTGACTTTCATAGTACTAAAGTTGGTATGAAAATGCTATTTATCATTTGTTGTTTAGCTGGCATAGAAATGTTTGGATGTCTTAGCAATGGTGAAAGCTGGTATGTGACAGCATTTGCTTTTTGTATTCTCATGTCAATTTCTCTGTCTAGTTTTCCATCTTCTGTAAACATTGTGCCCAAATACTTGAATTCTTCTACTTGTTTTATTTCTTTATCTTTGATCTTAATGTTTAGTGGATGTCTTAATTTGCTTATTCTCATAGCCTCTGTTTTTGCGGTGTTAATTTTCATCTGTAATTTGTACAACTTTTATCTAGAGATGTTATATGCTGTTGTAGCAGGTTTTCATCCTCATATATTAGACATTGGTCATCTGCGAAGAGTAGCTCGTTGATGTTGGAGTTTTTTACCTCTATATTATTATTTGATTTTTCCTTATTGTTGTTTGTTTTTCTGATTTATTTTGTCCATATATATGATGAAGAGGAGTGGTGAGAGGACACATCCTTGTCTTACACCTGTTGTAACCTGAAGCCATTCTGACAGACCTTCCGATGTTCTAACGGCACTTTGACTGTTTTTATATAATGCCATTATATTATCTAGTAGTTGTCCTGCTACCCCGTATGTTTCTAAAGTTTGCCAAAGTT